>OW388289.1:3139089-3589451 GCA_936450465.1 Gibbula magus | reverse complement strand
CACACAATTTCGATGTTCAAGTTCAGTATCCGATTCATGGCACTTGATCGGAATATCCTAATACACACATGCTGCATTAACATTTTCGTAGTGGTGGGAAAAAAATTGGCTTATTTAAAAAGATGTTAGATCTTGAGTAATGACACTTTGACCCAAAGACAACCGTTAGCTGGTCCCGCGCGATTGTAAACAAGTTACGGTCAATGCTATTCCGGGAAAACTAATGTTTATGATAGCAACACTCTGTCGGTCATTATTGGTCTATTGTTTTATATAAACATATTTATTTTCTATTTTAAAAACTATCATTCAGGAAAACTATTTGTACTGTTTGTTTTCTTGTTTTTAAATACTGAAGGCAAGTAGCATATCGATTAGGCTAGGCGATTGGAATCTCCAGTAGGCCTACGATTTCAAATGAAATTTTGGAATATACGGGCGTAACGTGTTTGATGAAAATTCATGGAATATAATATATTTGGATCGAGTTTGTTTTTGTGAAAGGCAAAACATTTACGACATGATAAGGAATTTTCGTCTGTTAATAAAAAAAAATCAACTAGCTAAGTTACTTACGACAGACAATTGTCTATCCAACATCTCCAAGTGAACTCTCGCGAAACGTCACTCTAACATGTGAACATTTATTCAGTAAGAAAGAATGCGTTCGCACATCATGAACTCATGCAAAATAATTCATTCGTTTTGAAAATAAAATACTTTGAAATAACTCGTAACTGTTTTGAAAATAAAATATTTTGAAATAACAATTCATTGACCTTGCCAGGACACACGTGGTTTTGATTGACAGAAGTGGGCGTGGACACTTGAGTGACAAGATGGGCGTGGTTATCGTAGCTTTGCGCAGCTTGAGATATCGATGTCGTCATTGATCGATTTACCAAAAAATGTCCTCAAATTTAATTGAAATTAAAAACTGACAAATATTATATACGTTTTTAAAACTTACTTGACAAGCAGTAGTGTTTGATGTGTCGATAGAGTGTAGACATAAAATCGTAAAGTACAGTGCCGTGCCGGTCACGTTATTTTCATAGACGTGCATGTTAATTTAATCTGGGATAAATAATTTTCCTAGATACGATTTGTGTCCGATTCTATTCACATTTATCAGGTTTGTGGGGAATCGACTTGGCTACAACCTCATAATTTAAGTTTAATTTTCCGTTTACTATCTTGGGAATGGCAGAACTTTGATCAACATATATACGTAGTTGTGAAAACATTTAACATGACGGTCTATGGGAAACGTTTTTATCTAACGTACACATGTAGGGAAATTGGATGACATTAGTTAATTATCGTCCGAAAATTTAATTTAAATTATTTTCTTCAAGCTGAGATGATTTCAAATCAAGATGAAAAGTTTAACATTGATTTAAACAGAACTTATTTCATGAAAATCATTTATCCCGGCGTAAATTGACATGCAAGTCTATGGAAATACGACACTGCACGAATATAACTGCCACGTAGGCCTACTGTAGGCCTAATTACATGAGAAATGTGAATTTGTATTTATAAATGTTGGAGGCAAATTACTTGAAAAATAGTAAATATCAGTTTATTTCACTCTTGCACTTGTCTGTTGCAGGTACCGTTATCAACCGCCTCTTGTAGGTGAGAGTTTTTGTAAATAATTTGTGACATAGGCCTACCAACTTGAATCCATCAACATTCTCATACTTAATTTCGACTGGCATTTTTATTTGCTACACATTGAAATAAAGGATTAACTGTTACAAAATCTTGAGTTTTTGTCCAAAATATAACTAATCTGCGGTAGTCCAGTCCAGTCCGGCGGCCTTCGAGAGATTCCGTACTCCAGTGAAAGAGATGAAATGACACCCGACCTTCAAGAGTTCTACTTTGTGTGCAGGTACTCACTTGACAGTGTAGAATCAAGGAAATTGATGAGATATCTTTCTTCAACACTTGTCAGCTAAATCAGATCCCCATCCCCCCCCCCCCCCCCCCCCCCCCCCCCCCCCATAAGGTATTGTCTTTATTACCTCAACACGTTGATAGAATTGCTCAAATATTCGTTAGACTTACTATATGCGTCATATATATGATATAGTTTTGTTTTTTACATTTGTTTAAATATTAACACGTGTTCATATCTAAATTGACAAGTGTTCATTGTCATATTTAATTTACAGTGCTTGTAGTAAATTTAGTATTGTTTACGTTTTAAACAATAATTTAGTTGTGCTCCTAATATCCAAACCCGCATGACCCATTACATGTGTGACAGACGGTACACGATCGACATTCATTTTTAAAACTTTTTTCAAAGGGATCGCTTACACTCGTAAACAAACCATAGCTTAAAAAAATATGTCTGATTGTGATTATGTTCCGTTAGTACACATATATGTCTATATTAAATGTATAGATTACCAACCAATACCTTATGGGGAAACTCTGATCAGGAGGAACGTTCTATTTTCTGATTGGCTGAGAATGGAATTCCCCAATGTGGTTTCAACTTGGTTATCGTTTGTCGACAATTATAATACTCCATTTGGAAATTAATATAATTAGATGCTTTTGATTTATAGTTCTTCTTTTATTCTGTATTTATTAATTATATATAGTAACATGCATTACGTTTATAATTATGTCAGATAAATTAAACTATGCGCACAATGTATTATGTAGCCTAAGTATTGTTTCTTTTATATCTGAATTTACAATCTTAAAATTATAAACATCCTTTAGTATCAATATTAATAATCCTAATAAAAAATGAAAACAATGTTTTCGACTCTCAATTTATATATACTTCTTGAAATCGTGTGATCCCACATCTTGTCAATCGCTCATGATATATACTGCCATGACGTTTTCGAGCACCTGCTGAGATCTGCACATCTGCCCACTTGTGTCGTCTGCCGCTCGTGTTTTGAATTTTGAATCGAGGTATTCGTCCCGTAATTACATGTGAATCAATAGCGAATACAATTTAATAATTGGAGGTAGGAAATAATGTCTTCTGCTTCTGGCACTTCTGGACTTGTCTGGTGATTTTATTTTTTCTTGAAGCTTCTAAAGGGAAGTAATAATAAACTGACTTCCGTTGTACGTCATTTCCGGAATGAAAGTTTTTCGTCTGCAATAAATTTTGATCTAATTTTTACAGTAAAGGTAGGATTTTTGTCATATATTATTGCCAAAAGACCTTACAAATGTGTTACAGATACTTTATTTATTAATACACAATTTATTCGATGATGAATTAGACGTTTCTGAGCTTGTGTTACAGTGTAGAAAATGTCATTTGCTCATCGTTTTCTCTGTTGACCGGCCTCAGGTTATTGTTTGCATCGAATTTTTATCCGTTGTTTACACAGTGCTGTTAGTGAAATGCTTACGTTTATCACATTAAAAATCACATGGTATAAAACTATGAATCTCTTCGTATCCACGTGATAATTTTGGTAGCTATTGAAACAATAATTCTTAATATAGTGTTTGTTTTCGCTCTAATTACCGAAGTCCGCCATTTTGATTTGAAACAGACGATTTCCGAGACATCAGCATGGGTAATAGCTTGCTATTCTAAAAGTGTAATTTCTACAGTGCTGAAACTTTATTGATGTCACTTTTAGTTATTGTTGATATTTATTCTTAAGTATTGATTCTTTGTGTTCTGTAGTTTGTGAGAAAATCGCAGTCAAAGCGGTGCGAGCAAAGTTGATGAATTTATCAAATGATAATAACGTCTTCGTTTTATGTTGACTTCTAACGATGTTAGATAATTTATCGCCGTGGTAACTACAGTAATCGGATAACAGTAAAAATCCTTGTGAATATTCGGTTACAACCCTGAATTCGTAAAATGTGAATTTATCTGGAAATTTTTAGTTTTATATTTCAAATGATCGATCCTGGATAAATCGTCCAGATTACAAAAAAATAGAATTCATGATAAAAGTACTACTTTGCTGTTTCAAGGATTATTTCTTCATTACTGTATGTGGTATGACAATAAAAAATATATCATCACATAGCCTAGTGATTTCCCCATCAGTGTGTGAAATTTTGCTTAGAATACTTGTTTACTTTTTGATCAATTTCAATTTTCGTAACGGTGTTGATTTTACGGCGCTTAAGCTGAAATTAATCCAGATGACAGTGGGTGTTAGCCTAAAACAATCCAGCAGGCTAAAGGTTAACCTGAGAACTATCAAGGTTTGACCAGGAGTAACTTCTCATTGCTTTTAACCTGAGAACTATCAAGGTTTGACCTAGAGTAACTTCTCATTGCTTTTAACCTGAGAACTATCAAGGTTTGACCTGGAGTAACTTCTCATTGATTTTAACCTGAGAACTATCAAGGTTTGACCTAGAGTAACTTCTCATTGCTTTTAACCTGAGAACTATCAAGGTTTGACCAGGAGTAACTTCTCATTGCTTTTAACCTGAGAACTATCAAGGTTTGACCTAGAGTAACTTCTCATTGCTTTTAACCTGAGAACTATCAAGGTTTGACCAGGAGTAACTTCTCATTGCTTTTAACCTGAGAACTATCAAGGTTTGACCTAGAGTAACTTCTCATTGCTTTTAACCTGAGAACTATCAAGGTTTGACCTAGAGTAACTTCTCATTGCTTTTAACCTGAGAACTATCAAGGTTTGACCAGGAGTAACTTCTCATTGCGTTTAACCTGAGAACTATCAAGGTTTGACCAGGAGTAACTTCTCATTGCTTTTAACCTGAGAACTATCAAGGTTTGACCTAGAGTAACTTCTCATTGCTTTTAACCTGACAACTATCAAGGTTTGACCAGGAGTAACTTCTCATTGCTTTTAACCTGACAACTATCAAGGTTTGACCAGGAGTAACTTCTCATTGCGTTTAACCTGAGAACTATCAAGGTTTGACCAGGAGTAACTTCTCATTGCTTTTAACCTGAGAACTATCAAGGTTTGACCAGGAGTAACTTCTCATTGCTTTTAACCTGAGAACTATCAAGGTTTGACCTAGAGTAACTTCTCATTGCGTTTAACCTGAGAACTATCAAGGTTTGACCAGGAGTAACTTCTCATTGCTTTTAACCTGAGAACTATCAAGGTTTGACCTAGAGTAACTTCTCATTGCTTTTAACCTGAGAACTATCAAGGTTTGACCAGGAGTAACTTCTCATTGCTTTTAACCTGAGAACTATCAAGGTTTGACCAGGAGTAACTTCTCATTGCGTTTAACCTGAGAACTATCAAGGTTTGACCTAGAGTAACTTCTCATTGCGTTTAACCTGAGAACTATCAAGGTTTGACCTAGAGTAACTTCTCATTGCTTTTAACCTGAGAACTATCAAGGTTTGACCTAGAGTAACTTATTGCTTTTAACCTGAGAACTATCAAGGTTTGACCAGGATAAACTTCTCATTGCTTTTAAACTGAGAACTATCAAGGTTTGACCTAGAGTAACTTATTGCTTTTAACCTGAGAACTATCAAGGTTTGACCAGGAGTAACTTCTCATTGCTTTTAACCTGAGAACTATCAAGGTTTGACCTAGAGTAACTTCTCATTGCTTTTAACCTGAGAACTATCAAGGTTTGACCTAGAGTAACTTCTCATTGCGTTTAACCTGAGAACTATCAAGGTTTGACCTAGAGTAACTTCTCATTGCTTTTAACCTGAGAACTATCAAGGTTTGACCAGGAGTAACTTCTCATTGCGTTTAACCTGAGAACTATCAAGGTTTGACCAGGATAAACTTCTCATTGCTTTTAACCTGAGAACTATCAAGGTTTGACCTAGAGTAACTTATTGCTTTTAACCTGAGAACTATCAAGGTTTGACCTAGAGTAACTTCTCATTGCTTTTAACCTGAGAACTATCAAGGTTTGACCTAGAGTAACTTCTCATTGCTTTTAAACTGAGAACTATCAAGGTTTGACCAGGAGTAACTTCTCATTGCTTTTAACCTGAGAACTATCAAGGTTTGACCTAGAGTAACTTCTCATTGCTTTTAACCTGAGAACTATCAAGGTTTGACCTAGAGTAACTTCTCATTGCTTTTAACCTGAGAACTATCAAGGTTTGACCTAGAGTAACTTCTCATTGCTTTTAACCTGAGAACTATCAAGGTTTGACCAGGAGTAACTTCTCATTGCTTTTAACCTGAGAACTATCAAGGTTTGACCTAGAGTAACTTCTCATTGCTTTTAACCTGAGAACTATCAAGGTTTGACCTAGAGTAACTTCTCATTGCTTTTAACCTGAGAACTATCAAGGTTTGACCAGGAGTAACTTCTTATTGCTTTTAACCTGAGAACTATCAAGGTTTGACCTAGAGTAACTTCTCATTGCTTTTAACCTGAGAACTATCAAGGTTTGACCAGGAGTAACTTCTCATTGCGTTTAACCTGAGAACTATCAAGGTTTGACCAGGATAAACTTCTCATTGCTTTTAACCTGAGAACTATCAAGGTTTGACCTAGAGTAACTTATTGCTTTTAACCTGAGAACTATCAAGGTTTGACCAGGAGTAACTTCTCATTGCTTTTAACCTGAGAACTATCAAGGTTTGACCTAGAGTAACTTCTCATTGCTTTTAACCTGAGAACTATCAAGGTTTGACCTAGAGTAACTTCTCATTGCTTTTAACCTGAGAACTATCAAGGTTTGACCTAGAGTAACTTCTCATTGCTTTTAACCTGAGAACTATCAAGGTTTGACCTAGAGTAACTTCTCATTGCTTTTAACCTGAGAACTATCAAGGTTTGACCTGGAGCAACTTCTCATTGCTTTTAACCTGAGAACTATCAAGGTTTGACCAGGAGTAACTTCTCATTGCTTTTAACCTGAGAACTATCAAGGTTTGACCTAGAGTAACTTCTCATTGCTTTTAACCTGAGAACTATCAAGGTTTGACCAGGAGTAACTTCTCATTGCTTTTAACCTGAGAACTATCAAGGTTTGACCTAGAGTAACTTCTCATTGCTTTTAACCTGAGAACTATCAAGGTTTGACCTAGAGTAACTTCTCATTGCTTTTAACCTGAGAACTATCAAGGTTTGACCTAGAGTAACTTCTCATTGCTTTTAACCTGAGAACTATCAAGGTTTGACCAGGAGTAACTTCTCATTGCTTTTAACCTGAGAACTATCAAGGTTTGACCTAGAGTAACTTATTGCTTTTAACCTGAGAACTATCAAGGTTTGACCAGGAGTAACTTCTCATTGCTTTTAACCTGAGAACTATAAAGGTTTGACCTAGAGTAACTTCTCATTGCTTTTAACCTGAGAACTATCAAGGTTTGACCTAGAGTAACTTCTCATTGCTTTTAACCTGAGAACTATCAAGGTTTGACCTAGAGTAACTTCTCATTGCTTTTAACCTGAGAACTATCAAGGTTTGACCTAGAGTAACTTCTCATTGCTTTTAACCTGAGAACTATCAAGGTTTGACCTGGAGTAACTTCTCATTGCTTTTAACCTGAGAACTATCAAGGTTTGACCAGGAGTAACTTCTCATTGCTTTTAACCTGAGAACTATCAAGGTTTGACCTAGAGTAACTTCTCATTGCTTTTAAGATCCAGCATGCTGCAGGCTTGACTTCAAGCCCAACAGTGCATCCCCCTGTCAACTGCAGGCCGCGTATCAAGCCCAAATCGCGTGCTGAGAGCGTGACCCCTGACCTCTTATCAATAAAGACAATTACACTTGTCCAACGACTGAACTGTCGATGTAAACGCAACAGAAAGATTCTACAATAAAAATCCACCACAATGATATGTAATACTTGTAATAAAAGTCGTTATTTACGTTACACGGATCCACGAAAAAATTCAGTCGATGCGAGAGAAAACTTCTGGTGGAAACTGTCACATGTGAAGAAGTTGAAGAGACGACGGTTTCCAAACAATGATAAATAAAGTAAATCTGACGCAGTGACAATTCATAACTGAGTTTATTCAATGTACACGATAAACAATCTTTGTCAGTCTGATCCATAATAATATCGTTGCAATGTTTTATCAAGGCAAAATGGAGCTGTCAAATCGTGAGTTTCTTTCATCTTGCTGCAGTTAGAAACCGTTAGGCCTAGACTGAACAAACAATGTCTTCACAACAACATCATCTAAAAAATTCTTTAAATTTGATCATGATCACGGATTCCAAAGATAAAAAAAACAACTGACATTTATATATCTTGTTATGGCTAAAATTGCATTACAATTAGGCCTACAGATCATCTTAAAAAATCTACTTACAAATTGCCGATAAACAGCATGACGCCATTACGTACTTTTGCACTGATGGCGGATTTCGATCACACACAATTTCGATGTTCAAGTTCAGTATCCGATTCATGGCACTTGATCGGAATATCCTAATACACACATGCTGCATTAACATTTTCGTAGTGGTGGGAAAAAAATTGGCTTATTTAAAAAGATGTTAGATCTTGAGTAATGACACTTTGACCCAAAGACAACCGTTAGCTGGTCCCGCGCGATTGTAAACAAGTTACGGTCAATGCTATTCCGGGAAAACTAATGTTTATGATAGCAACACTCTGTCGGTCATTATTGGTCTATTGTTTTATATAAACATATTTATTTTCTATTTTAAAAACTATCATTCAGGAAAACTATTTGTACTGTTTGTTTTCTTGTTTTTAAATACTGAAGGCAAGTAGCATATCGATTAGGCTAGGCGATTGGAATCTCCAGTACGATTTCAAATGAAATTTTGGAATATACGGGCGTAACGTGTTTGATGAAAATTCATGGAATATAATATATTTGGATCGAGTTTGTTTTTGTGAAAGGCAAAACATTTACGACATGATAAGGAATTTTCGTCTGTTAATAAAAAAAAATCAACTAGCTAAGTTACTTACGACAGACAATTGTCTATCCAACATCTCCAAGTGAACTCTCGCGAAACGTCACTCTAACATGTGAACATTTATTCAGTAAGAAAGAATGCGTTCGCACATCATGAACTCATGCAAAATAATTCATTCGTTTTGAAAATAAAATACTTTGAAATAACTCGTAACTGTTTTGAAAATAAAATATTTTGAAATAACAATTCATTGACCTTGCCAGGACACACGTGGTTTTGATTGACAGAAGTGGGCGTGGACACTTGAGTGACAAGATGGGCGTGGTTATCGTAGCTTTGCGCAGCTTGAGATATCGATGTCGTCATTGATCGATTTACCAAAAAATGTCCTCAAATTTAATTGAAATTAAAAACTGACAAATATTATATACGTTTTTAAAACTTACTTGACAAGCAGTAGTGTTTGATGTGTCGATAGGGTGTAGACATAAAATCGTAAAGTACAGTGCCGTGCCGGTCACGTTATTTTCATAGACGTGCATGTTAATTTAATCTGGGATAAATAATTTTCCTAGATACGATTTGTGTCCGATTCTATTCACATTTATCAGGTTTGTGGGGAATCGACTTGGCTACAACCTCATAATTTAAGTTTAATTTTCCGTTTACTATCTTGGGAATGGCAGAACTTTGATCAACATATATACGTAGTTGTGAAAACATTTAACATGACGGTCTATGGGAAACGTTTTTATCTAACGTACACATGTAGGGAAATTGGATGACATTAGTTAATTATCGTCCGAAAATTTAATTTAAATTATTTTCTTCAAGCTGAGATGATTTCAAATCAAGATGAAAAGTTTAACATTGATTTAAACAGAACTTATTTCATGAAAATCATTTATCCCGGCATAAATTGACATGCAAGTCTATGGAAATACGACACTGCACGAATATAACTGCCACGTAGGCCTACTGTAGGCCTAATTACATGAGAAATGTGAATTTGTATTTATAAATGTTGGAGGCAAATTACTTGAAAAATAGTAAATATCAGTTTATTTCACTCTTGCACTTGTCTGTTGCAGGTACCGTTATCAACCGCCTCTTGTAGGTGAGAGTTTTTGTAAATAATTTGTGACATAGGCCTACCAACTTGAATCCATCAACATTCTCATACTTAATTTCGACTGGCATTTTTATTTGCTACACATTGAAATAAAGGATTAACTGTTACAAAATCTTGAGTTTTTGTCCAAAATATAACTAATCTGCGGTAGTCCAGTCCAGTCCGGCGGCCTTCGAGAGATTCCGTACTCCAGTGAAAGAGATGAAATGACACCCGACCTTCAAGAGTTCTACTTTGTGTGCAGGTACTCACTTGACAGTGTAGAATCAAGGAAATTGATGAGATATCTTTCTTCAACACTTGTCAGCTAAATCAGATCCCCATCACCCCCCCCCCCCCCCCCCCCATAAGGTATTGTCTTTATTACCTCAACACGTTGATAGAATTGCTCAAATATTCGTTAGACTTACTATATGCGTCATATATATGATATAGTTTTGTTTTTTACATTTGTTTAAATATTAACACGTGTTCATATCTAAATTGACAAGTGTTCATTGTCATATTTAATTTACAGTGCTTGTAGTAAATTTAGTATTGTTTACGTTTTAAACAATAATTTAGTTGTGCTCCTAATATCCAAACCCGCATGACCCATTACATGTGTGACAGACGGTACACGATCGACATTCATTTTTAAAACTTTTTTCAAAGGGATCGCTTACACTCGTAAACAAACCATAGCTTAAAAAAATATGTCTGATTGTGATTATGTTCCGTTAGTACACATATATGTCTATATTAAATGTATAGATTACCAACCAATACCTTATGGGGAAACTCTGATCAGGAGGAACGTTCTATTTTCTGATTGGCTGAGAATGGAATTCCCCAATGTGGTTTCAACTTGGTTATCGTTTGTCGACAATTATAATACTCCATTTGGAAATTAATATAATTAGATGCTTTTGATTTATAGTTCTTCTTTTATTCTGTATTTATTAATTATATATAGTAACATGCATTACGTTTATAATTATGTCAGATAAATTAAACTATGCGCACAATGTATTATGTAGCCTAAGTATTGTTTCTTTTATATCTGAATTTACAATCTTAAAATTATAAACATCCTTTAGTATCAATATTAATAATCCTAATAAAAAATGAAAACAATGTTTTCGACTCTCAATTTATATATACTTCTTGAAATCGTGTGATCCCACATCTTGTCAATCGCTCATGATATATACTGCCATGACGTTTTCGAGCACCTGCTGAGATCTGCACATCTGCCCACTTGTGTCGTCTGCCGCTCGTGTTTTGAATTTTGAATCGAGGTATTCGTCCCGTAATTACATGTGAATCAATAGCGAATACAATTTAATAATTGGAGGTAGGAAATAATGTCTTCTGCTTCTGGCACTTCTGGACTTGTCTGGTGATTTTATTTTTTCTTGAAGCTTCTAAAGGGAAGTAATAATAAACTGACTTCCGTTGTACGTCATTTCCGGAATGAAAGTTTTTCGTCTGCAATAAATTTTGATCTAATTTTTACAGTAAAGGTAGGATTTTTGTCATATATTATTGCCAAAAGACCTTACAAATGTGTTACAGATACTTTATTTATTAATACACAATTTATTCGATGATGAATTAGACGTTTCTGAGCTTGTGTTACAGTGTAGAAAATGTCATTTGCTCATCGTTTTCTCTGTTGACCGGCCTCAGGTTATTGTTTGCATCGAATTTTTATCCGTTGTTTACACAGTGCTGTTAGTGAAATGCTTACGTTTATCACATTAAAAATCACATGGTATAAAACTATGAATCTCTTCGTATCCACGTGATAATTTTGGTAGCTATTGAAACAATAATTCTTAATATAGTGTTTGTTTTCGCTCTAATTACCGAAGTCCGCCATTTTGATTTGAAACAGACGATTTCCGAGACATCAGCATGGGTAATAGCTTGCTATTCTAAAAGTGTAATTTCTACAGTGCTGAAACTTTATTGATGTCACTTTTAGTTATTGTTGATATTTATTCTTAAGTATTGATTCTTTGTGTTCTGTAGTTTGTGAGAAAATCGCAGTCAAAGCGGTGCGAGCAAAGTTGATGAATTTATCAAATGATAATAACGTCTTCGTTTTATGTTGACTTCTAACGATGTTAGATAATTTATCGCCGTGGTAACTACAGTAATCGGATAACAGTAAAAATCCTTGTGAATATTCGGTTACAACCCTGAATTCGTAAAATGTGAATTTATCTGGAAATTTTTAGTTTTATATTTCAAATGATCGATCCTGGATAAATCGTCCAGATTACAAAAAAATAGAATTCATGATAAAAGTACTACTTTGCTGTTTCAAGGATTATTTCTTCATTACTGTATGTGGTATGACAATAAAAAATATATCATCACATAGCCTAGTGATTTCCCCATCAGTGTGTGAAATTTTGCTTAGAATACTTGTTTACTTTTTGATCAATTTCAATTTTCGTAACGGTGTTGATTTTACGGCGCTTAAGCTGAAATTAATCCAGATGACAGTGGGTGTTAGCCTAAAACAATCCAGCAGGCTAAAGGTTAACCTGAGAACTATCAAGGTTTGACCAGGAGTAACTTCTCATTGCTTTTAACCTGAGAACTATCAAGGTTTGACCTAGAGTAACTTCTCATTGCTTTTAACCTGAGAACTATCAAGGTTTGACCTAGAGTAACTTCTCATTGCTTTTAACCTGAGAACTATCAAGGTTTGACCTAGAGTAACTTCTCATTGCTTTTAACCTGAGAACTATCAAGGTTTGACCAGGAGTAACTTCTCATTGCTTTTAACCTGAGAACTATCAAGGTTTGACCAGGAGTAACTTCTCATTGCGTTTAACCTGAGAACTATCAAGGTTTGACCTAGAGTAACTTCTCATTGCGTTTAACCTGAGAACTATCAAGGTTTGACCTAGAGTAACTTCTCATTGCTTTTAACCTGAGAACTATCAAGGTTTGACCTAGAGTAACTTATTGCTTTTAACCTGAGAACTATCAAGGTTTGACCAGGATAAACTTCTCATTGCTTTTAAACTGAGAACTATCAAGGTTTGACCTAGAGTAACTTATTGCTTTTAACCTGAGAACTATCAAGGTTTGACCAGGAGTAACTTCTCATTGCTTTTAACCTGAGAACTATCAAGGTTTGACCTAGAGTAACTTCTCATTGCTTTTAACCTGAGAACTATCAAGGTTTGACCTAGAGTAACTTCTCATTGCGTTTAACCTGAGAACTATCAAGGTTTGACCTAGAGTAACTTCTCATTGCTTTTAACCTGAGAACTATCAAGGTTTGACCAGGAGTAACTTCTCATTGCGTTTAACCTGAGAACTATCAAGGTTTGACCAGGATAAACTTCTCATTGCTTTTAACCTGAGAACTATCAAGGTTTGACCTAGAGTAACTTATTGCTTTTAACCTGAGAACTATCAAGGTTTGACCTAGAGTAACTTCTCATTGCTTTTAACCTGAGAACTATCAAGGTTTGACCTAGAGTAACTTCTCATTGCTTTTAAACTGAGAACTATCAAGGTTTGACCAGGAGTAACTTCTCATTGCTTTTAACCTGAGAACTATCAAGGTTTGACCTAGAGTAACTTCTCATTGCTTTTAACCTGAGAACTATCAAGGTTTGACCTAGAGTAACTTCTCATTGCTTTTAACCTGAGAACTATCAAGGTTTGACCTAGAGTAACTTCTCATTGCTTTTAACCTGAGAACTATCAAGGTTTGACCAGGAGTAACTTCTCATTGCTTTTAACCTGAGAACTATCAAGGTTTGACCTAGAGTAACTTCTCATTGCTTTTAACCTGAGAACTATCAAGGTTTGACCTAGAGTAACTTCTCATTGCTTTTAACCTGAGAACTATCAAGGTTTGACCTGGAGTAACTTCTTATTGCTTTTAACCTGAGAACTATCAAGGTTTGACCTAGAGTAACTTCTCATTGCTTTTAACCTGAGAACTATCAAGGTTTGACCAGGAGTAACTTCTCATTGCGTTTAACCTGAGAACTATCAAGGTTTGACCAGGATAAACTTCTCATTGCTTTTAACCTGAGAACTATCAAGGTTTGACCTAGAGTAACTTATTGCTTTTAACCTGAGAACTATCAATGTTTGACCAGGAGTAACTTCTCATTGCTTTTAACCTGAGAACTATCAAGGTTTGACCTAGAGTAACTTCTCATTGCTTTTAACCTGAGAACTATCAAGGTTTGACCTAGAGTAACTTCTCATTGCTTTTAACCTGAGAACTATCAAGGTTTGACCTAGAGTAACTTCTCATTGCTTTTAACCTGAGAACTATCAAGGTTTGACCTAGAGTAACTTCTCATTGCTTTTAACCTGAGAACTATCAAGGTTTGACCTGGAGCAACTTCTCATTGCTTTTAACCTGAGAACTATCAAGGTTTGACCAGGAGTAACTTCTCATTGCTTTTAACCTGAGAACTATCAAGGTTTGACCTAGAGTAACTTCTCATTGCTTTTAACCTGAGAACTATCAAGGTTTGACCAGGAGTAACTTCTCATTGCTTTTAACCTGAGAACTATCAAGGTTTGACCTAGAGTAACTTCTCATTGCTTTTAACCTGAGAACTATCAAGGTTTGACCTAGAGTAACTTCTCATTGCTTTTAACCTGAGAACTATCAAGGTTTGACCTAGAGTAACTTCTCATTGCTTTTAACCTGAGAACTATCAAGGTTTGACCAGGAGTAACTTCTCATTGCTTTTAACCTGAGAACTATCAAGGTTTGACCTAGAGTAACTTATTGCTTTTAACCTGAGAACTATCAAGGTTTGACCAGGAGTAACTTCTCATTGCTTTTAACCTGAGAACTATCAAGGTTTGACCTAGAGTAACTTCTCATTGCTTTTAACCTGAGAACTATCAAGGTTTGACCTAGAGTAACTTCTCATTGCTTTTAACCTGAGAACTATCAAGGTTTGACCTAGAGTAACTTCTCATTGCTTTTAACCTGAGAACTATCAAGGTTTGACCTAGAGTAACTTCTCATTGCTTTTAACCTGAGAACTATCAAGGTTTGACCTGGAGTAACTTCTCATTGCTTTTAACCTGAGAACTATCAAGGTTTGACCAGGAGTAACTTCTCATTGCTTTTAACCTGAGAACTATCAAGGTTTGACCTAGAGTAACTTCTCATTGCTTTTAACCTGAGAACTATCAAGGTTTGACCAGGAGTAACTTCTCATTGCTTTTAACCTGAGAACTATCAAGGTTTGACCTAGAGTAACTTCTCATTGCTTTTAACCTGAGAACTATCAAGGTTTGACCTAGAGTAACTTCTCATTGCTTTTAACCTGAGAACTATCAAGGTTTGACCAGGAGTAACTTCTCATTGCTTTTAACCTGAGAACTATCAAGGTTTGACCAGGAGTAACTTCTCATTGCTTTTAACCTGAGAACTATCAAGGTTTGACCTAGAGTAACTTCTCATTGCGTTTAACCTGAGAACTATCAAGGTTTGACCTAGAGTAACTTCTCATTGCTTTTAACCTGAGAACTATCAAGGTTTGACCTAGAGTAACTTATTGCTTTTAACCTGAGAACTATCAAGGTTTGACCAGGATAACTTCTCATTGCTTTTAAACTGAGAACTATCAAGGTTTGACCTAGAGTAACTTATTGCTTTTAACCTGAGAACTATCAAGGTTTGACCAGGAGTAACTTCTCATTGCTTTTAACCTGAGAACTATCAAGGTTTGACCTAGAGTAACTTCTCATTGCTTTTAACCTGAGAACTATCAAGGTTTGACCTAGAGTAACTTCTCATTGCGTTTAACCTGAGAACTATCAAGGTTTGACCTAGAGTAACTTCTCATTGCTTTTAACCTGAGAACTATCAAGGTTTGACCAGGAGTAACTTCTCATTGCGTTTAACCTGAGAACTATCAAGGTTTGACCAGGATAAACTTCTCATTGCTTTTAACCTGAGAACTATCAAGGTTTGACCTAGAGTAACTTATTGCTTTTAACCTGAGAACTATCAAGGTTTGACCTAGAGTAACTTCTCATTGCTTTTAACCTGAGAACTATCAAGGTTTGACCTAGAGTAACTTCTCATTGCTTTTAAACTGAGAACTATCAAGGTTTGACCAGGAGTAACTTCTCATTGCTTTTAACCTGAGAACTATCAAGGTTTGACCTAGAGTAACTTCTCATTGCTTTTAACCTGAGAACTATCAAGGTTTGACCTAGAGTAACTTCTCATTGCTTTTAACCTGAGAACTATCAAGGTTTGACCTAGAGTAACTTCTCATTGCTTTTAACCTGAGAACTATCAAGGTTTGACCAGGAGTAACTTCTCATTGCTTTTAACCTGAGAACTATCAAGGTTTGACCTAGAGTAACTTCTCATTGCTTTTAACCTGAGAACTATCAAGGTTTGACCTAGAGTAACTTCTCATTGCTTTTAACCTGAGAACTATCAAGGTTTGACCAGGAGTAACTTCTTATTGCTTTTAACCTGAGAACTATCAAGGTTTGACCAAGAGTAACTTCTCATTGCTTTTAACCTGAGAACTATCAAGGTTTGACCAGGAGTAACTTCTCATTGCGTTTAACCTGAGAACTATCAAGGTTTGACCAGGATAAACTTCTCATTGCTTTTAACCTGAGAACTATCAAGGTTTGACCTAGAGTAACTTATTGCTTTTAACCTGAGAACTATCAAGGTTTGACCAGGAGTAACTTCTCATTGCTTTTAACCTGAGAACTATCAAGGTTTGACCTAGAGTAACTTCTCATTGCTTTTAACCTGAGAACTATCAAGGTTTGACCTAGAGTAACTTCTCATTGCTTTTAACCTGAGAACTATCAAGGTTTGACCTAGAGTAACTTCTCATTGCGTTTAACCTGAGAACTATCAAGGTTTGACCTAGAGTAACTTCTCATTGCTTTTAACCTGAGAACTATCAAGGTTTGACCTGGAGTAACTTCTCATTGCTTTTAACCTGAGAACTATCAAGGTTTGACCAGGAGTAACTTCTCATTGCTTTTAACCTGAGAACTATCAAGGTTTGACCTAGAGTAACTTCTCATTGCTTTTAACCTGAGAACTATCAAGCTTTGACCAGGAGTAACTTCTCATTGCTTTTAACCTGAGAACTATCAAGGTTTGACCTAGAGTAACTTCTCATTGCTTTTAACCTGAGAACTATCAAGGTTTGACCTAGAGTAACTTCTCATTGCTTTTAACCTGAGAACTATCAAGGTTTGACCTAGAGTAACTTCTCATTGCTTTTAACCTGAGAACTATCAAGGTTTGACCAGGAGTAACTTCTCATTGCTTTTAACCTGAGAACTATCAAGGTTTGACCTAGAGTAACTTATTGCTTTTAACCTGAGAACTATCAAGGTTTGACCAGGAGTAACTTCTCATTGCTTTTAACCTGAGAACTATCAAGGTTTGACCTAGAGTAACTTCTCATTGCTTTTAACCTGAGAACTATCAAGGTTTGACCTAGAGTAACTTCTCATTGCTTTTAACCTGAGAACTATCAAGGTTTGACCTAGAGTAACTTCTCATTGCTTTTAACCTGAGAACTATCAAGGTTTGACCTAGAGTAACTTCTCATTGCTTTTAACCTGAGAACTATCAAGGTTTGACCTGGAGTAACTTCTCATTGCTTTTAACCTGAGAACTATCAAGGTTTGACCAGGAGTAACTTCTCATTGCTTTTAACCTGAGAACTATCAAGGTTTGACCTAGAGTAACTTCTCATTGCTTTTAACCTGAGAACTATCAAGGTTTGACCAGGAGTAACTTCTCATTGCTTTTAACCTGAGAACTATCAAGGTTTGACCAGGAGTAACTTCTCATTGCTTTTAACCTGAGAACTATCAAGGTTTGACCAGGAGTAACTTCTCATTGCGTTTAACCTGAGAACTATCAAGGTTTGACCAGGAGTAACTTCTCATTGCTTTTAACCTGACAACTATCAAGGTTTGACCTAGAGTAACTTCTCATTGCTTTTAACCTGACAACTATCAAGGTTTGACCTAGAGTAACTTCTCATTGCTTTTAAACTGAGAACTATCAAGGTTTGACCTAGAGTAACTTCTCATTGCTTTTAACCTGAGAACTATCAAGGTTTGACCAGGAGTAACTTCTCATTGCTTTTAAACTGAGAACTATCAAGGTTTGACCTAGAGTAACTTCTCATTGCTTTTAACCTGAGAACTATCAAGGTTTGAGAAGGAGTAACTTCTCATTGCTTTTAACCTGAGAACTATCAAGGTTTGACCTAGAGTAACTTCTCATTGCTTTTAACCTGAGAACTATCAAGGTTTGACCAGGATAAACTTCTCATTGCTTTTAACCTGAGAACTATCAAGGTTTGACCTAGAGTAACTTCTCATTGCTTTTAACCTGAGAACTATCAAGGTTTGACCAGGAGTAACTTCTCATTGCTTTTAACCTGAGAACTATCAAGGTTTGACCAGGAGTAACTTCTCATTGCTTTTAAACTGAGAACTATCAAGGTTTGACCTAGAGTAACTTCTCATTGCGTTTAACCTGAGAACTATCAAGGTTTGACCTGGAGTAACTTCTCATTGCTTTTAACCTGAGAACTATCAAGGTTTGACCAGGAGTAACTTCTCATTGCTTTTAACCTGAGAACTATCAAGGTTTGACCTAGAGTAACTTCTCATTGCTTTTAACCTGAGAACTATCAAGGTTTGACCTAGAGTAACTTCTCATTGCGTTTAACCTGAGAACTATCAAGGTTTGACCAGGAGTAACTTCTCATTGCTTTTAACCTGAGAACTATCAAGGTTTGACCTAGAGTAACTTCTCATTGCTTTTAACCTGAGAACTATCAAGGTTTGACCAGGAGTAACTTCTCATTGCTTTTAACCTGAGAACTATCAAGGTTTGACCAGGAGTAACTTCTCATTGCTTTTAACCTGACAACTATCAAGGTTTGACCAGGAGTGACTTCTCATTGCTTTTAACCTGAGAACTATCAAGGTTTGACCTAGAGTAACTTCTCATTGCTTTTAACCTGAGAACTATCAAGGTTTGACCAGGAGTAACTTCTCATTGCTTTTAACCTGAGAACTATCAAGGTTTGACCTAGAGTAACTTCTCATTGCTTTTAACCTGAGAACTATCAAGGTTTGACCAGGAGTAACTTCTCATTGCTTTTAACCTGACAACTATCAAGGTTTGACCTAGAGTAACTTCTCATTGCTTTTAACCTGAGAACTATCAAGGTTTGACCAGGAGTAACTTCCCATTGCTTTTAACCTGAGAACTATCAAGGTTTGACCAGGAGTGACTTCTCATTGCTTTTAACCTGAGAACTATCAAGGTTTGACCTAGAGTAACTTCTCATTGCTTTTAACCTGAGAACTATCAAGGTTTGACCAGGAGTAACTTCTCATTGCTTTTAACCTGAGAACTATCAAGGTTTGACCTAGAGTAACTTCTCATTGCTTTTAACCTGAGAACTATCAAGGTTTGACCAGGAGTAACTTCTCATTGCTTTTAACCTGAGAACTATCAAGGTTTGACCAGGAGTAACTTCTCATTGCGTTTAACCTGAGAACTATCAAGGTTTGACCAGGATAAACTTCTCATTGCTTTTAACCTGAGAACTATCAAGGTTTGACCAGGAGTAACTTCTCATTGCTTTTAACCTGAGAACTATCAAGGTTTGACCAGGAGTAACTTCTCATTGCTTTTAACCTGAGAACTATCAAGGTTTGACCAGGAGTAACTTCTCATTGCTTTTAACCTGACAACTATCAAGGTTTGACCTAGAGTAACTTCTCATTGCTTTTAAACTGAGAACTATCAAGGTTTGACCTAGAGTAACTTCTCATTGCTTTTAACCTGAGAACTATCAAGGTTTGAGAAGGAGTAACTTCTCATTGCTTTTAACCTGAGAACTATCAAGGTTTGACCTAGAGTAACTTCTCATTGCTTTTAACCTGAGAACTATCAAGGTTTGACCAGGATAAACTTCTCATTGCTTTTAACCTGAGAACTATCAAGGTTTGACCAGGAGTAACTTCTCATTGCTTTTAACCTGAGAACTATCAAGGTTTCACCAGGAGTAACTTCTCATTGCTTTTAACCTGAGAACTATCAAGGTTTGACCAGGAGTAACTTCTCATTGCTTTTAAACTGAGAACTATCAAGGTTTGACCTAGAGTAACTTCTCATTGCGTTTAACCTGAGAACTATCAAGGTTTGACCTGGAGTAACTTCTCATTGCTTTTAACCTGAGAACTATCAAGGTTTGACCAGGAGGAACTTCTCATTGCTTTTAACCTGAGAACTATCAAGGTTTGACCTAGAGTAACTTCTCATTGCTTTTAACCTGAGAACTATCAAGGTTTGACCTAGAGTAACTTCTCATTGCGTTTAACCTGAGAACTATCAAGGTTTGACCAGGAGTAACTTCTCATTGCTTTTAACCTGAGAACTATCAAGGTTTGACCTAGAGTAACTTCTCATTGCTTTTAACCTGAGAACTATCAAGGTTTGACCAGGAGTAACTTCTCATTGCTTTTAACCTGAGAACTATCAAGGTTTGACCAGGAGTAACTTCTCATTGCTTTTAACCTGAGAACTATCAAGGTTTGACCAGGAGTAACTTCTCATTGCGTTTAACCTGAGAACTATCAAGGTTTGACCAGGAGTAACTTCTCATTGCTTTTAACCTGAGAACTATCAAGGTTTGACCTAGAGTAACTTCTCATTGCGTTTAACCTGAGAACTATCAAGGTTTGACCTGGAGTAACTTCTCATTGCTTTTAACCTGAGAACTATCAAGGTTTGACCAGGAGTAACTTCTCATTGCTTTTAACCTGAGAACTATCAAGGTTTGACCTAGAGTAACTTCTCATTGCTTTTAACCTGAGAACTATCAAGGTTTGACCTAGAGTAACTTCTCATTGCGTTTAACCTGAGAACTATCAAGGTTTGACCAGGAGTAACTTCTCATTGCTTTTAACCTGAGAACTATCAAGGTTTGACCTAGAGTAACTTCTCATTGCTTTTAACCTGAGAACTATCAAGGTTTGACCTAGAGTAACTTCTCATTGCGTTTAACCTGAGAACTATCAAGGTTTGACCTGGAGTAACTTCTCATTGCTTTTAACCTGAGAACTATCAAGGTTTGACCAGGAGTAACTTCTCATTGCTTTTAACCTGAGAACTATCAAGGTTTGACCTAGAGTAACTTCTCATTGCTTTTAACCTGAGAACTATCAAGGTTTGACCTAGAGTAACTTCTCATTGCGTTTAACCTGAGAACTATCAAGGTTTGACCAGGAGTAACTTCTCATTGCTTTTAACCTGAGAACTATCAAGGTTTGACCTAGAGTAACTTCTCATTGCTTTTAACCTGAGAACTATCAAGGTTTGACCAGGAGTAACTTCTCATTGCTTTTAACCTGAGAACTATCAAGGTTTGACCAGGAGTAACTTCTCATTGCTTTTAACCTGAGAACTATCAAGGTTTGACCAGGAGTAACTTCTCATTGCTTTTAACCTGAGAACTATCAAGGTTTGACCAGGAGTAACTTCTCATTGCTTTTAACCTGAGAACTATCAAGGTTTGACCTAGAGTAACTTCTCATTGCGTTTAACCTGAGAACTATCAAGGTTTGACCTGGAGTAACTTCTCATTGCTTTTAACCTGAGAACTATCAAGGTTTGACCAGGAGTAACTTCTCATTGCTTTTAACCTGAGAACTATCAAGGTTTGACCTAGAGTAACTTCTCATTGCTTTTAACCTGAGAACTATCAAGGTTTGACCTAGAGTAACTTCTCATTGCGTTTAACCTGAGAACTATCAAGGTTTGACCAGGAGTAACTTCTCATTGCTTTTAACCTGAGAACTATCAAGGTTTGACCTAGAGTAACTTCTCATTGCTTTTAACCTGAGAACTATCAAGGTTTGACCAGGAGTAACTTCTCATTGCTTTTAACCTGAGAACTATCAAGGTTTGACCTAGAGTAACTTCTCATTGCTTTTAACCTGAGAACTATCAAGGTTTGACCTAGAGTAACTTCTCATTGCTTTTAACCTGAGAACTATCAAGGTTTGACCAGGAGTAACTTCTCATTGCGTTTAACCTGAGAACTATCAAGGTTTGACCAGGAGTAACTTCTCATTGCTTTTAACCTGAGAACTATCAAGGTTTGACCTAGAGTAACTTCTCATTGCGTTTAACCTGAGAACTATCAAGGTTTGACCAGGAGTAACTTCTCATTGCTTTTAACCTGAGAACTATCAAGGTTTGACCTAGAGTAACTTCTCATTGCTTTTAACCTGACAACTATCAAGGTTTGACCAGGAGTAACTTCTCATTGCTTTTAACCTGAGAACTATCAAGGTTTGACCAGGAGTAACTTCTCATTGCTTTTAACCTGAGAACTATCAAGGTTTGACCTAGAGTAACTTCTCATTGCGTTTAACCTGAGAACTATCAAGGTTTGACCAGGAGTAACTTCTCATTGCTTTTAACCTGAGAACTATCAAGGTTTGACCTAGAGTAACTTCTCATTGCTTTTAACCTGAGAACTATCAAGGTTTGACCAGGAGTAACTTCTCATTGCTTTTAACCTGAGAACTATCAAGGTTTGACCTAGAGTAACTTCTCATTGCTTTTAACCTGAGAACTATCAAGGTTTGACCAGGAGTAACTTCTCATTGCTTTTAACCTGAGAACTATCAAGGTTTGACCTGGAGTAACTTCTCATTGCTTTTAACCTGAGAACTATCAAGGTTTGACCTAGAGTAACTTCTCATTGCTTTTAACCTGAGAACTATCAAGGTTTGACCTAGAGTAACTTCTCATTGCGTTTAACCTGAGAACTATCAAGGTTTGACCAGGAGTAACTTCTCATTGCTTTTAACCTGAGAACTATCAAGGTTTGACCTAGAGTAACTTCTCATTGCTTTTAACCTGAGAACTATCAAGGTTTGACCAGGAGTAACTTCTCATTGCTTTTAACCTGAGAACTATCAAGGTTTAACCTAGAGTAACTTCTCATTGCTTTTAACCTGAGAACTATCAAGGTTTGACCTAGAGTAACTTCTCATTGCTTTTAACCTGAGAACTATCAAGGTTTGACCAGGAGTAACTTCTCATTGCTTTTAACCTGAGAACTATCAAGGTTTGACCAGGAGTAACTTCTCATTGCGTTTAACCTGAGAACTATCAAGGTTTGACCTAGAGTAACTTCTCATTGCGTTTAACCTGAGAACTATCAAGGTTTGACCTAGAGTAACTTCTCATTGCTTTTAACCTGAGAACTATCAAGGTTTGACCTAGAGTAACTTATTGCTTTTAACCTGAGAACTATCAAGGTTTGACCAGGATAAACTTCTCATTGCTTTTAAACTGAGAACTATCAAGGTTTGACCTAGAGTAACTTATTGCTTTTAACCTGAGAACTATCAAGGTTTGACCAGGAGTAACTTCTCATTGCTTTTAACCTGAGAACTATCAAGGTTTGACCTAGAGTAACTTCTCATTGCTTTTAACCTGAGAACTATCAAGGTTTGACCTAGAGTAACTTCTCATTGCGTTTAACCTGAGAACTATCAAGGTTTGACCTAGAGTAACTTCTCATTGCTTTTAACCTGAGAACTATCAAGGTTTGACCAGGAGTAACTTCTCATTGCGTTTAACCTGAGAACTATCAAGGTTTGACCAGGATAAACTTCTCATTGCTTTTAACCTGAGAACTATCAAGGTTTGACCTAGAGTAACTTATTGCTTTTAACCTGAGAACTATCAAGGTTTGACCTAGAGTAACTTCTCATTGCTTTTAACCTGAGAACTATCAAGGTTTGACCTAGAGTAACTTCTCATTGCTTTTAAACTGAGAACTATCAAGGTTTGACCAGGAGTAACTTCTCATTGCTTTTAACCTGAGAACTATCAAGGTTTGACCTAGAGTAACTTCTCATTGCTTTTAACCTGAGAACTATCAAGGTTTGACCTAGAGTAACTTCTCATTGCTTTTAACCTGAGAACTATCAAGGTTTGACCTAGAGTAACTTCTCATTGCTTTTAACCTGAGAACTATCAAGGTTTGACCAGGAGTAACTTCTCATTGCTTTTAACCTGAGAACTATCAAGGTTTGACCTAGAGTAACTTCTCATTGCTTTTAACCTGAGAACTATCAAGGTTTGACCTAGAGTAACTTCTCATTGCTTTTAACCTGAGAACTATCAAGGTTTGACCAGGAGTAACTTCTTATTGCTTTTAACCTGAGAACTATCAAGGTTTGACCTAGAGTAACTTCTCATTGCTTTTAACCTGAGAACTATCAAGGTTTGACCAGGAGTAACTTCTCATTGCTTTTAACCTGAGAACTATCAAGGTTTGACCTAGAGTAACTTCTCATTGCGTTTAACCTGAGAACTATCAAGGTTTGACCAGGAGTAACTTCTTATTGCTTTTAACCTGAGAACTATCAAGGTTTGACCTAGAGTAACTTCTCATTGCTTTTAACCTGAGAACTATCAAGGTTTGACCAGGAGTAACTTCTCATTGCTTTTAACCTGAGAACTATCAAGGTTTGACCTAGAGTAACTTCTCATTGCTTTTAACCTGAGAACTATCAAGGTTTGACCAGGAGTAACTTCTCATTGCTTTTAACCTGAGAACTATCAAGGTTTGACCTGGAGTAACTTCTCATTGCTTTTAACCTGAGAACTATCAAGGTTTGACCTAGAGTAACTTCTCATTGCTTTTAACCTGAGAACTATCAAGGTTTGACCTAGAGTAACTTCTCATTGCGTTTAACCTGAGAACTATCAAGGTTTGACCAGGAGTAACTTCTCATTGCTTTTAACCTGAGAACTATCAAGGTTTGACCTAGAGTAACTTCTCATTGCTTTTAACCTGAGAACTATCAAGGTTTGACCAGGAGTAACTTCTCATTGCTTTTAACCTGAGAACTATCAAGGTTTGACCTAGAGTAACTTCTCATTGCTTTTAACCTGAGAACTATCAAGGTTTGACCTAGAGTAACTTCTCATTGCTTTTAACCTGAGAACTATCAAGGTTTGACCAGGAGTAACTTCTCATTGCTTTTAACCTGAGAACTATCAAGGTTTGACCAGGAGTAACTTCTCATTGCGTTTAACCTGAGAACTATCAAGGTTTGACCTAGAGTAACTTCTCATTGCGTTTAACCTGAGAACTATCAAGGTTTGACCTAGAGTAACTTCTCATTGCTTTTAACCTGAGAACTATCAAGGTTTGACCTAGAGTAACTTATTGCTTTTAACCTGAGAACTATCAAGGTTTGACCAGGATAAACTTCTCATTGCTTTTAAACTGAGAACTATCAAGGTTTGACCTAGAGTAACTTATTGCTTTTAACCTGAGAACTATCAAGGTTTGACCAGGAGTAACTTCTCATTGCTTTTAACCTGAGAACTATCAAGGTTTGACCTAGAGTAACTTCTCATTGCTTTTAACCTGAGAACTATCAAGGTTTGACCTAGAGTAACTTCTCATTGCGTTTAACCTGAGAACTATCAAGGTTTGACCTAGAGTAACTTCTCATTGCTTTTAACCTGAGAACTATCAAGGTTTGACCAGGAGTAACTTCTCATTGCGTTTAACCTGAGAACTATCAAGGTTTGACCAGGATAAACTTCTCATTGCTTTTAACCTGAGAACTATCAAGGTTTGACCTAGAGTAACTTATTGCTTTTAACCTGAGAACTATCAAGGTTTGACCTAGAGTAACTTCTCATTGCTTTTAACCTGAGAACTATCAAGGTTTGACCTAGAGTAACTTCTCATTGCTTTTAAACTGAGAACTATCAAGGTTTGACCAGGAGTAACTTCTCATTGCTTTTAACCTGAGAACTATCAAGGTTTGACCTAGAGTAACTTCTCATTGCTTTTAACCTGAGAACTATCAAGGTTTGACCTAGAGTAACTTCTCATTGCTTTTAACCTGAGAACTATCAAGGTTTGACCTAGAGTAACTTCTCATTGCTTTTAACCTGAGAACTATCAAGGTTTGACCAGGAGTAACTTCTCATTGCTTTTAACCTGAGAACTATCAAGGTTTGACCTAGAGTAACTTCTCATTGCTTTTAACCTGAGAACTATCAAGGTTTGACCTGGAGTAACTTCTCATTGCTTTTAACCTGAGAACTATCAAGGTTTGACCAGGAGTAACTTCTTATTGCTTTTAACCTGAGAACTATCAAGGTTTGACCTAGAGTAACTTCTCATTGCTTTTAACCTGAGAACTATCAAGGTTTGACCAGGAGTAACTTCTCATTGCGTTTAACCTGAGAACTATCAAGGTTTGACCAGGATAAACTTCTCATTGCTTTTAACCTGAGAACTATCAAGGTTTGACCTAGAGTAACTTATTGCTTTTAACCTGAGAACTATCAAGGTTTGACCAGGAGTAACTTCTCATTGCTTTTAACCTGAGAACTATCAAGGTTTGACCTAGAGTAACTTCTCATTGCTTTTAACCTGAGAACTATCAAGGTTTGACCTAGAGTAACTTCTCATTGCTTTTAACCTGAGAACTATCAAGGTTTGACCTAGAGTAACTTCTCATTGCTTTTAACCTGAGAACTATCAAGGTTTGACCTAGAGTAACTTCTCATTGCTTTTAACCTGAGAACTATCAAGGTTTGACCTGGAGTAACTTCTCATTGCTTTTAACCTGAGAACTATCAAGGTTTGACCAGGAGTAACTTCTCATTGCTTTTAACCTGAGAACTATCAAGGTTTGACCTAGAGTAACTTCTCATTGCTTTTAACCTGAGAACTATCAAGGTTTGACCAGGAGTAACTTCTCATTGCTTTTAACCTGAGAACTATCAAGGTTTGACCTAGAGTAACTTCTCATTGCTTTTAACCTGAGAACTATCAAGGTTTGACCTAGAGTAACTTCTCATTGCTTTTAACCTGAGAACTATCAAGGTTTGACCTAGAGTAACTTCTCATTGCTTTTAACCTGAGAACTATCAAGGTTTGACCAGGAGTAACTTCTCATTGCTTTTAACCTGAGAACTATCAAGGTTTGACCTAGAGTAACTTATTGCTTTTAACCTGAGAACTATCAAGGTTTGACCAGGAGTAACTTCTCATTGCTTTTAACCTGAGAACTATCAAGGTTTGACCTAGAGTAACTTCTCATTGCTTTTAACCTGAGAACTATCAAGGTTTGACCTAGAGTAACTTCTCATTGCTTTTAACCTGAGAACTATCAAGGTTTGACCTAGAGTAACTTCTCATTGCTTTTAACCTGAGAACTATCAAGGTTTGACCTAGAGTAACTTCTCATTGCTTTTAACCTGAGAACTATCAAGGTTTGACCTGGAGTAACTTCTCATTGCTTTTAACCTGAGAACTATCAAGGTTTGACCAGGAGTAACTTCTCATTGCTTTTAACCTGAGAACTATCAAGGTTTGACCTAGAGTAACTTCTCATTGCTTTTAACCTGAGAACTATCAAGGTTTGACCAGGAGTAACTTCTCATTGCTTTTAACCTGAGAACTATCAAGGTTTGACCTAGAGTAACTTCTCATTGCTTTTAACCTGAGAACTATCAAGGTTTGACCTAGAGTAACTTCTCATTGCTTTTAACCTGAGAACTATCAAGGTTTGACCAGGAGTAACTTCTCATTGCTTTTAACCTGAGAACTATCAAGGTTTGACCAGGAGTAACTTCTCATTGCGTTTAACCTGAGAACTATCAAGGTTTGACCTAGAGTAACTTCTCATTGCGTTTAACCTGAGAACTATCAAGGTTTGACCTAGAGTAACTTCTCATTGCTTTTAACCTGAGAACTATCAAGGTTTGACCTAGAGTAACTTATTGCTTTTAACCTGAGAACTATCAAGGTTTGACCAGGATAAACTTCTCATTGCTTTTAACCTGAGAACTATCAAGGTTTGACCAGGAGTAACTTCTCATTGCTTTTAACCTGAGAACTATCAAGGTTTGACCTAGAGTAACTTCTCATTGCTTTTAACCTGAGAACTATCAAGGTTTGACCTAGAGTAACTTCTCATTGCGTTTAACCTGAGAACTATCAAGGTTTGACCTAGAGTAACTTCTCATTGCTTTTAACCTGAGAACTATCAAGGTTTGACCAGGAGTAACTTCTCATTGCGTTTAACCTGAGAACTATCAAGGTTTGACCAGGATAAACTTCTCATTGCTTTTAACCTGAGAACTATCAAGGTTTGACCTAGAGTAACTTATTGCTTTTAACCTGAGAACTATCAAGGTTTGACCTAGAGTAACTTCTCATTGCTTTTAACCTGAGAACTATCAAGGTTTGACCTAGAGTAACTTCTCATTGCTTTTAAACTGAGAACTATCAAGGTTTGACCAGGAGTAACTTCTCATTGCTTTTAACCTGAGAACTATCAAGGTTTGACCTAGAGTAACTTCTCATTGCTTTTAACCTGAGAACTATCAAGGTTTGACCTAGAGTAACTTCTCATTGCTTTTAACCTGAGAACTATCAAGGTTTGACCTAGAGTAACTTCTCATTGCTTTTAACCTGAGAACTATCAAGGTTTGACCAGGAGTAACTTCTCATTGCTTTTAACCTGAGAACTATCAAGGTTTGACCTAGAGTAACTTCTCATTGCTTTTAACCTGAGAACTATCAAGGTTTGACCTAGAGTAACTTCTCATTGCTTTTAACCTGAGAACTATCAAGGTTTGACCAGGAGTAACTTCTTATTGCTTTTAACCTGAGAACTATCAAGGTTTGACCTAGAGTAACTTCTCATTGCTTTTAACCTGAGAACTATCAAGGTTTGACCAGGAGTAACTTCTCATTGCGTTTAACCTGAGAACTATCAAGGTTTGACCAGGATAAACTTCTCATTGCTTTTAACCTGAGAACTATCAAGGTTTGACCTAGAGTAACTTATTGCTTTTAACCTGAGAACTATCAAGGTTTGACCAGGAGTAACTTCTCATTGCTTTTAACCTGAGAACTATCAAGGTTTGACCTAGAGTAACTTCTCATTGCTTTTAACCTGAGAACTATCAAGGTTTGACCTAGAGTAACTTCTCATTGCTTTTAACCTGAGAACTATCAAGGTTTGACCTAGAGTAACTTCTCATTGCTTTTAACCTGAGAACTATCAAGGTTTGACCTAGAGTAACTTCTCATTGCGTTTAACCTGAGAACTATCAAGGTTTGACCTGGAGTAACTTCTCATTGCTTTTAACCTGAGAACTATCAAGGTTTGACCAGGAGTAACTTCTCATTGCTTTTAACCTGAGAACTATCAAGGTTTGACCTAGAGTAACTTCTCATTGCTTTTAACCTGAGAACTATCAAGGTTTGACCAGGAGTAACTTCTCATTGCTTTTAACCTGAGAACTATCAAGGTTTGACCTAGAGTAACTTCTCATTGCTTTTAACCTGAGAACTATCAAGGTTTGACCTAGAGTAACTTCTCATTGCTTTTAACCTGAGAACTATCAAGGTTTGACCTAGAGTAACTTCTCATTGCTTTTAACCTGAGAACTATCAAGGTTTGACCAGGAGTAACTTCTCATTGCTTTTAACCTGAGAACTATCAAGGTTTGACCTAGAGTAACTTATTGCTTTTAACCTGAGAACTATCAAGGTTTGACCAGGAGTAACTTCTCATTGCTTTTAACCTGAGAACTATCAAGGTTTGACCTAGAGTAACTTCTCATTGCTTTTAACCTGAGAACTATCAAGGTTTGACCTAGAGTAACTTCTCATTGCTTTTAACCTGAGAACTATCAAGGTTTGACCTAGAGTAACTTCTCATTGCTTTTAACCTGAGAACTATCAAGGTTTGACCTAGAGTAACTTCTCATTGCTTTTAACCTGAGAACTATCAAGGTTTGACCTGGAGTAACTTCTCATTGCTTTTAACCTGAGAACTATCAAGGTTTGACCAGGAGTAACTTCTCATTGCTTTTAACCTGAGAACTATCAAGGTTTGACCTAGAGTAACTTCTCATTGCTTTTAACCTGAGAACTATCAAGGTTTGACCAGGAGTAACTTCTCATTGCTTTTAACCTGAGAACTATCAAGGTTTGACCTAGAGTAACTTCTCATTGCTTTTAACCTGAGAACTATCAAGGTTTGACCTAGAGTAACTTCTCATTGCTTTTAACCTGAGAACTATCAAGGTTTGACCTAGAGTAACTTCTCATTGCTTTTAACCTGAGAACTATCAAGGTTTGACCAGGAGTAACTTCTCATTGCTTTTAACCTGAGAACTATCAAGGTTTGACCTAGAGTAACTTCTCATTGCTTTTAACCTGAGAACTATCAAGGTTTGACCAGGAGTAACTTCTCATTGCTTTTAACCTGAGAACTATCAAGGTTTGACCTAGAGTAACTTCTCATTGCTTTTAACCTGAGAACTATCAAGGTTTGACCTAGAGTAACTTCTCATTGCTTTTAACCTGAGAACTATCAAGGTTTGACCTAGAGTAACTTCTCATTGCTTTTAACCTGAGAACTATCAAGGTTTGACCTAGAGTAACTTCTCATTGCTTTTAACCTGAGAACTATCAAGGTTTGACCAGGAGTAACTTCTCATTGCTTTTAACCTGAGAACTATCAAGGTTTGACCTAGAGTAACTTCTCATTGCTTTTAACCTGAGAACTATCAAGGTTTGACCTAGAGTAACTTCTCATTGCTTTTAACCTGAGAACTATCAAGGTTTGACCAGGAGTAACTTCTCATTGCTTTTAACCTGAGAACTATCAAGGTTTGACCTAGAGTAACTTCTCATTGCTTTTAACCTGAGAACTATCAAGGTTTGACCAGGAGTAACTTCTCATTGCGTTTAACCTGAGAACTATCAAGGTTTGACCAGGAGTAACTTCTCATTGCTTTTAACCTGAGAACTATCAAGGTTTGACCAGGAGTAACTTCTCATTGCTTTTAACCTGAGAACTATCAAGGTTTGACCAGGAGTAACTTCTCATTGCTTTTAACCTGAGAACTATCAAGGTTTGACCAGGAGTAACTTCTCATTGCTTTTAACCTGAGAACTATCAAGGTTTGACCTAGAGTAACTTCTCATTGCGTTTAACCTGAGAACTATCAAGGTTTGACCAGGAGTAACTTCTCATTGCTTTTAACCTGAGAACTATCAAGGTTTGACCTAGAGTAACTTCTCATTGCTTTTAACCTGAGAACTATCAAGGTTTGACCAGGAGTAACTTCTCATTGCTTTTAACCTGAGAACTATCAAGGTTTGACCAGGAGTAACTTCTCATTGCTTTTAACCTGAGAACTATCAAGGTTTGACCTAGAGTAACTTCTCATTGCTTTTAACCTGAGAACTATCAAGGTTTGACCTAGAGTAACTTCTCATTGCTTTTAACCTGAGAACTATCAAGGTTTGACCAGGAGTAACTTCTCATTGCTTTTAACCTGAGAACTATCAAGGTTTGACCTAGAGTAACTTTTCATTGCTTTTAACCTGAGAACTATCAAGGTTTGACCTAGAGTAACTTCTCATTGCTTTTAACCTGAGAACTATCAAGGTTTGACCTAGAGTAACTTCTCATTGCTTTTAACCTGAGAACTATCAAGGTTTGACCAGGAGTGACTTCTCATTGCTTTTAACCTGAGAACTATCAAGGTTTGACCAGGAGTAACTTCCCATTGCTTTTAACCTGAGAACTATCAAGGTTTGACCAGGAGTAACTTCTCATTGCTTTTAACCTGAGAACTATCAAGGTTTGACCTAGAGTAACTTCTCATTGCTTTTAACCTGAGAACTATCAAGGTTTGACCAGGAGTAACTTCTCATTGCTTTTAACCTGAGAACTATCAAGGTTTGACCTAGAGTAACTTCTCATTGCTTTTAACCTGAGAACTATCAAGGTTTGACCTAGAGTAACTTCTCATTGCTTTTAACCTGAGAACTATCAAGGTTTGACCTAGAGTAACTTCTCATTGCGTTTAACCTGAGAACTATCAAGGTTTGACCAGGAGTTACTGATAGCTTTACCTGGAATATTACTGAATCTGAAGAAAAACAGTAAAGTTGATAGAACATTTAGCAAAAGTACTGTGTGTAGAAGAAGTTATCTTCGTGAGGACACAGCCATGCTTCACCCCACATATTGTTCGTACCTTGCGGCTTGGTGCCGATGGCTCTGTGATGGTGCCACCTGTTGAGCCACTGAAGAAGCTTCTTGGCGTTGCTCTTGTCTCCCTGCTGACCAATCACCTGCTTGACGCTGGTCGGTTTGTACTTGTCAACCCACAGTAACGACTCTCCGGACTCTATATCCTGGGACGCTGCTTTAGACGGGGACCTAGATGGCGCCGGTTTGGAGTCCATCTTTGATAAGCCTGGCTTTGAGCTGTCCTTTGTTTTCTGTGGAACATTGTTATTCTCTTCAGATTTCCGTCTGAAACTTTGCAACTTTTCCTGGAAAAAGACATTTCCAGTGATAACTTTGTGATATCCATGACAATCTGAACTTATTTCAGTAGCAACTTCACAAAAGTGAATTTATTTATTTTATTTAAAAAATGGCTTACATGAGAGTCCATACATTCCTGGATTTTGTTGTTGAACGCAATATATCCACAATTATCAACATAAATATGTCACAAGTTCAAGACAGATTATGAAAGGATTAAAATGTCAAATCTTTGCTATTTGCATCTCTCCATTAAAGCATTCCATTCCAAAGAAAAGGAAGTATGTTCAGAAAGGCAACCAGCACTATGGCCACACTATCTTGATACCTCAACAATAGGTGTGGTAAACCAGTCACTATCAAGCAATCAACCACTTCTCTTATGATAAACTCCCTTGTTTCATGTTACCTTAATACGCTGACAAGCAAAGGTGAGGGGAGTTAGGGTTTAACGCTGCTTTCAAGAGTATTTCACTGGCAAGCAAAGCAATTGTATTTGCTTCCTGTAGGCCCAGTTTAACCCTGCTGATACCGAGGAACACTAAAAGGATCTGCACACAGAGAGAGTGTTACCTTCTTGGCCATCTCCTCTGCTTTCTCCACATACTTGGACTTTTTACCCGGGAGCTTCCGAATTAGATCAAGAAGACCGTCTTCATCAAGCTGACGTGTCTTGAAGTTTGCTGCCTGCAAACATTAACTTCATCATGTATTCTTCATCATAAACAGGAACAAACATCTTTGGAAATTTATTGTAACATTTCACCAGGAGGAAGTTAGTTATCAGGGATTAGCTAGAGACATAACGACACCAACCATGTTACGGGTAATGTTGAACTCATTTCACTATGCCATTTGATCTAGTTTGGTCTTTTCTTCTTTGATTGGCATTGGCATTAGTTTTGTCATGTTTTAATGAAACATAAATCGGGTTTAAATTTCAAAATTATACTCTAGTTCATATAACTCAAGCATGGCAGTCAAACAACAATCTCAATAGAAACAAATCATTCATCTCTGTGTGGATCTAAACTTCCCTACCTTTTCGTAAAATCATGGAAATGGCTTAAGCTAAGCCAAAAGTAGCTTTTACCATAAAATCTGGATGTCATGTATACCTTCTGTAACTTGCTCTCTCCGGCATCCCTCCCCACCACAATGTAACTCGTTTTCTTGCTGAGCGATGTTGTTACTTTACCGCCATATTTCTCCACCAACGTTTTGGCCTCGTCTCGTTCTAGTGACTCCAGCACTCCTGTGACGACGAACGTCAACCCTTCCAGACAGTTCTCCCCTCCCTGGAGAGTAGGTATGGGATATTTGGGCATTATACTTACTCACTCAAGTTGGCATTCATTCTCAGAACACAGAGATGGAAATTAACTTAAAAACAATGTAGAGTTATTTTTTAGTCTTGAATATAATAATAATAATAATAACAAGTAATTGTCACAGACGTGACCATGTCCCCCGCCGCAATTAAGAAATGAGCTAAAAGAATGGACACACAGCTTGTACCGAGTAGTGACATTTACATGTTTGATTCAATTATTGTTATATCGGGCAAAATTTTTAAAATGGTCAAAGTCTTGTAGTGACCTTCAAAACGGGGTCATGGTCACCCAAAAATCGACTGGTGTCTGCGTATTCCCCAAATGAAGACAGGTACCAAATTTGAAGACTCTAGGTACAGCAGTTCAAGAGATATCGTGTTAACAACATTTGACAATCAGTCTTGTAGTGACCTTGAAAATAATTTCAAGGTCAACCAAATCGACTGGTATCTGGATATTCCCCAAATGAAGACTGATACTAAATTTAAAACCAATAGTTCTAGCGGTTCATGAGGAATCGCACTAACAACATTTTCAAAACTGGTCAAAGTCTCACCATGACCTTGAAAAAGAGGTCAAGGTCACTGAAAACTTTTCAGGTCTGCGTATTCCCCAGAAGAAGACTGGTACCAAGTTTGAAGATTCTAGGTTGAGCGGTTCATTAGATATCGCGCTAACAACATTTTCAAAACTGATCAAAGTCTCGCCGTGACCTTGAAAATGAGGTCAAGGTCACCGAAAACCTTTCAGGTCTGCATATTCCCCAGATGAAGACTGGTACCAAGTTTGAAGATTCTAGGTTGAGCGGTTCATTAGATATCTCGCTAACAACATTTTCAAAACTGGTCAAAGTCTCGCCGTGACCTTGAAAATAAGGTCATGGTTACCAAAAACTTTTCAGGTCTGCGTATTACCCAGATGAAGACTGGTACCAAGTTTGAAGATTCTAGGTTGAGCGATTCATTAGATATCGCGCTAACAACATTTCCAAAACTGGTCAAAGTCTCGCTGTGACCTTGAAAATGAGGTCATGGTTACCAAAAACTTTTCAGGTCTGCGTATTACCAAGATGAAGACTGGTACCAAGTTTGAAGATTCTAGGTTGAGCGATTCATTAGATATCGCGCTAACAACATTTCCAAAACTGGTCAAAGTCTCGCCGTGACCTTGAAAATGAGGTCAAGGTCACCAAAAACATTTCAGGTCTGCGTATTCCCCAGATGAAGACTGGTACCAAGTTTGAAGATTCTATGTTAAACGGTTCATTAGATATCGCGCTAACAAGAAGCGGGACATAGTACGTACGTACGTACGTACGGACGGACGTACGGAGCTGAATACTATGTTACGTAGCGGGGGTGAATACTACTTCGTAGCGGGGGTATAAAAAGTAATGCTTTGTTTTCCATATTGACTACAACATGTTCAACAAAGTCAGGATCCTTTTACAAGCCAACAGAGTAAACATTTAGCCCAAGTTTACGAGCCCTAAAAAGGTTGGGTGTTGTTTCCAGTATGAGTTGTTATCTGAATAACCTTTGATAAAAGTTATTAACCAGCAAGTTAGCTTGAAACCAGATAGTAAAAACATTTTTCAACAGGTTTTCTCCTGTCATAATTCAAATTACAGTTTCCTCTTTTGCCAAAACAATAATGTGGATACATATCAAAAGAACTTTTTCTGAGGGCAAAGCCGCCCTCTTATTTGCTCTTCTACTTTTCCTTGCTAACGTACCTCCGGAATCTCCTTAGAGCCGAGAGCGGATGGACCCTCGCGATGCAGGTAGGCTCTGTAACTAGCTCGGTTTGCCAGCTTTGGTGTGTCGTTCTGAAGCAGTGATGGGTTTATCGAGATCAGTTATAACATAAAATATAACAGAGCAGAATGGAAGATTATGCATTCTTTTCACTTTTCAAAAGCAATTATAAATTTGAACCTTTCTAATACCGAGTAATCTGAAATCAAGTATCTACTTCAATTTTCAATTTATCATTCGGTTAGTTGTGTTTATTTCCATGGGAGACATTACTGAGGATAATGAATATTAACAATGGTACCGGTAATTTAATGATGACACTTGATATCCATCACAAAGCACTGCTAACTCGTGACTGGCGAAAAATTATTACCCTGAAGGAATTGTACTTCCCATGCCACTGCTAAGTGATTCAAGCGAGGTCTGTACTTCCTGTATAATATGAGTGAGTGAGTTAATGCTTAACGCCACTTCGGCAATATTGCAGCCATAAGCAGCTATGTATAATATGGTCCAGGTCAAAATATTTTGATGTCTCCACCGGGATTCGAACCTGGGCCTTTGTGCAGGCCAGCATGCTAACCACTACAACCCTGTGCTCCAGAGTTCTCTTTAACACGAAGATGAAGTGTAAACCTTCAGCCAGACATCAAAACCTGCCTATCACATTTCCCGGAAGACACTTACTGCTTCGGGTTTGGGAGAAGTCTTCTTCGGAGAGGGTGTTGACGAAGACGGTGAGGGCTTCTTCTTGTCCAATTTCTCCGGAGATTTCTTGGGCGTAAACACCATTTTACTCTTCCCCGGTGACTTCTTGGGCGACGGTTTCTTTAACGGTGATGTCTACAAAATAAGACAAGAGCTTTACGAAGCACCTAAATTAGTACAACACAAGTTTACTGGGTTCAAAACTTGTTAACAAAGGGAATAATTGACTTGCTTAAATTTCTCTAGATAGTTTCAAGTTACAAGCGTTAACATGGCCTTTAAAATCATGGCTATGTATGATCTTATAGGATCTCGTCTTTCTATTAAAAGTACATACCCGTTTCTCTACAGTGGGTGTGTCAGGTACTACTATAGACGATTTCTTGGCTGGTTTCTCAGGTGTGTCTTCGACCAAGGTCTTCATCCGACTTGACAACTTGCTTGATAGACTTGACTCCTCTGGAGAAGAATGTATTTTTTATATATAAACTGATTACTTGACTTTCTTTATATCAATCTGCACCACCCAACACCCAAGGACATTGTTAGCATGAAGTTGAGCTTGCTCCTTCTGAAGTTTGTTTACTTCATTTGATATACATATCCTTTCTTATGTAGGTAAACTAACACAAATCTACAGACATAAATAAAGTTTAATTTTTTTCAAAACTTTTCTGATCAAATCGTTCAAATGCCATTCAAATCTTACTCCTTGACTGTACTAGAATATTGTTTAAAGATAAAATCTGCATAGTCTGTGTAGTCATTTTAATCACAACTATTTATTTGATCGTTGTCAAATGATGTTTATGCAGTATTTCTTCATGAACAAAAAACATATTACTGTCATTTATCCACATTTTGTTTTTTCTTAAAATAAATGAATTCATGTTCTTACCAGAGCCATTTCTTTCTTTCTTAACCTGTTAAGAAAAAGATAAATTACTTGTTTAATAGATTAATGAGAAGAGAGTATCAATACGAAAATTACGATATAAGGGTCAACATAGAGATTGTTCACAGTATAACATTAGTTCTTGGATTATTGCAGGGTGAGTGAACTATTTTTTAACGCAACTTGGGCAATATCGCAGAAATTATGGCTAATGCAGGGTAACAGGCATATAGAAAGTAAAATGTCTTGATTCTCTCATAAGTATTCATTGTACAAACAACACCTGGTATAGAATACCAGGTCAACGAGGCAAAATTGAACACAGTTCACATACCCCTGAGTGTTGTTTAAAAAAAATTTAATAACATAAGTAGTCAATTATATCAGTTACATCACAAACACAATGGTAACTTCCATACAAAATTTTAAACAAAATCGCGAAATTTGTCGTAATTGAGCCCACACTTCAAAACAATTTGTCTGGCCTGGAATAGACTAACATTTAGTCTCAGAAATATTTTTTTTCTTACCAACACCATTTTACAAACAATTCAAATATTTATACAAAATGGAGTCCTTAAGATGCCTTAATTTCTGCCTAGAGCTGAGTAATCTAGACTTGCTATGATTTTCTAGACTGGCCTGGTCGTGAAATGGATATTTTGCTCTAGGGTCTGGATGACAGACTGGGCCTGGAACTGTACTTCCGTGTAGAAGGATTAGATACCTTTTTGGGTGGAACATCTTCATCGAGTTGAGACAGAGTTTTAGCGAAGTCATCGTCATCATGCATCTCAAGATCAATTGACTCGTCTTGCTCCACCGACTGTGTAAACACAAGATATCATATGATTACAGAGAAGGGAGGGGACTATGGCCTTAACTGAGATAATTCTGGAATTTAAGGAAAAAGGAAACTATTGCAATGAGAAAGCCATCAAAGCTACTATGGTTGTGTGTTGTGGTAAAGTCTTCTAGCATCAGCTTGAACTAGGAAACCATCGGTAATATTGCACTGAATTACTATGTGGCATCACATAAATCAAGGAATACATCTAATATTTACACCGTGATGTGATGGAGATATGTTGGTTTGATATTTTACATGCCCCATGACAACTAACACTACACAAATAAGAAGAGAATGCTGGATTTTTTATTGGTAAAACTAAAACTTTAAAACCATTATAATGAATTAGTGAATAAGTGAAAACTCCACACACCATTTTTCTCTTTGCTGCTACCGTTTTCCTGTCGCTTCTCTGTATGGAGCTACTCCCAAAGAAATCGCACGCATTGATTGGTGTCTTCTGTTCTTTCTTTGTCTTGTCTTCCTTCGGTTTTGGTGGAGTAATCTTCACAAACCCGTCTAGAGACGAGCGCTTCTTTGGTTTTGGTGTTTCATCATCTAAGAATTGTTTATAAATAACAACATTAATACAAAAAAGTTTGTCATTGATGCCAGAAAACCTATTTTCAGGGTATACTTAATTTGACAGCAAACAAGACAATGTCCTGTTCAACTGTCGATTAGAAGTTACACTGTTTTATTCAAAATTCTTCAAAATTCCTTACTTTGACAAAAAGATAAATCTAAACCATCTTAGTTTTTATGGTTTTATAAAATTGACATGTGTTGACAATTAAGAACCTGGGCCTTTATTCTCAAAAAATGTGTAGCCTTAATAATTCTTAACTTAACCCTTAACATGCGGGCGACGGAATTATCCGGGCGGGCTATAAGCGATTCCTAGGTGTCTGTATACGGATCCCGGATACAAGACTTAGAATAATTCACGGCTGTCTAAGTATACTCTATCACCCATACCGGGTCACGAGTCGATTGTGTCCGCGACCCGACCCATGAGAATGGCTGTATTTACGCATCGCGACCCGACATGAGAATAAAGCTTTGTTCAGTGTGTGGTCGGAATATCAAGCAAAATTCACACCAATTTGCGTGTGCATTGTTGACCCGTAACGCATCGATAATTAGCTTTACAAAAGGCCAATTATGTCGGGCTTAGCCCCCGAAGCATTTATTCGCTTGAGGCTATTTTCACCCACGTGTTTGTATTGCCTCGGGTTTGCCTCGCCCGAGACTGCTATCTGCCTCGCATCTCGCGAGACGGGGAAAAAAATCGCTAACTCGCCTTACTCCCGCACTTCATATCATGTGAGCGAATTGTTTGTTTTAAAAAAAAAATACGGCAAAATAAAGGGGAAACAATGGACTACATTCCCATATAAAATTAGAAAATCTCAAAAAAATAATAAAGACACAGCCAGCGCCGTGAAAAAGGTCATGTTTACACTTCATAAATTTTGAAACAATCGGCGATTTTCACAACTTCTAAAACATTTATCAAGGCTAAAATACTGAATGCATTTTCATAATTTTTATATCACAATAAACCGAAAAGAATAATCTTTTATTCTATATAAAATGCGCAGATTTATTCACAGAAATAAAGATACAATTTTACCTTTCTGAGAGGCATGTGAAACCAAACGGCACACAAACTAATCAACATATTTTCATCAGTTATGGTTCGAGGTTAGCGTTTATTTGAAAAGTCAAACAACATAACCATATTTGGGTTGACATGTGCTTATTTGTCAACTGGTTCGAGATTATGATTTCTTGGAAAAGTGCGATGAACGACCGTTTGCAATGCCGCATACATGTTGTAAGTATTGACGATTTTATAGGTGGGAATAAAGACAAACTTTACATAGCTATAGAATTATAACCAAAGGTCGCATTCTAATAATTTTTATATCATTATGAAGCTAGACATCTTGTCTTCAATTCCGTATATAAATGGAATTTTTTTCGTTTCGTATTTATGATGTTACGAGGCCCGAATAAAAGACAATCTTTCGAAAGTAATAGAATAAAAACGAAAAAACATAGAAAATTCATTCAAAGTTTCGAGTGTGAATTAGCCATTTGTGTACGGGTTTCGCTACTTGAATTTGTATTGAACGCCCGTATATAGTCCTTATTCGCCATGTAGATGCGGTATATTTTGTAAAAACGATACCGGAATCGCCGCCTGGAAATTCCGCCAGCAGAGCTAGTTAGTGCCAAAGCCCAAACTACTGCTGCGAGCTGCGAGCCTGTAAATTCCGCCACAGGGGCTAAAAATGGTAAAATATATATACGCAACGTAAGGGTTAATACAATAATGAGCTTAAGAAGTTCATAGGGCTATGTACGTTTTGAGAATAAGGGTCCTGTAATATTTCATTCTTTATACATCAAAGTGAAAGGAAAATAAATGACAAATCATCACCCACCAGAGTCATCTATAAAGACAATGGCCTCCTTCTTCTTCTTCTTGTCTTTCTTTGGGATTGGTTCTTCGTCAGAATCTACAAAACATTCAAAGTTTTCTTCATCTACTTCCCCTCTACGTGTTACCAGGAGGCAATATTCAGTCTGATCGATTCTCTAACCTGTGACCCTTCAGACACATACAAGAACATCGTGATCTAACAGTGATGCACATTGCAGAGAATACTCGTCTTATTTTTCTATCGGCTACCATCTAGGGCCATATATCGTAATCTCTCTTTTCAGAGGGTTGTCCTGGTTGGGGTTATTGTCGGGTTATAGCCCACCCCAATTTTGCCAGATGTTCCATGGTCATACATTACATATATCTATATTATTTTAAGTTAAGTGTTAAAAACCTACTCGGACTGTCTGGCGGTCTCCTGTATGAATTGAGTTTGTGTCTCTCCCGTCGAAAAGCCCACCCCCATGTTTTCAAGCTGTTCTTTTGCCTGACCCCCTGGTCTTCTACCCGAGAGAATACAGTACTTTGTAGAGAATCCAGATTTAAAAAGCGATTTAAGATGGTGCAATTCATTTGATTACAAATTTTTCATAACATAAACATTTCAAATTTCCTACTTTCTAGAAGTTGAGGTTATAAAGACTGAACAAATTTGTTTATGGATATCAACTTCGAAGTTTCAACATAGAATTTCTATTTCAACTTGCTTGACAACATTAGAATCTATGTCGCCTAAATAGAATAAAGAAGTTGTTATCCATAAAATGTGTCTTCATTCTTTATTTCAAATTTCTTAAGTAATTAACTATATGTTGGCAAATGTTTGACTGAACTTCCTCATTTCCTTATCAGGTACAGACATTTCAAATTCCATCAAATCAGCAGGAAAAGGTTTAAAACTGAATAGCACTTGCTCTTTTTTAATATTGAACAAAATGTGATGAATAAATAATGACATGATTTGGAAGTAACTTGTCGGTGACAAACTCTAAACTAATATAGTGGCTATCATATCATGCAGGTAGGAATAGCTCAATATGTATACATCATCAGTATGGACTTTCACATGACAGACAATACATCAATTTCAAACATTTATTGATTCACTTATGAGAGAGAAGATGACTGGTTAGTAGACAAAGGGATAATTTAGAGAAATTCTCAAGTCTGCCAAGTTACTAAACTGTTTGGCCATGGAGTAAGAAAGTGAAAACGAACCTGATTCAATGACCCTGTGAGATTTCTTTGCTTTTTGTTTTTCCTTCTTGACATCAACATCATCTTCTTCTTCGGTCGTACTCTGAGAATGTACGAGAACATTGTTTTAAGTGAAATGTCACGCAATGGAATAAAGAGAACATTGTTTTCAGTGAAATGTCACGCAATGGAATATTGAGAACATTGTTTTCAGTGAAATGTTACGCAATGGAATAAAGAGAACATTGTTTTCAGTGAAATGTCACGCAATGGAATAAAGAGAACATTTTAAAGAAAATTTAGCCAAAAGTTATATTTCATTGCAGTGGGCACAAAACTGAATTCCAGTTTGAGAATTCTGTCTCATTCTCTTCCTTCCTATGTAACGAATTCTTCATTTTTAACGAAATGTTGTGCACCCCTAACCACTGAATATAAACATTTTACATCCTCAGAATTATTACTCCCTACATTCAAATTTAAAGCGCAAACGACATGAATGATACTTTTAAAGGATAGATGCAATGACATATGGTCAAAATCAGATTCATTAAAATGGGATGTCAATTTGACAATTGCTCGATTTTAAATTTCTGGAATCGGTCCATAAATTACTTATATACAGCTTTTAAAAAAAACGCCTAATTTAGCCCCGGTGACCAGAATGAAAGTCTGTGTGGGTGTGGCCCCAGTATAGTATAGTATGACATAATCCATGCTAGCAATTTGGAAATTGATCAGTATTGTAATATAATATACAATCAACAATTTTGCGGAAGAAATGCACTGCAAGTACAGTTAAGACATACTTACTTCCTTCTTACGTTTACGAGTTTTATCATGACTGTTTCTTCCTTTCTTTGGAGATTTGACGTCTGGATCAGACTTCTTGCGTGATGACCGTTTCTTTGGTTCCTCCTTCTTAACTTCCTGTTTCGATGAAGCTTTCGGTTTCTGACCCCCACGGGGGCCAAAGAAATTTCTTATGTCCTAGAACATCGAAAAACATTTTATTCAAATAAGATCATGATAGGATACAAGATACATTTTAACAATTCATTCATAAATCCAGGAGAGAGACGAAGGCTTGATAATGTACTATTGAGGTGAGATGATATGGGTTTAAAGAGTATTTTACTTGTATCACGGTTCCTAGTGTTAGTGTTATTGCAAGGAGAAAGTCTGCAACATAACCATCGAGGGTATGCATTACAGTGAAACCTGTGAGCATCGGGTTGAATCATGGGTGCAATGAAATTCAGTGAAGCATTGCACAATTGCACATTGAACAAGTAGGGCATGTAGGACAGTTTTCTACAGCAGATGAAGCTGCTATAGACCCATGGTGGGATTCAAACCCAGACCTCAAGAATCCAACTCCCTAACCAGTGTCACAGTGGGCTATCCCATCCCTATAGATTTCTATACAGAATAGTCATGTGCTCATTAGTTCATCAAACTCTAATAGGCCAGATGCATATATGAGACCCCAGGGTAAAGCTTCAACAGAAAAAAAAATAGCCATAGGTTCTGTAGTTTTTTTAGGACTTGCATTTTTTAAATCCCATTTTCATATAAATGAGCCATGATCAAGATTTAAATCTAGTTCTGTAATGTATTGATTTTATAGACTGTGGAACAGAGGTTATCAAGTGCAGCAGTAACCGTATGGTTGGTTTAGAGAGTATCTGGAATGGACTATATAAATGAGAGCGTGTAATGTGACGTCACTCAGCGGCCATATTTGAATCTGTAAACATGTACCTGGAAATCTCTTGGGGTAAATTAAAGTGTGTGAACTAAGAAGATGTTGTGTGGTATTGTGAGAAGGTGATAAACTACAAGTTCCTCCAGCATAATAATCAGCTTTGAGTCAACAAATCTTTAATACAGAAATATGCAACCACATTAACGACAGGATACAGATGAGTCAGGTAAAGATACACACTACCCCAAATACAACATACCGGTAAGTAAATGTTCAGAGTGTATTAACTTCATTTATTGTTTCTTTTGGAAATTTTATGAGAAATCACATTGTTTGTAGCAGCCAAAAGTGTTTTGAATGATTGTTATTGACCTAAATAGTGACAAATTAAACGACCAACACATCATGACACATTTTGCTCTCTCACATACCACATGTCAAAGTACTTTAACCACGATACCATCTACTAGTCCTTTCATTAGCTTCTGAAAATATTTTTATTATTTGTAATCATTGTAAAATTGTAAATATATGGTGTAGTCAAACTCAGACTGCGTATCTTTAGCCTACAGGAAATATAGGGGGTAGTCATCTGATGGTACTTTCAGTGTCAAGGCAAAAGCAATTCTACTTATAATTTATACATTTATGTTAGTACTAAAAACATAAACTTTTATCTTAAATGTTTCAGATGTAAAATAATTTAGTGGTATCAAATATTAATGATCAGTTATCTCTTAGGTGAGCAGATTTACCGACAGCACGGTACACCTTTATACTGACAATATTATAGCCTTTGATTTAATCTTGAGTGTGTTTCAAAGTATGCCAATCATTGCTAAATTAGCGTTATCTATTAATCTTTCGATTCATTCCTAATCATTTCAAAATCGACATCAATTGGTTACAAACAAAACATCTATTCGTCCTATATCAGTAATCACAGCCTTTTCTTGTTGCACGAAAACCGAATCATGAATGTGTAAACATTGAATATAATACTATTGTCATCACTAGAGTGACAGTGACAGTGTTGTCATACTACATTTCTACCACAATCTTACTTATAGTTCAAACACTATGTACTTTACCATTTTTCTGACATAAGATAGCACCGATCGACAATCAAAACATTGCTGAAATCGCTTTCAAGTCATTCATTCGCGCCAAATTGTGCACTACGCATGTACCGGACCCGGAAGTGTAGAGTGAGGGGCTCTTTTAGGGTTCCGTAAAAATGAACGTTTCATACAGGGAATATAAGATAAGATAAGATAAGATAATTCTTTATTATCCCGAGGGAAAATTACATTACATCAAATACAGTCTCCAGTATATATTAAAAAAAACATACAACAGCCATATAAAACAATATAAACAATATTATAAACATTATACACTCAAGGGCGGATCAAGGATTTTTAATAATTGAATAAAAGTTTGGTAAAATAACCTCAAAATAGTTTGATCTGTTTTAAAATGTTTCAACTTCCACAAAAAATGCAATCGTTGCTGTCCTTTCTTATAAATTTTGTCAGTGTAATCATTCCAAGAAAGTTTCGAATCTAAGACAGTACCCAAATATTTATATTCCGTTACTCTTTCTATTTCATTATCATCAATAGTCACAGGATTTATTATAGACCTAGTTTTCCTGAAATCTATGACCATTTCTTTGGTCTTCAACACATTCAAAAATAAAGTTTGATTTGCACCATTCTACAAATTTTGAAAATTCTGTTCTGTAACTCAGTTCTGATTCTCTAATCAGGCCAACCAATGCAGCATCGTCAGGAAATTTTATTGTGATACATTCTTTTACTTTGGATATACAGTCATTGGTATACAATATAAATAAAATGGGAGAGATCACGCAACCGTGGGGTGCACCAGTGGATGTATTTAATATTGAAGACTCAACTTGGTTAACCCGTACAAATTGTTGTCTGAATGTTTTGATGTGTAATAAGTGATAACTAAATCGTAAAATGTAACACTGGGATGCGATGTTTTCGTAGGTGGAAGGGTGCTGGCTAAAACGGCGACAGTCCAAAACGTCTACGGAAAATCGGGCGAAAACGTCGAAAATTGGCGAAAACGTCTACACTATTTTTCAATAGATAACATAAATTGTTCTCATTGGTATTTCATTGCTGTAACTGCCACGATGTTCATGTTCATTAAAACTTAGATATTACCATAAAGCTTGAAAAAAGTATCAAAATTGTTGACTAAGTAATGTATATACTTTACACGGTAATTATAGTCGATTATTGCTACTTAAAACAGTAGAAACTACACTAAAAAATCAGTTTTACCAAAAGTAAATGTATAGAATGTATATAGTTTATAGTTACGTATTTTAATTTAATGAGGTGAGACGATAATAAAATATCTGTCGGTTATAAAAATATAGACCCAACACATAAAATGCGATCAACCATGAATACACGATTACTGATTGCTTTAATTAATTAACACGGGCTATACTAATACCTCGTTAGTAGCTAATTTTTTTTTTTTTTTTTTTTTTTTTTTTTATTGGTTCCAAAGATTACATGTATATACATCAGGTAATGAGGCATATAAAACATAAAACATGTTTGCAGCATAAATTAGGTACATGGTAATGAATGAACATACTTTGTAATCATCTAAGTACTGGGAAGAGAAGGCTCCATTTGTGAGTAAATTCTTCAATTTTATTATTTTTGGTTGCAATATGATTTTCCACAAAGAATATTTGCATAAGAGTTTTTAAATATGAATGAAAATTGGGAGATATACTATTGATATTGCAAATGTAGATATGTCTTTTTGCAGCAATGATGATATGATTCAGTAATCTGTTTTGATGCAGAGTACCAAACCAAACCAGCTCTTTTGAAAACATCAAAGGATTAGGATATAAATTGTTAATCCAATTTTGCAAGTTTGTCCAAAATATCTGAGTCTCCTCACATTCCCAGTATACATGACAAACACTCTCATTTACTTCTTTACAGAAACAACATATACTATTATCAACTTTTTTCATTTTGAGTAATTCTCTTTTTGTGTAAATAATACCATGGAGGAATCTGTATTGAAACGCTAAAAGTTTTGTATCTTGTAATCCTTTTTTGTATATTGTAAATATGTTTTTCCAATCAAAGTCTGTTTCAGGAAATAAAAGTTGCCATTTGTTACACCTGTTAGGGTATTTGTCTTTGGTATTAAGTATGTCATAAAATAATCTACAACCTTTTGAAGTTTTTACTAAATTTAACTGGCATTCCGAAACATGTATGCATCTGATTGGGATGGACGAACAAAGGTTTAGAGCATGTTTCCAAGATTCAGGTATAATATGAAGTAAGTAACTAAAATCCAAAAATGTACCTTTAATACCGTATTTCTCTTTTAAAGATTTTATTGATAAAAGACCAGTTTCATCACATATATCACTAATATTCACAATTCCTTTCTCTGCCCAATTCTGTATAAAATGAAATGAATTTTTAAAATTGTGGTTAAACCAAAGTGGTTGGGATATAATATCTTTAATCTTGTTTGAGTCAACATAATGTTTCATGTGAAACCTTTTCCAGGCTTTAAGAACATCCTGCCAAAAAGGATTTTCAATATTAAAGAGGGTTTCAGAATAAGCACCAAAATTAAAAATATCTTCAAATGGTATATTGCATGGATTATTTTTTTCAAAGTTTTTCAAGTAAAATCTTAATGTTGAAAGTTTCAATGCATCAATAAAAATGTCTATGTCAATCATTCTCAATCCCCCTTCCTCATAGTTGTGTTTCAGAGTACTTTTCTTTATTTTATCATTTTTATCATTCCAAATGAATTTATAAAATATTCTATTGAGGGAAGTAATAAAGTCTGTTGGAGGGTTGGGCAGAGAATTGAAAATATGAACTAATTTGGAGAATGCTAGAGTCTTAATTACTGTTATTTTACCAATTAAAGTTAAATGTCTTTTCCTCCACGATGCTAGGAGTCTATTAATGTCTTCCAGTCTCTTTTTTGTGTTGATTACCCATAGCTCTTCAAGATCTGGTGTAAATTTAATACCAAGTACATCAAATTCACCTGATACCCATTCAATATTCATGTCTTTACATATCCTCTCATTAGATTTAGCTTTTGATCCAATCCAGATTGCTTTTGATTTGTCTAAATTAATTTTCAGACCAGACATTTCATAAAATCTATTAATTGTGTCTATTGCAGAGTACAAACTCTCTTCAGTTCCATCAAGAAATAGTTCAGTGTCATCAGCATATTGATCCAGTTTATATTCATTATTATTAATAACAATACCTTTAATATTTTCATTATTTCTTGTCATACAGCCCAGAATCTCAGCCACAAAAAGAAACAGATAAGGGGACAAAGGATCCCCTTGTCTACAACCTCTTTCATTTGCGTTAGTAGCTAATAAATGTAAACATTAACTGATAATTGCTGCATATATTGACCCGACTGAAGGGTGATTATGTTTAATACTACCTGTGAGTATATAAAAATATATATATATATAATTTCACCAAACACGCACACATCTTTCCAATAAACTTTTTTTTTTTTTTAAACTTGACATTGAGTTTCCTAATTAATTTTGAGATCATCCACTTGTTCATTAAGGAGGAGTTTGAGTTTATCCACTTATCAATTAAGTCTTGTGATAATATCCAAGCGAACAATGTTGTTTTAATCACAACACAGTCGGCGACTTCAATACACGGTACTACCATACAGTAATAATCACATATATAAAATTCATCGACGTTTTCGCCAGGCATTTCTTCGACGTTTTCGCCAAATATTCGCCGTTTTCGCCTTTCGACGTTTTGGTTTATCGCCGTTTTGTCCCGTTCCCAGTAAATTAGGTTGTCGGTTGATTAACGATGTTTAAAAACAGGATATTGTGAAGTGCTTTTATTGTCGATGGCTTACAATAGGGTCTACTTCGCCGGCGTGCTTATCTCACGTTTGTTTTTTTATTTTAAACACAAACAATCTCTAACAAAAAATAACAACAACACCGACTATCTGATTTCGTTGTCTAAACTGTACTTCGTTCATATTATCATATCTTGGTTTCATTTTGTCATCTTATATATCATATAGCATTGATTTATCCTATGTCTACGAACGTCTATGAATCCACCGTCTCTCACTAGTTATACCAATTATATTTGATTTGATATATATAACGATATTTTGGTGCATTTGTAAAGTGAAACTTGATAACTAACATTACTCGAACAGATTACACAGCAGAACAGCGATGTGGCATCATTGCAAAGCGTAGATATAACAGATTAACTGACCGATTCCCCAGTGTTTGCCATTGTAAATAGTAAGCGAATGTTTACACCCCGTCCCTTCACGTACGTCACTTCCGGTATCTTCAAACTCTCTAAGCCCCGCCCCATTTTTGGTTTGTTGGTCACGGGTGAAAAGCAGACGATGTTTTTGGGTGTTTTTAAGCCGCTCTAGTTTAATATAGGAACAACATATGGATTTTTTTTTGGTCTCATTTTTCACAAAATAGTCTAATGAACCAATTGCAGTTAAGAATTCAATAGAAAATATTTTATTTCGGCCTTCCTTTAACTAGGAATGCATTTATCCATCTAAGGATATTAGAATTAACGTTCATTTTGGAAAGTTTGTCAATAAGTAGATGAGGCTGAATGGTATTAAAAGCAGATGAAAAATCAACAAACATTATTCGAACATATGTACCATAGTTTTCCAAATGCTGATAAATATTGTGTAACAGTGTGATGGTTGCATCTTCTACCCCACGTCTTGCCCTATAAGCAAACTGTAAAGGATCAATCACATGGCTGACTTCACTAAGCAATAAATTCTTAATTATACGTTCTAAGCATTTCATAGCAATAGAGGTTAGAGCAACTGGTCTGTTGTCATTGTTAACGGATGGATTTTTCTTTTTGGGCAATGGAATAATTTTATAATTTTTCCAAAGAATGGGAACCTCATGAGAATTGATCGATAACTGAAATAACTTTTGGAAGATAACAGCCAGCTGCACTCTACACTCCTTAAGCTTATCACCTGAACAAAAGGCTCTTTTCTTGTCGTTCAATAAGGATTTGAATTCTTTCGTAACCCATGGCTTATTGTTTTGGTAAACTTTGATTGTCTTAATTTGAGGTGTTTCAATGAATCCTTTGTCCACGATTTAATTTGTGTCACAATAGGTTTTTCCGACTTCAGTTTCTGTTTATAGAAAGGCAGTAGTTGAATTGCATATGATCTGATGTTCCAATCGGCGGTTTTGCGTAGGACTTATACGCGTCACGAATATTGCCGTAGCTCATATCCAAAGTCTTGTCTCTACTGGATGGACATGTAACATATTGAAAAAGGTGTGGAAGAACTTGTTTTAAAGAACATTGATTAAAGTCACCCATAATAAAGTTTGGAGCATCCGGTGAAAGAGCCTGCAATCTGTCTGTAGTTGCGCGAATAGAATCATCGGCCTTGCTTGAATTTGCATTTGGTGGGATATACCCAAGAATTACACAATATATCTTTCCAAATTCTCTTGGTGAATAGAATGGTCTGAATGATGCTGATAATATTTCCACATCCTTTGAGCATACATTATCACGTTACACGTAAAACATTGTCTTTAAACCAATTTTGATTCACATATAAACACAATCACCCACCAGTTACCTTATCCGTAATCTGAAAATCCCTATCCATTCGAATGTAGTTGTCCAAATCCTGGGAGAGCTAGTGATCCTTAGTTCACGTTATCGTTCAGCCACGTTTCCATAAGTCACAGAATGCAACTTTGGAAGGAAGGCATGTGTATTTTCGTATTGAAGTGCGATTTCATGATAAATCGACAGCCAACGAACAAGTATTCGGCACGACCTTCTCTCAACTCATTGTCCCCCACAGAAAGTACCTCTACCCAGTCCTTCCCACGTAACCTTTGTTCCAAGTGTGGCCACATTTCTTGGTTCTAGCAAGATCCCCTTGCGGGAAAAATCGTAGCCTACCAAGGATTATCTAACTACGTTTTATCCAATGAAATCAAGTCTTACATTGACTACGTCAAGTTAGGCCTACTAAAAAGGTATTTGACTTTGAATGTAACCATTTGCAAATATATGTCGAATATGTAGTATTTTCAGTTTTCGTTCTCGGATTTTGTTTTCTTTATTTATCCGTATGTTCATGGTCAATTGTTTTCATAAATTAAAAAAAGTATGCATCAAGGATAACTGTAAAAAGTGTTAGATTCGTTTTCAAGTTTTCAGTGTTTAAAAAAAAAGAAGATTGCCCTAAATGAAAGTACATTGTGAGAAATGTGAACTAGATTGTGATGAAATCATTTAAGTGTATATTGTCGAATTCTGCTTGGATCAAGTGACTTATCCCAACGTTGGACCTTTCTCTGACCTTAACATGATGGACATGGCGTCAGCGTAGGCCTACACTTAGTAGTGCCTCCTTGGCCAATGTGGATAATGAGTTGTCAATGTTGTGACTCCATCGACCCATAATGCAGACCAAAGGGGCCACGCTCTAGAAACCTGTGTTCGTCTTCTTCCCAAGAACTAACAGCCAAAGCTTGTGGACATATTTATTATAACATGGTTATATTTGGGATAACACTACCTTCAATAGTACAAATTCTTGTACCCGCATGGGACTCGGCCCGAAAAAGTACAAGAATTTGTACTATTGAAGGTAGTGTTATACCAAATATAACCATGTTATATTTCCTCACTATCTAAATGGCAAGTATTTCTAAGACATATTTGTTGGTCAAATTTTAGATTTCATAGGCCCTTAGGACCATATGGTCCAAGCTCTAAAACTGTTTTAGTCTTCTTTTCCAAAACTAAAAGCCTTAGTTAACTAAAATACTGTGTATTCTTAGCCAATAGTGGTGGTTATTAGTTGTGGATATAATTGGTGACTCTTGGACCCCACATCAAGAGCCACCGGGCCCCTCCTAGCAACCTAGTGCCATCTTCATCTCAAGAATCAAACTGCCACGACAGCTTGTGTCACAGAATTGTGACTCTGTGAATCCTTCTTCAGACCGAGATTCTGTGGAAAGATGTAGACTAAATGGCCATTGGGAATACACGTTTAGATTTCTGAACTAGAGGGGTTTTTTTTAATTGCAAGACATTACACACATTCGTAATGTAATCATACTTCCATGTCGAATAAAGCATGACTTAAATATTTGAAACAAGTAAATGAATGGGAAATGTTTATCTAAGATATACATTTTACCATGTGGAATCCGTTAGTGAGCATTAGGGGCGCATGTCTCCGAATGGTTTATTGCAGTTTCTCGACACAATTTCACGTCAATTACTATTGAATACATGGGTACTGTGATGCAGTAGGACAACATGTTACGAGATGCTCTAGTTTGTTCGTGATGTCAAAACAAACTATGTGTATAAACATAATGTTATAGGTTAAAAAACAAGAGTTAAAACAAGATCTTGCTAATTAGCATATGTACTTCGAATATTTTTGATGTAAATAACTCAAATGAACTATTTTTGGTATTTATCTCTTCTGATATGGTCTTCTTTATTTATCAGCATGTTTATGATAAAATGTTTTCACAAAATCAAATGGCACATTGAACGAGAAAACGTTTATCTTACATTTACTTTATCATTATAACCAACTTCCAAACGCAAGGCATAACTCTTATATATTTAAACCAATGTAGTAATGTAGCACAAAAAGCACGTGTTTACACTTTGAAATTCAATACAATCTTTTAAAGATGTATAAAAGCCTAATGTTAAGGTTCTTGTAAAATGTTTAAATATTGTATTGGTGCATGACAGTGACGTCAAAACGGCCTGTTCTTCACGGAAAACAATTTTAACCAATGACACGTCGATGCCTGTTCGTTGCGCAGTGTTAATAGAAGTGTCTTTCAACTAGTTGTCTGGCATAGGGCAATTTGATTGTGTTAGACCAAATACTTATATATGGTAATTATAACGCGACATTGGCAAGTGTTTAAAATCTATTCGTTTCTAGTAACTACAAGCATGTTAAGAAATGAACGTTTCAGGGAACTACGAAACAGATCATCAAGCGTTTGGTTTCTTTCAGAAATCATGAGTAAAATGTTGAACAGTGGGAACTGTACAAACATTATATTATATTTGTTTATTATCAAATTATAGTTTAAAACAGAGGTTTCATAATCAAGTTCAACAAACAAACAATGCAAACAACTATTCTTCGTGCACTATCGAGAAAGAAGGTGTGACTTGTAAACCTTCACTGGCAATAGATTCACCGAAACCACGTTGCACCTTGTACACAGAAAGTGGCTAAAGTAAGAACAAATTCGTCCCCCTCTTCTGAAACACTTACACTCAACACAAATAAGCTTTGCAAGAGACTGAATTATCCTATGATCGCTATTATAAAGGTTGTAAAACGGAATGTAATCCAGCACATCTTGATAACAACCAACAAGGATGGCGTTATTGGCTTACAATGTGCTCTTTTCGCAAGAGACAGTCAAAAAGGTGCATTTGTTACATCGTACGATCATGATGTTCCAGCAGACGAGAAACCATCGCGTAATTCTAGGCAACACTGAACTTCGCATGATAGAAGCTGCCCTTATATGGTATTTGAAAAATACACAGCAAAACTGTTTAACACTCCCAAATTCATAATGTCCGTGTTACGAATAGTCAAAGCTGTTATTCTGGTTATGAACAAGTGAAACATTTGTTATTGAACGAGTGTAGCAATAGATACGTGAATCATGTCACCCTTGGTTTTTTGTTGTGGTTGATGTGGTTCATGTGAAATGTGTAATCATCAATCGTCCTGACTGTAATTGAGATTCGACTTCTACTGAACAATGACACCAAGCAGATTGTTTGGAGATGGCAAACCTTAGGCTCCATTCAGCAGGACTGTCCAAGGACTAGTTAGAAGAACTAGGTATCAGACTACAGTGTAGACAGCCGTCCAGTGACGAAACATGTCCAAACAAATCATGTGAGAGCTCATCTCCATTCTGGTAGACCCTGTGCAACCACGCCGCGTCTAAGATGATTGATAGAGGGTAGGAAGAGTCATAGACGTCCATACCTGACTGATCAACACAAACGTAACTGTAAACTTGGTGTGTGGACACACACTGAACCGACGATAGTCGTCTCCTACACAGTTGAGGGGCGAGTCAGAGTATGTGCGGCTGCAAACATGCGTTACACACCGAGCAACATCATATCGTACCTGCTGGAAGGTCAGCAATGGTGGGAGAGTTTCTCTGATGACACTTACAGGCGCTCGTTATATCCAGGAGGGGCTAGACACAGTCGTTATCGATCATCTTGATGACCACAGACTTGCCACTTGACCACTCTAATATTCGACCGCATATTTCCCGAGCTGTGATCCAACATATTAAGAACAATGGTGTTACACAGATCCCATGGTAAGCATTGCCCCGTTGTTTTAACTCCATTGAGCATGTCTGGGACAAAATTGGCCAATGGATTGGTAGCAGAACGCCTTCTCCACAAAATCTAAGGGAATTGAAGGCAGCCTTAAGAGAGAATGTTCTTATGGGACAATTGAGGAGGCTTGCAGATGAGAGTGGCTAGGCTGCAGTCATTCAGGCCTGAGATGGCTGTACATGACATTTTGTTGTTCTTGAGACATTGACAAAGTCTAGTAATTCAAAGGTCGTTTTGTGTCTGATGACATAGTTCCAGGATCGAACTTGTTCTTATCATACATAAATCTATATGTGATTGGGTTCAAACTGCGTCCATGTTTTCTTCTGTCTTATTGCCCAAGATCATTAATGCAATGGGAAAAAAAACTGTCAGTGATCTTTCTTTAAAAAGATGTTCTGTGGACGTTTGGTGATTAGTTCTCAGTACTGTGTCTTTGAAATCAAGTCCCTTGACAAACATTACAGTGTAGTTACAAAATGATTTCACTGCTTTACTAATATTCCAGATAATGTTTGTTAGAACCTGCTTGTTTGGTTTGCTTGATGTTGCAGCTGGAAACCATAGTAACCAGACTGGAAGTGTGGTATAAGTTTATCTTCAACCATCCACACACTGCCATGAATGCACGCCAATATTGAAAATAATAACAAAGTGTTTGGTAAGGGCCAAGCTTTATTGCAGGATTTGACAGGGGCAACAAAAATACACATCTAAGCTTAGCAATAGTCTCCATAGAACTCTATTCTCACCAGAGTGCTCTCCCTTTGTACCTTCTCCACAGCCAGTCATACCCAGGTCCTCCTTCACTTCTTACTCGTGTTTGCTTAGTAAGTCTCATAGTAAGTCATTGATAGAGATGAAACATCTTCATAAAAGTATCTAGCAACATGATACTGTTGCCCAACATATAGACAATCTCAGAGAAAATGTAAAAGTTGATTCAACCATAAAGACTTTGAATACTTTCTTTCATGTACTTAATCATAGATTCATTAATTTATGGGTTTATTTCCTGGTATTGTCAAGAATGGAGAGTCCTCAGTCTCTATCAATTGCAGTCAATGTCAAAGAGGGGTTTGAGACTGACAGGGGCGACTGAAGGCATCCGGTGTGGTTGATGAAGCCGATGGATGAGCTGAGCAGAGAAGGTAACGACGGCAGCGAGTAAACTGGGTGTGTCTATGTACATATCACAGGACTGCAAATATCTACCACGCAACAGATCTAGAGCACTGCAGTGTCCTTACTCTTCACTGTTTTACTGTTGTATACTTAATCACTAAGGACTGCCACATGCACAGGACAAGTATCTGGCATCACACGTCATGTGACATGTTCAACCTACAGGTCAAATATCACTCCTCACAGCCAGTTAGACTTCAACTACAGAATGCTAGGAAATCTCAGACATTGATGTAACATTTGTCTATATAAAATAACAGGTCTTTGTACAATTCCATGACCAATAGTACAGATATTATGTGACATTTCATGAGTTGTATAGAGTTGATAACATCTCGTCTTAGGGAGAATCAGTTTAATTCCCCAATAAAAACCAACATTCTGTGCATAAATCTGGTGGAATTCAACACATGCATTCTTTATAGTTTCAAAATTCAACAAATATTTTCACAAGTTACATCAACCATTGCACATATTTTGCTAGTCTACCAACTAGTGCACACTGAGCTAGTAGTTGTGCAAGATGGACACAATCCACTCGATTACATATGAAAAATCCATATTCATATACCGGTACACTGTACATGCACATAGCCAATATTTATATTTCAAACTGTTGTGTTTTATAAAGTCAGCTCATGACACTGTGGTTTGATTGTCCCTCTGTACACACTGGCAGCAAACATTATTTATCTCAAGAAAAAACCTGATTGTCCGGATGTTACGAAAGTTTACTGAAAATAATCGGAGCACTGAGCCAAATCAGAATATACTTTTGAAATTGTAGCAAGGAAACAATAATTGAGCCAGTCAAACAGAAGAATCTGTGCACTCCAGTAAGACTGGGAAATGATGCTGACATTCCTATTCTGTGACGGCTATAGAAGGTAAAAGCTTAATTAAAGTTAGTGATGATTGGCCTTCAATATCCTTAGCTCCGTCATAAGAAATCGTAAACAGTGACATATTTCATGCTGTGAGTTACTATTTAACTCAATCAAGTAAGTTAAAATTGGAAGTGTTTGGTTCAGTTTGTAATTGTAGCTTCACCGGTTGATTAATTTTCCTATACAACTTGACCTATTTGTATGAAAGAACTTGTTTAACAGAGCAGAGTATCATCTGTAGATTTCTGTCCATTGACTCCAGGGTTTCACGCAAATAGAATTTTAAAACTCTCTTAGATAAATGTCACTCAAAAACACGGCTCCATGTCTAGAAAAACTTCTCAATGTTGTTCCATTATTTCACCTGTTGAGATTTCAAGAAACAACAAAACTCCTGAATAACAATTTCATAGAAATCATAAGAGATTTGTTGTTTTTAAAATGTGAGAATTTGTTTTAATTTTTTGTGTGAAGAGCTGAACCTAGATATTATCTTGGTAAGATTTTATTTAAATGAAAAAAACAAACTGATTGTGAATACAAAGCGTACTATAAAGTTGTGTGAAGCATGTATTAATGTACACACTGTATATAGGTTGAACATACAGCGTGTACTAGTACATCAACATCAACTTCAAAATACACAAATTCTGTGGTGACAGACTGCTGGACCAAGATTGCACTACTGGGAGATAGACAGGAGTATAAACTTAATAAGTTATAGAAAGCAGAGTACTAAAATTCATGTACAAAAGCAAATCTACAAGGAAATATACAACTGTTGCAATAAATTAAACAAGAATATAAGCAAACAATAACAGTTGGTGGGGCGACACTCATACCATGTTATAACACATTCCCCAAAACAGTTTCACGCTGAATGAAATGTTTAACTGTGAACTCCAAGTGTTCATTAACTTTCAGAAGGAAATGAGGATGCTATTTGCAAGTTTGCAATCAATAATTTGGCCCCACAAAATATAACTATTCATAAATCTCCCAAAACTTTGCCAACATGTTATCAACTTGTTAGTACATGGTTAAAAGTTCCTTCATGAAAAACTAATTCAACGAGGAAATTGAACTAATTGACTAAAAGTAACCGCAATGAACGTTCCTGTCTGAACATGGTTGTTTGCATATGGTATGGAAACATGTATTATGAAACAATATTATACCAAGGAGACATATTCACTTGTAAAATAAGGGCCAAGGCCGTCTCTAATTGGTAGTTGATGATTCACTGGGCACAAATGTCTCGATCCTTCTGAGGTCAACTTCAGCAGACTAGAATAAAAACAGTCTGTGCAACACGGCTGCACATCACAGAATGAGTTGAGTCAGTCAGTCAGACAGTAGGAAATGAGTTGAAAGGACAGAACAGAACATTGAGTAACACAGAAAGCAAGCCAGCCAGCTAGCCCTTAACATGGCAGGATACCTGCCACACATCAGTTCATGGATCGATCACATCAGTCAGTCAGTCACTGGGTTCATTCAAATACATCCCAGGAAATTGCACAAAACATGGCAGGATCATTGAGTGACAACTCCACTACTAACTCTACAGTCTCATAATTTAGGAAACACAACTTTGGTTGAATATCATGTACGTACTTCTGTACGTATCTATCTATACACGAGTCTATCTGTCTGTCCCGTCGGACCTCAAGTTCTACTTGATGCTGCGGAACACAGCTATGTCATGTCGGGTGGTGTTCTCCAGCTCGTGTTGAAGGAGAGTTATCCGTTCAGTCACATTTCCTCCCCCGTCAGGTTGTCCTGGAGTCTTCAAATACTGAGGATAGACTCCACGCAACTCTTGGTCAGATCACAAACCTGTTGCCAGTCCTCTCGAGTGCTTTCAGATGAAAACACCAGCTTTTCCATGTGTCAAAGTTGGTTCATAACCAGCTGTTAAGTGCAGTCCTGTTCCCGTTTTATCCCACATAGTTTGGCAATAGACCAAATAAATACAAACCAATAAAACCAAAAAGTTCAAACTTTGCAATCAGACACGCAACTCCACTGAATGGACAAACAGAATGCTGTGCAACCAAAGTGAACCACGCAGCTCTGATAGATAGATAGATCTGTGCTGGGAGATCAACACAACAGAGCCAGTCAGCCATTCATTCGTTGTCGACTTGTACAGGAAGATCATGGCGTCAGTCAGTCAGTCAGCCTGACAGGTCTGACTTGCACATTATTGCAGTGGAAGCGAGGAGTAAACCAGCCAGCCAGGATCCTGGCTCCCCTGCGCTGCTACCTCCACGTCCATATACTGGACACACCGCCCCAGCAGTACTGGGCCACAGCCTCGATACCGTCCAGGTTCTGATAGATCATTGTCACTGCAAACGCTAACACCACTGTTGAGAGGATCCGCATCCTGAAAAATAATATGCTGTACATCATATGTGGGTCAGTCATCGGATTTATATTTGAATTTATCAATATTGATTTGATATTTTTAAACTATTTCCAAAAACAGACTTTTTTCTATAGTTTCACTTTTATTACAAATTCTTACACATTGTGGAGTCAATTGTCAATCATGTAACTTGTGAAGATGTATTACAGCAAACCAAATATGACAGCTTGAAATTTCTAACTGGGTAGTCCAAGTGTTTCCTTGCAGTTTCTTACAATTAAACACAGATAATTATATAGAAAGTTTCAATTGACTTGATTTTATCAGTGCAAGTACAGTTTTATTTCAATATGCAAATGGTTGAAGTAAGTTTATATTTAGAAATGAATCACTACGAACTGCATAGTAATACAGATAATCCAAACAATTCAATGAATCAATGTCAAGTGTAAAGCCGTACCGCGTGGTGAGGAAGGGAGAGAGGAGGTTGGCGGCGGTGGAGACGAAGACAAGGACAACAGCTAGGAGGGCTAGAACCACGTTGATGAGTTTGGTGAGCAGCGTCCTGAACGTCACGTTCTCAACCATCTCCATAGACAAGATCTGCTGCTGTTGTTGTTGCTGCTCTAGTCGCTGAATCTACACCAATCAACAGTCCACAGTGAACATTCAGATAAATTGTATTTACATATTTCAACCGGTCAACAAATGTGAATGCTCCTGAAAGTGCTCCATGAACAAACAACAGACGGTGAGGAGCCAAACCTTGAAAGTAGGAATAAAATACACACTTTTCTTAACAACCTTCTTGATTTCTTCATATCAGATTTCTGTTTGCAGAATTCTAGGATGATTAACCATTCAATAAGAATGTGAAATAAAGGTGCTGTTATCCTTAATAATGATAAACACAAATCTAGTTCATTGTCGGGACGTTTTTCCAGCAATCTTGAACAACAGCACTTGTTTCACATGAAAGTGCTAGAGATTGTTTCACATACCCGTGTCTGACAGTTGTCGACCAGATCGCTGAGGTCCGTTGTGCGTTCGTCCAGTCTGTACTCAATCTTCTCCTCCATACTCGTGATATCCTAAAACATAGCAATATATTGATAAAGGCAAATGAAAACTAAGGTGGTAGTAGACATACATCCAACTTCCCAATGCAAGGCATAACTCTTGCCAGTCTCCATTACTGGCTGATTTAGGCCTTGAAGTATTTCCTTAAGAAATCTGTGTTTAGAAATCCAGGCCCGCTATGCATTTCTGGTGCAGCAATTCACTATCTTGACACAACAAAGCGAGGGAAATCTTTTATGCCTATGACATTCAAAAGAGATGTAGATATAATGTAAAACGTTAGACTGACTACCTGTTTGAGGTTGGTGATCTCGTTCTGGTGAAGCTCGGTGAGGTCGTTGATCTGGTCCTCCTGCCGATCCACCTTGTACTTTTCCTCCTCATACAGTCCGCGCATCGCCACTAGCTCACCCTGGCACTGAGTCTACAACACAAACCAATAACATTAATCAGTGACATTGAAAAGCGCAGTCAAACTGTTTCTGCTTGGTGAAGCACTGCCTTTATATATAATTCATTGACCAATGTAAAAGTATGAAGCATTGAATGTCACACTTGTACCTCGATCTGAGCCCACTCTGCAGAGGTCATGTTAGGTGACCTTAACTGTGAACTTTCACCTTCAATAATTTCAGCCAATCAAAGGTCTTACTAGATACAACATTGAATTTGGTGTTTTCGCATGTCACCTCAAGTCATTCTGAAACTTTTCTAGCATCGGTGCTGATTGGCTGGAGTGAAGGTTTGGTGAAGATCACGGTGCAGCATTTCCTTTAGCATGTACTCACTTGTGTCTAATGACTCCATATAGTTATTCTTGTCATAACTACTGTACGGACCGTCTGACTGACTCACCTTGTAGGTTTCGTACTCCTCGGAGACCTTGTGCAGCTGGTCGGACATCTTCTTGTTGAGCTCTTTCAGCTCTTCCAGCTCCACGAAGATCGGCTCCAAGATGGCCGCTGTCATCACAGGAAGTTGTTGTGAGGTATTCTGGGAGGTCGAATGCGGACTACTATGTGCCCCGAAACCGGACCCTGATGTTATGCTCGATCCTTCGTCATCAGAGCCATACTTGAAACTAGGGGAGGAATGAAATTACAGTAAATAACAATCTTTCAATTATATGAAATAATTTGAAAGTTAGTCATGATAATTTTTCACAGTGCCATTTCTTGCATTTCATATATAACTTTAATATTATAAAAGAAATTCAGTTGTCACAAAGTGCAAACACTACAACAAGCTACCAAGGTGGAGGGGAGACAACTGCAGATACATATTTTCAGAGCTCTATCACTCTAAAGCCTTACTATCAAGTGCAGTGTATAAGCCTGCAAATTCTAGATTATATCAATAAAGCAAAAGCCACAACTTAACTCTGTAAGACATATCAGCAAATACAATTGTCATCAATTTAAAAAACAGCAAGATTTTCTCAATTATACATAAATCGCATTTGAAGAAAAATTTCAAACTGACAAATGGATTGTTATTGTATGCATGCAAAGCTGCAGATGTTCAGCCAAAGAGGTGAGTATCAATATATATATATATATATACAAGGTGTGATCAGGACGTTACTGGGTTCACTGGTGTACGTCTACTCTCAACCACACTCTTTACACGACCCAATCCACGCTGGCCACAACAGTGTACCTCACTTATCTCCCTTGCATTCAATGTTTGTAGAGCCAATGCATAAACAAATTTGTGGTAAAATAATAAGAAAAAAAGTATTATTTAAGATATTTGAAACAAAATGTTAGTAATTTTTATACTATAATAAGAAAAAAATGATTTAGCAGAATGAGACAAAAATAGAAAATTGAGTATATATTCAAAACAAGACTCAACATTGCAAAAGATATGCACATTTTCTCCAATTTCGACCTAATTTGAACAAAACAAATATAACGTTATATGAAAATATCAAAATATAACTTATGTTATTTTTCATGTAAGACACTTCCAAATATTTAAACTCTGGGAAAAAGACAATGAATCAAGTTAGGTGGAGTGAGATGATGGTTTAGTACTGTGCAGACGGACAGAGAGACAAACAGCAAGACAGAGCTAGGGGCGAGTGCACAGGCTGTGGCCAGGTGGGTGTGGAGCTGGGCTACTTACTCGCTTCCTACTGTGTGTCTGTGTGACAAGATAAACATAAGTTACAATTCTGTAACACATCACTGTATTACTGTGTCACAAGATAAAGATAAGTTACAATTCTGTAACACATCACTGTACTACTGTGTGACAAGATAAAGATAAGTTACAATTCTGTAACACATCACTGTATTACTGTGTCACAAGATAAAGATAAGTTACAATTCCGTAACACATCACTGTACTACTGTGTGACAAGATAAAAATAAGTTACAATTCTGTAACACATCACTGTATTACTGTGTGACAAGATAAAGATAAGTTACAATTCTGTAACACATCACTGTATTACTGTGTGACAAGATAAAGATAAGTTACAATTCTGTAACACATCACTGTACTACTGTGTTACAAGATAAATATAAGTTACACTTCCGTAAGTTCCGCACACATCACAGACACTGTTTTATACAGAAGCTGTTACTGGTTCATTCTTACACAAAAGATTGACGACAACTAATTTGTCTTGAAATTGAAGAGAATCTACAAAACAAAGGAGACACTTAAGTATTGGGATATTTAGTTCTCTGTACAACATAAAATCGCAGACACTACACAATACATAAGATGTTTCAGTAGTTTCATGCCAAATGAGCTCATCTTAGCAAACTGATGCCAAACTTTAAACCAAAATCATTTACATTTTAAAAACTTTAGTTGTGAGAAATAACTTTCAGACTAAAAATGTATTTGCTAAAAAACATCTCTCGGCTACAGTTTCAAATTGCTTATACACAGAGAAAAAATACAATTTTTAACTTTTTAGATACATGTTTTTACAAAGTGCTTTTGGTCTCTGACCATTCATCTTTCAGTAAAGATTCTTTTATTATTCTTAAAAGACCAGTGTTTCTGAATGTCTTTCACTTACAAAAAAATAAATTTTTGAAAACTTTATATTTATCTTATACCAGTATAATTTGTAATAGTCACAAAGGACTGTAAAGTTTTCAAATGCTCTCAATCAAAATAAATACTTCCATATAATGAAATAATAAAATGGTGTACATACACAGTTTCTCACACAAGTTTGATCACAGAATAACTTGAAAGATCAATAAATGGAAATAAGCCAAAACATCAAGCACTAATTAATCCAATGTGAATTGTATAATATAAGAGAATAAGATGCTTGAAGAATGAGTTGAATCATCGACAAGCGGCCCGAGGTACAATGATCTAGAGCTAACTCCGGAGATGTACTGCATCTACAAGACGAGACTTAGAAAACTCAAGACACGTCAGATCATTGAATAACTGGACATATCAATCGATGTAAACTGGATAGAATAAAGAGAAAACCTGTGATGTTTGAAGAATGAGAACATGCTGAAACTGGCCAATGATGTTGAGTTAACCGTGAAGATGGACTGCAGCTACTAGACTAGACTAGACTAAGATGTTAGCTCATGATGTTGTAACATGACAGGAGAGACCACTCCATTACAACCAGGAAGAGTTAGCCAGGGCACTGTGCACAGTCAGATAAAAGTCAGATCACAGTCAGATCACAGTCAGATACACAGCAGTTCAACTGGGGTCTCACTTCAAATCACAATGGCACTTAACCAAGTAACTTCAAAACTTTGACATAAATGGACATTCTATAAAGAAAATTCACGTTATCATCATTCATTATCAATGGACGTACACAAACCCTTATTTACTCAGAACAACTCATATTAAATAAATTTTACTAGACTTCAAGGAAATGCAGGAAATAGTATAATTTTCATTAACATTATCAATTTTCAATTTCAAACAATCATAGATTGAGTTAGATATTTTAATTGAACCATGGCACAACATAATTGCATTCAAGGATTTCCACTGACAGTTGAGTGCACATTTCCAAACACTTTCCTTGAGCGAAAGATACGCTGATGCAAGCAATGGATGAAAGCAATGTTACATGAAGTAAGTGGTAAATGACATCAAAGCGATATACAACTGCAAGGTTTGAAAACATACAATAGCATTCTGCAGAGTACATAGTTTGTTAAACACTTGATTAACCAGTGAAACCACGTGAAACCCTGTCAGTCCTACGTTCAATAACACATCAATCGTGGCGGGTATCCAGGTTTTAACATTGAGTGTTCGCAAACATCCATGAATTTTGAGTTACTGACCGCAGGGCTGTAATGTGTTTAAAAACGCTAGATCTAGCACTGAGGGTCTCACTAATACTAGCGCTCTTAAACATGGGACAGATCAATTTCAACATGACCTTGACCTATACAAACAACGTTGACCCCTCACCTTGCTGGGAGAGTGCCACCAGTTGGTTGTCGAGATTCTTCCTCGCCCTCCTCCATTTCTGAGATGACAAGGGGGAGATAATGTCAAATTAGTGAAAGGGAACACAAATGTATGAGAACTGAACAGGTTAGTCAAAATCATCTCCATTGGTACCTGTGTATAATTATTATAAGAGGTCAAATTATTGGAATGACAAGGCCAGATCTGTTACAAGGAATAAGTTTTGTAAGTCATTTACATTCATGATTTGGTCTTTGAAGGGCATTTAGAAGTAGCCTACATAAGAACAAGAAGTTCTCGAGAATTGACAAGATTTGATCGATTAATTGCTACTAATTCTAATTCTAATTCAGCTTTATCATTAATTTGAAACTTTCATGTAAACCTGTTAATCTCATTAGGTACCAAAACACTTTAACAAATTAATTATACTCACTTAATTGATTGATGTTATCGGCACTACCGAACCTGTTTTTAATAAGATGAGCAAATTCTTTGGGTTTGGATACAATAGAGCTGAAATGATGAAGAAAAAGAATGTTTTTAGATATAATAACACGATAAATATTTTAATAAATGTTTTCACTAATTTTTAAAAATATAATACACCATAAATACTTTGACAAATGTTTGAACTATTGTACACTGTTGATGGAAACCATTTACAATTAAAAATGCTGTCAATACTTACTCTTTTGCACCCTTGATGTTATCCACAACACCCCTGAAACAGGTATAAACTTTTGCTTAGTACTGTATAGTTACTGTTGCAGCATTTCCTGAGAGATAAGATTATGTAAACATTCATGAACCCTTTTCGCAATTAACCATGTAATAGATATATTTATTATATGATTGCAGGTGAAATACGGGGATCTATCAATGAAAATAAACTGTGTTATCAGTCACTAGTGAAAATAACAATGGAACGTGTTATCAGTCACTATGACCTGACGTCATAAAACAATGATCCGACGTCATGACACGTTCATGATATCACATTGTCGCTGAGGCGACAGGGTCATTCTGGAACTGACTTAACGTAAATGCAAGACGATTTCGGTGAATATCATATGCAAGGATTTGGTCATATAATAAATAGAAAATTTGTCTTTTCTTGACAAATACCATGTTTATCTCATCTCGTGAGGTAGAAACTTTAGATATTATCACTCGTGGCTGCTCACTCGATGAGATAAACATGGTTTTTGTCAAGAAAAGCCAAATATCCTCTATATCTTACCCTGAGAAACCCGTGATTCCATCAACAATGTTGGCGCCAACATCCCTGAAACGAAATAGTGAACACTGATCAATGGCAGAAAACAATAAAAGTTCACCAAAACAAAACAACTTGAACATCTAATCAACAGAAGTTGTGAACAATTTAACAACATTTTAGGCTACATTTAGAAAGTGATGAAACCAAAGCAGGTTTTACCAGAGAAATCTCAAGTGACAACAAAAGTGCCGCTCCTACCATTTAAAGAGGCTCATCTTTGACCCACGACGAGACATATCCAGATATAGTGATTGATGAAGACAGAGACACGAGAGAGAGAGGTGGAAGTGAGAAGTTCTGTGATGAACTATGAACACAGAGACACATGAGAGAGGAGAGAGAGAGAGAGAGAGTACTCAGTAGGAAGTTGCAAGTCAGTTGTCAGTTTTGTGATGAACTATGAACACAGAGACACTAGTTCTCTGTATCCAGATGTAGTGAACTATGAAGAGAGAGAGAGAGAGATGGAAGCAACTCCCTGGATCAAATCATCACATGGCCGACTCCTGTATCCAGAGAGAGTGTAAGTAAGGAGGTAACGAGGTGAGAGCTGTGTGGTAATCAGCCACTAATCTAATAAAGCCTCCTGGTATCACATGTGGAGCTGACACAGGTATTGACCATCACATCAGACAGGAAACAGGGCTCAGTTAGACACTCACAGCTTCACGGTATTCACTGATACTCACTCATATACAGGCAAACAATAATGATAAGGGGAACAATCAACCCAAGTCAGATGTAATATCTGGGTTCTGTCGTAACTGGCAGCGTCGATATTGACCTAAATGTTCATAACATGAGGACAACTCAGGACAAACACCAATTTTAAGTTTTATTCATTTCTTGGTTTAGCTAATGATGAGTTAAGTTCAATCCTTTTACATATCACATTTTTGGACAACAGCATCTTGACAGTGTCACACATATGTCTGACATACATTTGAACCATTATCAGTTTAAGTAGAACCAAGACTGAATCAGTTATACACAAGGAACCAGGGCTGACACAGGGTGATGTTCTTTGGGCATGTGTATTGATAAGCACTGATTAACAAGAAACCAGCACCAGGGCAAGGCCATCATCATTAGCAGGCACATGAGTCAAATCAATGGTGGTATGTTTTGAATAAACACTTTTCCCAAAAAGAAATTTCTGAGTAAAGTTGTCTGACTAGAAATCAATAAAATATTGCATTCTTGGGAGTTTTGTGCTTTCATTGATTACTGATTTATTTTACATTTGAATTTATATTACACAAGAAATAACAATTCACACAGAGAGATGCAGTATGAAGTTTCTCAAACGAACTTTACTGGTTACTCCATGTTTGAGAGACATTCTAGAAGTTGGCGGTGTAGAGAAGACCAGGATATTTATGGATGATAAACTTTATTTAACCCTTTAGTAACTCCATTCCTGAACAACAGTCATAAACATAGAGTAAATGAAAACAGACAGACTAGTAACTTCCCAACCCGGGTAACATGAGCAGTTCACAGGTGGATGCACATGCTAGTCAAACCAGAGAGGCACAAACATAGAGGGAGAGGACAGAGGAACCGAAAGCTTAATGGACTACTCACTTTAGCCCCTGGCCGACCCCGCGAAGCCTCTCCTTGGGGTGCTTGTGTCCAGAGAGGCCACGTGTCTCGATCTCGTACAGCTTCTTCTGGTAGTTCTCCAGCTTCTTCTGCAGCTGGTTGATGCCCTGCGCAGACTTCTGGTTCCGCTTCTCGAAAACTGTCTTGATGCGTTGGGACTGCTGCTTGTCATCTGTGTTTGCTGCCAGTCTGAGGTACTCATTTACATTTGCTGTGAAGGAATAAGGGTAGTTGCATTCCATGAGTTTCATGAAGTTCAGCAGTTTCAAACTAAGGCAGGGATCAATTCTGTGAAGAGCACTTAGAAGTGGAATACATAAAAAAATTGTTTTATGGATCTATATCAGTAACCTATTTCCACTCTTGTATACTATTGTTAAACTTATTTATTTATTTGTTGTAAAAGATCATTACGTATCATAAGGCAGTTATGTATTGAAATGACTAATAGAAATATTGATCATTTTCAAAGTATTTTTTTCGGAGATTGAGGGAGTTCATTACTTTTCTAGGAACAGAGTGACATGTTTAATCAAACATATCCTAAAGTGACCCAGATAAACAGATCGAATTACAATTCAATTAATCTTATCAATAATCTTAAACAACACCTGTAAATACCTAAATAAAGGTGTTCATAGCTAAGCCAAATCTAAGTTTTAGATCAGATCAGATCAGATCAGATTTCCAAATGACATTCACCTTCTTTATGAGCTTGTTCGGTCTTTATTTGTTCTTTTGTCTTTTCTATCTTCCCATGCAAATGTTCGATGGCTGCTTTAACCCGATTTGACTCCGACGTTTCTGCTGACGCATGTGCGTCCACCTCATCCAGCGCCACATCGATACTGCCGCCATTCTCCTTGCTGCTGGTGTCCAGCTGAACAATCATACATGATATAAGATATTGTGGATATTTGTGTTGTCAGTGTCTTATCACTTATCATCTCTCATTGAGTGACCGGGTACAGCTCGTATTTTTTGTGCTTTATCCTGTCATGAGAGATAAGTGACATTACACTGAAAACACAGAATATTCTGTTTATTGTATGTCGCTATGGTCGGAAATGTGGTGTTTATAATACAAAACTGCTGCAATTAAGCGAGTTCTGGCAACATCATGTCATTATTGCAGTGTCACTTAGCAATGACGATGATATCAAACATTTTCCCCAAACTGAATCTCTTACTACTTAGCATATAAGATATTGGAATCTATTACTCTACTGAGCTGAGCCTGAGATCATGAAGGGACATTTGCTTCGCATAAATACTGCTGAGTCAATACCATGTTATTTTAGCTCAAAACCAACAATGAACTAAGAACCGAGGAAGATGACATGGAAGGGTTTACATTAAAAGAATAAAACAAATTAAAAAAATGAGGAACCTAAAAGAATCGTAGATGTTAAATGATCCCGGGACTTGATTGTTAGTTTTCACAATACATTTTTTTGCCATGATAAAGCTGTCTACTATTAAGACTCAAAACAGAAATATATCAAGGTTGTTATGAAACTGAAGACATTTGGAGTAGACTGGTTGATAATGGACTACCATATCAAGATCCTCGGTGCTATGGCGCAGCACTTCGTCTACAATGAGGGGGGGATGGAGTGTGCCGGAGCCATGGTGGACGCGGACCACAGGACTGAGGAGGGTGTCCGGGGACGGCTGCTGCTGCTGCTTCTTGGGGAGGCTCGGACTCTTGCTCTGGCCTTTCTTGAAGTTCTTCAGGGGCTGGATCTTGCCCGCATCAGATTTCTTCCTGCAAACAAGCAACAACATGGCACTTTAGTCTCAAGAGAGAAAGAGAGTTACCTCCCTTACTTCAAAGTGCATGCTGAGACAGATATCTATGGTTTGTATGTACACAGGCAAGGCAAGGGACATCCTGTGACCAATGTTACCTGTTTCTTCTGTTAGCTGGTTCATACAGGAAAGTAATACATAAAACACACCAACATGCCATCAACACTTATCCAAATTACTATACTTACTCCAATAAAACTCCCATACATAAAAGGCAATTACACAGACTGTGCCCTTAAAAAATAAATTGTTCAAAGTTAAACAAGTTATTGTGCAATATAATTTCATAGGGATTGGGAAAAGGTAGGGCCCATGGGCTATTTTGCACCGAATTTTGGATGGAAAAATGGCCCATTAAAATTTGAAATTTTACTATTGCTACAAAGGGGATTGGCCCAATTAAAATTCAGAGAACTAAAAGTGCTAAAAATGGCCCATTGTCAAAGGTGTCTTTCCCTATCTCTGATGTCCTTAAATAAAATGTAATGTTTCCATTTATTGACACCTTGACATCAAGTGTATTGTTAACATCTAATAATCTAACAGCTCAACTATCACCATCATCTAACAAAAGCAGTTAATTAATTACGTAGTAAGAAACTGAGCTTTATACTGATGATCCTGATTGACCATGTTGTGATATTAAATATTCCAAATAGATCAAAAACAACTTCTTAAATATTCTACATATTATATATATATATATATATATATATGTGTCTTTTTCGTCCCATAACATATAGTATGATAATCTATGAATAACTTAAAGGTCATCAATATACTTTTTCATTAAATTTACTGTAACGTGATAATTCTTACGCCTTCAAGCTTCATGAGTGACATTTAACAGCGCAATCAATCCACTTTCTCTCTCCCACTCAGCAGTTAGCAATAAGCTATCATCATCTATCAAATCTAGAGAAATGATTGAATCATTGAACACTCTCTCCAAATTGTTCACATATTGGTATGATGATAAAACAGTGACATAGAAATATAAATATATATCACTTCTGATGAGCAACAATTGCATTTCTATGAGATCTTGTTTGTGTTGCCTTGGACACAAGAAAATCAACTGTGACATCACTGAAGATTTGCTCATGGCTAGTAAGACACATGCTGGGTGAGGTGAAATGTAATTACTGCTAGTTCAAGGGGTTGATTAGTACCTAAAGACAATACGATCGTGTAAGTATATCTGACTAACTGACACGGGTTTCCACTTTCAGATACACACAAGTTCAAACTAGTACTTTAATTTTGAACCCTAGCACTACAGTAACGTGAAAAAGTTGACTATTACTGGAGGAGACTATTTAACACAATACATATTGAATAAAATGAGTATAAAAAGAATTAAAGAAATATACACCCAAAACTGTACCATATGACACATGTAAATTTGTGTATAACCCTGACTTGCTCTAGTAACAACCTCTATGAATATGATACAAGTATAAGCAGAGACGCTGGTATACATATTAACTACACAGCAGTAACCACCTACTTACCAGGCTAACAGTGAGAGAGAGAGAGAGAGAGAGACTCGGTGTGGAACCAACATCAGCTTATATAACTAGTAAACAGGCCTACATGTTACATCACACCACCTACAGGGAGCGTGATTGATGCTACTGCTTCACACCTACAGTAGAGCTGATGCTGACTCTAACTCATCTTGGGGATGTATGTTATGTAAACTATTTTGATGGATACATAAAACATCTAAAGTGATATCAGGAATCTAGATTTGTGTACAGATGTATTAACGTATGGACATTGTTTTACAAGAAGGTGAGACAGGCTGCGTGTATGTAGGAAGAGATAAATCACACTTTCAAATACATTCTAAATACCTGATATGAGTTGGACCTTGCTGTTGCATTATGCCAAAAAACAAAACTGTCATTATCAAAACAACAAGGAGCAATAAACCTACATACAAATACACATCAATCAAATGTACAGCGCGCGGTCTCAACATGTAGAATGCAATTAATCAAGTCAGTAATGGATGAGAAGACATGAAGAATAGAATATGAAATGGCATTGTTATTCGCAACAGTATAGAGTGATAGATGAGGGCTGGCAACCATTGATAAATCAGTTTCAGTCTTCAACAAGCCATTCTTTCACATTCAACAAGGTGTTGACTGATATTCAACAAGTGATTCCTCAGTCACAATTAGCATTATACTTTATAGCTCCAATACTTACACTACACATAGCTGGTCGTACAGAACAGGACAGTCCACTGAGTCCACGTACTGACCGAAGAAGCACCAGGATAAGTGGTGAGACAAGGTCTACATACTCCCCCAGGCTACAGAAACTACAAACCTTCATGTAGACACTTGTCAATTAAACAACACAAACTGTACTTTGAAAGTTGAATAGTTCCAAAATGATAAGTTATGATAACCTGGCTTATGAAAATGATGAAAAGTAGACACAAGTAAAAGGAAAAAGTTCAACGTTTATTTATTATGCATTTCACTTTTGACAGGTGAAAATATTTCAAAGATGTGTATACGCTCAATCATTGATATCTAGTGTAGCGCGAGTGTGGGAGTGTGGTTTGCAAGTATCATAGCCATTACTGGCCAGAGATCTAGTGTAACAGCAGATTCTAGTTGGTGAATGATTTGTGTTACAGTTTACATGGAGATATTCAAAGATCAACTCACAACTCTATCAGGGTCATCTGTACGTTGGCTGAATAAATCTCACTGAGATGTTATTTCATTTCAAGTACCTCTCATATCATAGCTACTTATTTATATAAGAGCATGTCAATCTTCATGATGTTGGCGGTGTAGTTGGTCACCTCTAACGTTCACCTGGAGCCAAAATTACACAGCATATGATATGGCACTACAAGAAATACTTACTGTTTAGCTGAAGTTAGAACCATCTTGCATCAACAGCATAAATCATAAACACATCCTCATGTTGTTATATACACTGAGTCAGAAATCACCCCAATCCCTATATATAACCATGATACGATACGAGCCTAAGTCTGGCAGGTCTTAGCAAGGCAACAAAGAGGAGGTTTCTTTGTTTGTCAACACACTGAGCCTTCTGACATGGGGTGATCCACGCTATAAATAACTTTTACCTGTGTCGCCGCTATTCTCAATGCCAGGTAACTCACTCACTCTGGTTACGTTTGCAACCCTTTTACCCAGGTAGATCAGGTGAGAATACTGATCGACCACTGGATCGTGTGATCACAACTTACCCCATTTCAATGAAAGGCTTCTTATAGTGATATCCTCAGTGGGCTATATCCAGAACGTGAGGTGTCAGCACAGGGTAATCCAGTGGTCAGTCTGGGACACATGCCTAAATCAGAATCAATCCCATGGAAGTAATCACTTATTTCCTTTCAACACAATCTCACCTACTTGGGGTGAATATTGTCCTCTCCTGAATGATATATATATATACTGTAGTGGCCAAAGACACAAATAATGAAGACCCTGCAGTGAGAAGTATAACCAGCTGGTCAGTTGTGTCCACTCGGGTGTTCTGGCACGAGTCCACTAACACTTGGGGTCACTCCTTGACCAGGTCACAGACCTGCTGGACTGAGCCTGTGCAAGTCACAAATCACAGGCATTGAACTCTGATCGGTCAATTAGCTGGATACAGTCACTACGGTGCAGTCGTCAATAAATGATCAGCATGAAATGGATCTGATACGTACACAAGGTTCTCAGACACATGTGACAAACAGGAAACTCAAGCATGACACACTCATGAATTTAATAGCTGGGTAATGAGGATTGTTTCACAGGGATCGTGTGTCGCCTGGGGCGGCCAGTGAGTAATAGTGGGAGGAGAACTGTACTATCTATCTGATGCTTACATCAACTGGGACGGACTGGAGGCCAGAATCAGCTCACTCCAGCGTAAACAGGAAGAGCCCAATCTTCCGTTAAACACTGTCACGTTTCCAGAAAACCCCTGTATTGAACAGTTCTTTCATCTGCTAACGTGTATTTAAATGGAAATATAACTGAAGTTTCACAATCAGCTTCTCCTTACGAACGACACTAAGAATATCCTACCTTATTAAATTTTAACAGCTTCAATGACGTAGGCAATTACCTCAAATAGACGCGCACAGTTATTTCTGATGTAGTAATCTGAAATACTTTTAATTTTTAATTTGTGATGTATTGAGTTGGAACAAAAATAGAAGCACTCTACTACGGACCCATTCATAAACTGGTGATTGCCTTGAAAGAAGAAACTGCTCGATGCAAGGATTCACATGACGTGGGCTAATCACATGTTCAATTCTGTCAGTTTGAAAATAATTACTCTTTGAACATATTTCAATCACACTCTTATGACAATACTTTACATTTATTCAAAGTACAGCAATTTGTTTGCTGGAAAATCATTGATACATTAATTCTGTAACAGGGAAAGGGTTAACAAAAAGAATGATAATTGAAAGCTATTTAAATAATTGTTGTTTATTTGATTTGCAGAATGTCAAGTTATATTATGAATTAATCTAGTAGTTGCCAGCTGTCGATACTTACCAGGCGACAGATGACAGAGCCATGTAATCTGATCACTTTCCCTTTATTGTTCATCAGTCAGCAGATTAGAGTACTTATTTTTACAATTTTTTATATTTGTCTTTCAATCAATATTTTATTCAGGAATTACTGTTGCAGATCTTGACAAGGAGGCAAGGAAGTTGACAAATGGAATGAAAAAGGAATTTTATAAAACACTGTCACACACACACACATATATATACACAATTGATGTATGTGTTAATTACCAGAGGATGATGGGGTGTGGTGGTTAGCGTGTTCAGCTTCAGATCAAACAAACAATGCATTTATGATGGGGATCTTTTTCTTACAGAAACAAAACCAAATTTCTCAAATGTGTCAATATGAGGTAATGAGGAAATGAATATATCAATATTTTTTTGGGTATTAAAATGTTTGATTTAAGTTTAAATGTAAAAGAGAAAATCTCCCAGCGATCCTAATCAAATTTCAAAAGAAAGTGTGACGTGAATTCTATTGCTTTAGAGTGACGTAAATTGATAAACAACTTGATAACTAAAATTGCTTATAGAATGCCTGATGCTCAATAAGTGAGAATCTCTCTCTCTCTCTCTCTCTGTCTGTTGCTCAATGCAGTCATTCCAGGAAGCAGGTTAATACTACAATAACAAGTCTAAAAATACGAGCTAAATGCCACAAGCTCTTCCCATCTCCTGCGGCAGAGTGACGCTGACAGGTATGATTGATATAATCAGAGAGTACTGCGTAGAAGACACATCTCACTCCAACCGGATTCAGGAGAAAATCACATGCATCAACTATGATATGCTTTATATGACAATATTGAAATGAAATAAGGTTCCATAAGTTTAGCCTTTGATCCACCCTCCAATTCCACATATATTCTGTGATTCACTGACATTGGCAAAACTAAACCAAAATTCTGATGTATCACAATTGGTGAGGTAGAACTGCTTACCCTCCTTTAGGGGTTATGTTGCAATTTTTGAGTATTTTGTAATTCTTAGGTGTACAAAAATGATGAAGTTAGTATGATACTATAAGTTCCAATATATATCGTGCTGTGGTTTGAAAATAATCATCTTTGTCTGTGTTTGTGTACTGGACTTTACTCTGGAACTAACCAGGTAGTCATAATTTAACTCTCCATTACTCCATACAGAAATATATGAAATGAACAATTCTTATCTTCACAGAAGAGGTGTACAATTTGCAACATTGGTGTATGACCATATTTTAGGACTGCCATGTGTACAAACTACCCTAAAATTGCACAGTTGGGTGAAGGAGAGGGAGAGGGAGAGGGAGAGAGAGAGAGAGGGGGAGGGGGAGGGGGAGGGGGAGAGGGAGAGGGAGAGGGAGAGGGAGAGGGAGAGGGAGAGAGAGAGAGAGGGGGAGAGGGAGAGGGAGAGGGAGAGGGAGAGGGAGAGGGAGAGACAGAGAGAGAGGGAAATGGAGATAGTAACTGTCCTAATACATGTATTAATTTTGTTTTGTTGCCAGTACAAGTTTACAAGCATAATCATACTTTACTTGGTTGTCTCAAGCCAATGGTTAAAGTAATCATTTAGTTTTTGTCATCAACATTTCCAACAAGAAGGCATTTCAAAACTTACATGGAAAAGCCAGGGGCTGAATCTGCATTGCAACTGATGCAACTATTGGCTGGTGCTATTTAGATCATGGAGTACAATTATGAGAGTATAAAAGTAGAGCACAAGTCTGTAAGTACACAGCAGTGCAGTTAGGTAAGCCAGCACACAGCAACAAGCTGGTAATAATGCCTGGTATTTACTATTTAGGTGTCCGTATTAACCTCTCTCATCTGATATATACCATAGATAGACAGAGAATACTAAATGACATAGGATAATGAAATATCTGAGTGATTTGGTATCTAATGAGCGGAAACAAGAACTTTAACATCATAACCATTCTCAAGTTTAATTTAAAAAAATGTATTAAATGGAACTAAGTTTAATATTTTAGCTAATACTGTTGATTTAAATCAAGCAAAAATTTCAAGAAAATTGTTGATAAAATAATCACTTGTAAAAAGGAACAGAGGCTAAATTTTAACGATTATGACATTAGTATCAATGTGCAAAAACATTGTTGATTTATTGGCGATAAATTCAACAGGTGGTTAGTACAGATGGTTTCTTCACCTTTCTCTTGTGATCTCGGTGCAGTTTAACAGATACCTATGAGAATGTTGTGAAGGTTTTAAATGAGAGGTCATACGTTGATGTTCACCATACATTCTTTATGATGGCAGGACTTGTCAGTAGGGATTGTGATACGTTGTGATACATTGTGATACGTTGTGATACGTTGTGATACAACCTACTGTAAGGAGTGTCCAATAAGAGATAGATCATTTATCTGTATCAATAATCTTTTACAAGATAGTAAATACCCTACTAAAACAAGATCTGATACAAAACTCTGTACATACTATTACATGTCAACATATGAAATCAATCCAATTTGATGCACATCAGCTGATGGATGGTGCTATGAATTTGATCAGCCTTTATAACACTGGATCAATGTACTCCTTCGCCCATCTCAGTGAACAGAACATCAACCGCAAACAGCAATGTATGAACATTTCATGGAAGATTAATGTATGTATTTTCTTTGTATTCTATTGTTTATTTAACTTTGACAGTATTTTAATTCTACACTAATCAAACAAATCACTACTAAGACTATTGGTTAATTGACAAAATGTCCAACACTCTTGTCCGTCACACTCATTACAACTGATGAAGATGATAATTATCACAATCACCCACTCCTCAGCTCTATATGTGTTGTATTGATCTCTGCCAGCATGTCTCCTGTTTTACGCTGGTAGGTGGGTGTGACGTCAATAGCACGGCAGGGGAGAGGGAGGCGAAGACGGAGAGGGGGAGGGGGAGGGGGAGGGACAGGGGAGACTAGAGATTGATCTGGTGAATGAAACGGGACGGAACTAGGTCACACACCCAGCTGGCAGTCAGCGCTCCATGTGGTGAAATCAGGGGAATCCCCCCAGGTGATCACGTATTAACTAGAATAAATCACGTCACAGGGGATGTTCTATGTCTAGCTATGATGTCCACAGGGGGTAGCGGATATCTACACTGTTTTTGATTCAGTCAAGTTTAATCTTGATTTAATACCAAAATGAAGAGGCTATAAATAACACAAGCATATACATGTATAACAGATATGACATTGTTGATACACAGTTCAAAATAACAATGATTGATGCTCAACAGTGCTTGATGCAAATGTTAGAGATAAACTACCATTGATTCTAATAAAATATTTCATTAACAAAAATTCTATCTTTGACTGGAATAGTAGAGATAGAAGTGGAAAATTAAAGAGAAAATTCTAACCTGAAATAATGCAAACTGAGTTTGAAAACTTGTTGACAAGGGATATTATCCAATTTTTAAATCATGACCAAAATCATTATACTGAAAACTTTCAGAAACTTAAATCTCCAAAATGTTATTATAAATGTACAGGACGTTTCACCTGATCACAGTCTATCTAATATGGTACATCTGTTACAGAGATCGGTGATAATGCAATGATAAATCTTCAAAACAACCGCCATTATTCAATGCTCCCTCATGAACCACTCAGTATTATGAGTGTTATTTTGTCAATGTAGAAATGTTCAGGACACATATATATCCTAAGTTCCATCATATCATATATGTCACAGATCTGCATGGAGAGTTTAGTCAGGACCTGACTCATGGGTTTGTGATACTATAAATGTTCAAATAACAATAGCACAATAAATATCTTCACTTCTCGTTAGCTACACTAAACTTTATCTGGGATAAGCTGAATATCATAAAGTAAAATAAATCATCAGTCATGTCTAAATTCAACCTCTAAAATTAATAAAGTTTTACTTACAGGCTGCAATTTATTTTTCGTTATCAAGACTACCTAGATAAGAAATGTAAAATGTAAATACAATAAAACTTCAGACAAATTCCTAAGCAGGGTTGGCACAGGGAATTATGTATACTTGCATGATCTATTGAACTCCTACAACTTTTTTTTCAAAACGTGAACACAAAGTGCTGTACTTAAAACTAAAAGGTCACATCTGTAAAACTTTATCACATGATCTATTTTCTTTGAGAAAGGATTTTGAATGATTTAATATGTCAACATTTTTAAATGTCAAACTGGTCGGAATACTGAGATGAGAAATAAGTGATGAATCAGCTATAAAAAGAGTACAATTTTCTTTCTGACATTTCATACTCGTATGCATAATTTATAATTTATAACATATGTTGCTTTACGTGACAACATAGAAGTTCCAATTCATTGAACAAAAACTCCTTTCTCCTATTAACTCTTAAACTGCTGAATTAATTACTGTTAAACCATTCATAGTTGCCAATTTACAGGAATCATAACTTGTTAAAGGCGCTGTATCATGTTTTTTTACTGAAATAAAGTGCTCCCACAAAAATGTAAATAAGTGTTAATTACCAACAGCTAAATAATACTCATGAATCAACAAAAAGAGTCATAAAACAAATGTACATTGTTCAGTAAAGCTATGCCTTTTCCACCCAGCTACGCTTTTTCCGTCCCCTGGCTAAACAAAGGTTATCCTGAAATAACTCTACACCTAGGTGAAGGCTTAACAGTAAGTGTCATGTGTAACTGTTTTGATCAGCAGGCATCTCAAAGTACTTGATCAATAATTTGAATAATTCAATTAGGCAAAATGAAATTATTTATGGATGCCGGTTAACATCTGGATCCAAATACTTAAAAATTTTAAGCTAGAAATTGAAATAAGGGCATGGGACATTTTCAATTAGTCATAAACAAGAAGTTCATTTCAAAAGCTTTTCATCAGTCAGGTGTAAGCAAACCAACGTAAAGGATGTTCAGGTTTTGCTGAATTGTCTCAAATCTGAAAATCTAATTACAGAATTAAAGAAAATAACTGATCCCATTTTATACATAAATGAGAGCTTGTTGTTGATGATGTTGTGATGAAGGAGCTCCACCACCTGGCCACAGGTGACTCGAAGGAGGTCGGTGTATCACCATCGTCTAGCTGCTCCTCATCACCCAGTACAGGATGTCAGTACAGATAGCTTACCTTAACACTATACAGGTAAATTCTCCTGGCACTGGTCAATGCAACAAGGTGTGAGACAACCCTTCAGACTCCCGTTCAGACTCTCAGTCTTCTATCTGACCCATCGACAGACTCCTCGATTATGTCACAACACGTGTAAGTGCCTTCCAGACAGACAGACTGAGAGCTCCGCGTAACTGCAGCTACAGCTATGCAGACCCGAGATGCACTTGAGCTTTCCTTTGTCTTCTCTAGACAATAAAATTTCCTGGGCAGGTATTGTTTCCTTGGTCACGGATCACTGGTTACGTGCCACGGGTCAGCAGTCATGTCATGGGTCAGTGATAATGAGCAATGAATTATCACCTCGAGGTCATGCTGTTTCTAATGAAAATAACTCATGTGGTGTGTACGCAAGTGGTCCCATTCCGTAACAGGTCATCGGCCTGACCTGACATGACTGATTAGTGATGTTGACCTGACTTATCTGTTATGTGACCCATACCACCTGCCTGTCTGTCTGTCTGTCTGTCTGTCTGTCAGCAGTAACTAAGAGGAAATATTTGCCACCAGCAGACATGTATCTTACCTCAGAGAGGACACAGGCCACTACATGCACACTTGAGACATGAATGAAAACCATAGGAAAATCAATGTTTAATTCCTAAAACTTTTATTTACCTTTGATTACGAGGCCTGAAGTGAAGAGGTAAACAATGATTAGGGCTGTTTGAGATGATTACAGTTTCTTCTAGGGTACCAATTTCATTCAACTCTTATCAATTTCCAAACCTTTCAAAACATTTGATAGAGAAAAAAATTCATCTTGGAAGAATAAATATTTCTCCTGTTTATTGACCATCCCAAATATCATTAAATCCTTATCTGTTATAAAAAAAAAGAATTGTTAGAATACAAGAATACATAAAAGTACAAATGATTACAATAAATTACAAATATCCCCAATAACCCTCATCATGTAAAACAGTATAGACCTGAAAGCGTACTTCAATAAAGATCTCCGTTACAAAACATCTCACACCAATAAGAACCATGAGTATTCTTGTGTTCACATGCATGTAAGTGACATATTCAGATTACAAAGCAGGTCAATCGTAGGGCGGTGTAAAGAGGTGCAATGAGAATGTACTACAAAGAGATTCTCGTTCTGCTGTCACGACCGAGTAATCTGATACACTTATGATACGCCACGTCCCGACATCTCTCTCTCTCTCACTCTGGGTAAAATCACTTCCATGTCTCCTCTCATGCTACACTCACACATCCACTCCAGAACCATTTGTTTCAGTGTTATTTAATCACTGAGTGTACTTCATGTGTAAATCAATAACATTTGATGTAAGTAGCCAGTTCATTGAATATTGATGCTTTTCCCAAGCGAATGTTCTATCTTGCTTTCATCCAGCGTCAAGAAGGAAAACTTAACTTCTTCAAGCGATGCACTTGAATGGGCTTTATTTAAGCTCTGATACTTTTCACTTAGCGGAATAATCCAAGATTTGCTAGTCTCCGCAAAACAGGATATGATCATCACTAGCTTGGGACACAAAACGTTACTTCTACAAATATAACCATACAGTGACGGATTACATCAACTATTAATCGTGAATCTACTTCTGTATGGAACTGAACTTAATTGTGTATTGTCGTGCAACTGTAAATTATTTATCAAGAATTGACGCACAAAAATGTAAGTAACAAATATGATAGCGTGGAGCTCCTAATCGGGACGCAATGGATATTTGTTTCTTGGAGTTTGATATGTCATGATTAATTCAATACAGGAAGAAACACAATGTTATACAAAATTGCTTGTAAATGCATGATTATCCAGCATATTTCTTAGTGGTGTTATTATCCCAACGTATTCAAATTTAAAATCAATGTTTTCAAATTGATGTTAGCAAGGTTTTCTATTGGAGTGATCTGGCATGTGACATTCATCTCTGTGTCTTGTAAAGGGTGACTTTGCATGACCGGAGTCATTTATTTCATATTTCAAAACAAAACAAAACATAAACCTTCTTAACATGATTGTGTGTTATATAAAGCATCGATCATGAAAATAACATATGATTGAATATTTCTTACAAACACTGACTACAACTGAAACCAAGAGAAGAAATAATGAAAATCCATTACAGTAATCAATTATTTAAAGTTGTCAATTATATAATAAGTATGAAGAAATAATGTAAAGAAGAGACAATCCAACACTGTTAGCAATACATAGGTTGTTCAGATAGTTAAAGCTTTCTCAATATGAAGAAGAAACAATATTTGTTCAACATATTATATGAAATTTGCATGAAAATCTTCAATACTAATGAACATGACTACAACTTGAACTAATTATTGATCATGATTAATGGTTTTACCTTAATGAAAAATTTTGCATTTAAATATGATATAATGAATACATGAAATGAATATGAAAAATATCATCATTAAATTCTTGTCCATATATTTTTAAATTCACATGAAATTCATGACATAAAAAGATGAAGATGACATTAGGATGGAATGACAACAAAAAGTGAGGTGTTAGTCACAACAATAAAAACAACAGTAGCAGTCGAATGTATACGGAATCGACAGATTTGCTCTCCCAGTGAATTAATGATAATATGACATGATAATGGAAGATGGAATGAACATTTATTGAGAGCGTTGAATCTTTGAACCAACACAACCAATGTATAGAAGCACCAGCCCAGCGTAAGATTATATTTAGATTCAACCAAATGTTGTTTCATGTGACTAACCTTAGACTTTTATTGAAATGTTAATTACTGAACCATGTTACCTTATTATATACACCTAGAGAAAGTAATTAGTTTTTTAAACTTAGCTAACTAACTTTGATAGGAAAGATAATTTTTTTTTTTACAAAAACATCCAACACTATTCCAGTCTGTAAAAACAAGTGACCTTAAAAGTAACGTGAGCTAGAGTTAAATGTTTTACATTTTTAAAAAATCAAATAAAAAAAGTAGTGAAATTAGGAGAAAGTTGTCAAACTTTCTTAAACTTCCAAACACTCACTTCCATTGGCAGGTTGTTAAAAGCATTTTTTTACTAAATTCTTTCACATGTTCTACAAGAACTTAGGTACCGTAACAGTTAAACAGAAGCTCTTTGATTTCCAGCCTGTCAGAAAATAATTCTTTTCGTAAAAAAGTTAACATTATCTTAGCAAGCATGCCAAGTTCAAAGCGTTGTTCAGTCTGGTATTTTGCAACGAGTCTGTCCAACACAGCAGGCTGTAGGCGTTATAGGTCTCGTATTATATATGTACTATATAATGTAGGGTATTATGCAATCTATCGTACAGGTTAGGAAGGGATATATCAAAATATTCCATTGTGAATCCGTATGGCCTAACGGTTATCATTATGTCAAAATTTGCCAAAAAATAAGTTAACCTCTTGATCTAAGCAATTCATTTAATGAAATAAAAAGAAATATTGAAAAAATATTTTCATTGAAACTATTTCTAACGGTTACTTACAAATCACAACGCCACTGAATAATGATCAATTTCTTACCACATGTTTTATTAAATATGTTGCATAAAGTTAAAATTTTAGGAACAAGGAGCTGTCCGAGGTTACACAAGGCAAAATCATTCAAATATGATCTGAATTCATAATCATGGACAGCAATTCATTACATAATTATTATACAGTATAAAGAAAAACAAACATCATTATCCAAATGACATGACATTAAGATGTGACATAACATATGGAGTAGAAATACTACAAATCATGATTACTGACACAACGAAAATGTCATCTATAAAAAGTGATTAAGTTGTGTGGAGGAGAAAACGCAGTGCTTGAATGTATTAAACAATGAGAAGCTAATGTTATTATGTTAATACACAACACAGCTTGGCACATTTAATTGTTTACACATAAGTATCTATCTACTAATATAGGTGCAAAGCGCCATCAAAGTGAGTGAGTCCACTGATGAGAGCTACAGTGAATCATACAACAGAGTTACTCCCAACCAACAGCTTCATGGAACTCAAGTCTTCAACATCATCGTCTACACATCAACACTCAAACATATCTCATAGTTCTTATAGTAAAGTGTCAATATGTTGTATTGAGGAAAGTAGTATTCCTATATAACTGGCAGATTGAGAGAGGGTGAGGCTTTGGTTGACAGTCGTGTATAGTGTGACAACAAACAAAATCGGTAGATCAACTCATGGTATAATTTTTTACGACTTTGATATGATGATCAAAACACCTGGCTTCAAACATAAACAAATCAAGGTCTGTACTACTTAAACATCTTCTTTATTCTATATTTTACATGGTAACAAATTACCCGCGGATCAGTTTGGCTAGTGGTTACAAAATAAAATCCATTAAGTCAAAAAGTTAAAAAAAACTCCAGGCCTGATGTCTGAACTCATTGTACCTATATGTCTGTAAATACCTAAACACCTTGCCTGTACCACAGAAGCTGTAATGCGGAAATACGTGTACGTATGTAAACAGAAGAATATAAACAGTAGTGGAGTGGGGTGTGAGGGGACCAGGTTTAGCCTGCCTAGCCATGTGCTACACAGAGCTCTCTTACTTCAACTCTGTGTGGGCAGAGGATTTATCTCTAGAAATACAGTAATTACTTTGCTAATTAAACTGAATGCAATTAAACACTGTAGATGCTGAATTAATTAATACCAAATCATTCACAGTGGCCGATGTACAGGAATCAGCTCACAACCTAATCAAGTTACATCCAAATTTGTACCTTAGATTAACATAACAAAGTAAAGAAAATGCTTGCTTGAAATGCTAAATGTACGGCTCTTTGAAGAAAAACTAATAATGATAATGAGTGTCATGCAAGTATTTGCTCCACAAGTACAAGAAGTGCATCTCGAGGCCCATACTTTGTGTGAGATAACATCTCAATGGTTGGAAGGAACCATTCTGCTATGACGAGAATGTGCACTTCAAAGTGATAAAAAATACTGTATGCAGTATGCACCACATGCAGTGCTGTGCCGCCGCCGCCGCCGCCGACATCGCCTCTTATCTGCTTCTCTCAGCCTGAAATGTTCACATGAGATACAGTAGCATGTCCAGTTCTTGTCTCAGACAGACGGACGGATGGACGGACGGACGATCAAATTATTCACATGCTTTCTTTTTCTTTATCAGCAAGTTCAGTTTATGAAATAAGTACTGTCCGATGAATGTAACCTGGCAACATTTGCTCTTGTTTTTCAGCAAGTTTGGCAATTACATAAGGTAATTACATTTTCGGATTGGCTAGTTTTCAAGCTTAGTTCAAACACTACTAATTCACCATTTAGTTACTCAAAAGAATCTCTTTTACTGTTTGGAGAGTGACATGATTAACATGCATGTTTGATACCATAATTTTACACTTTATATGAAATTACTTTCAAAATAATATTTTCTGGCTTCATATTTGTTATTGACAATAACACATCGACTGAGCTAAACAAGGATTTTTGTCTTAGTGATTCTATAATTGGAAAGTAAATCCTATCAACAGCAGACTAAGAACGTTGAACAGTTTGATGTAATCCTTATCTTTAGCTCCTTCTTGAAGGTCAAATGTGCACACTTATATGAAGTTGTATATGGCTGTGGGTTTGACATTACAATGGGTTGTTGTGACATAAGTTGACACAGTAACTTGCTGTCCCAATACAAGCCTGTTAAGTTGTCAATAACTGCCAGTGTAGTGAATTATAACTGTGACTCGACTGGATGTCAAACTAACTTGCTCTACATTGTAATCTACTAATAACATAAGAAGATTTCTAATTCTTCCTGCATTTGTAACTATAAGCAGTCAGATTTTTAAGAAAAGTTGAGATATATTGTAAAATCAAATCTATCAATCTAAGAATATATTATTAAAAAGTAAAGTATAGAGAGAATTAAAATGAATTTCAAACTATATGTTTGTTAGACTTGCATTCCATGAAACCAAGCTAACGTACCTGGCCGGCAAACTCGCGCGTCGTAAAAATCGAGGCTCCATGCTTGTCACTAGCAAAACACATCAAACATGTCATGAGGTCTAACTGCAGGGACAGGACTACAAGCAATTAGGAACAACGAACAACAATACGCACAATAAACACGCACAGACGAGCGGACGGACGGACAATACAGGGCTGCATAAACAACTCCGCAAAGAAACAAATAGGCTTCAATCTAACGACATAATAAATTGCATCTACAGCAATCATAATTCATTTGTAAAGTCAGCGATCATGCTGATATTGTATCTGATTTGTAGCTGGCCTCAAGAGTCTGGTGATACAGACAAGAGTTTACCAGTGCAAATCTAATATCCTGTCTAATAAATACACTCAATCTGACCACATTGTCTAGAGATTTTGATTTATTGGCTAATATTTGGAATTGTGTAACATGATATTGAATTGATCAGCTGTCAGCAAATTATATAACTTTTAACATCATATTTGATATATGACATATTTTATGAAAGATAATGCATTATTTTAACCTTTTTCTCATAATATTCTGGCAATTCTAAAACAAATTACTGAGAAAGCAGATCTAATATATATGCATGTGTATATATATATATATATATTGAATTTTTCCTCTTAACGCCCACACCAACCACAGCCAAGAGTAAACTTCAAGTATAAAACATGGAAAGCAAAATAAATGCTTGTATTTATAGGATCATATAAATGCCTTACAAATTCTATATAGCATAGATTGTACTTTACAATTAAGGGTACTTCATTGAAGCTTGTCTTTATTGATGAACTGTGTTGACTGCAGACATCCCTACACTGAGCATGACACATTAGGGTATAACAACGTTACCAGCCAGCAACCAGGGATTATAACTCACAGTTCAGGTTTCATAGTGCCAGATGAGGCATGGAAGTATATAATACTTGGCTGACCGTTATTTTGTAATAAAATCTGGAGATCAAACCACTTTCATTGCCAGCTAATAGTTGTTCTTACAGATCAGCATTGATTTATGAGTGTTCACTGGTGAATGAAAGCATAAAACTTAAGCATATGCTAGAAACTGCTTGTTGGTGCAGTACATGATGATATGGTATGACAGCAAGCTTGGTGCCTAGCTACGCTAGATCCAAACCACGGAGGACAAACAGACGAATGGACATCCATCCCACCACTAGATAGTATCGCAGAGGAGTTTCCAGGTTAACTATTGTACTGGAGTGCTGCCACAATCTTACCAGTGTTAAATGAAGTATCAGTTGATCGTAGCACTTTACAGAGAGGCGCAGGCAGGTCCAAGGATCATCCATAAATCTTATAATTGTGCTATTTTCATAATATATTCATATCTTATCTTATCTGATTTAGGTGAAAAGGACGGTTCTGTAATTATTTTGATATGATTGAATTACCATTAATGAATGTTAGAAAAATAATGAAAATCTATCAAAATAATGATCCTGGACCAGCTGCTTCTGCTTTAAAAAGCTTTCAAGAACATTTGGATAAAAAAAACTTAATCAAGCTTAAAAAAGCTCAATTTTATTTTTAAGCAATGTCATGTAATTTAGCCTAAAATTTATGAAATTGGTATATTATATCAAATTCAACCTTATCTATCAAAACTTTTTTGGTTATTAGCTTTATCTTTAAAGACTTCTCATCAGACTTTCTGTCTAAGGACTCTGAAAAATGATTCTGATTGTTACTGTAGAGAAACACGTTAGATCAGGAGGGAGTGTGTCAATGTGGTACTCACATCGCTGGTCGGTTGAGGCGGTGAAGGAAGGACCCGAGAGCGGACGGCCTCCCCCCACTCTCCACGTCCGCACACCCCCGCGGAAGCGCCGGTGGGGAGGGTGCTGCTGCTGACGCTGATGCAGCTAGACTGCTGCTACTGCCCCCAACCGGACTGCACCTGCCATCACTCTCTGCCTCCACAAAACTGCTGCTACCTACAAAACAAGATATATGGGCGTTCAGAGACTTCTTATTTCGGAACTTAATGTGCATAACATAAGCAACTTCCAGAATTTCTTTGATAAGTTGAGATACTGCAAACAAAGTCTTCATGACTTTTTCAGGGCTAATACGAAAAAGCTTGGTTAACAAAATTAAGCATTATGACACTGTTTCATCCTCGGGTTCATTACAATATACATATGAACTAAATTCACAGAATTTGCCTGATTTCTTTCAACAGTGTGACAAGATCTACGTGTTTCACAACAAGAAATAATATAATACATCAATCTGTACTGCACTCAAACACAAGACCTTAACGACAGTATCAGAAGGGGAAAGAGGGAAGTTGATATAATGAACCTTTGATAATCAAACACATAAATAAAAATAGAGCCATGGGCTCTGTAGCTCATCAGAAATTGCTCTGGCATAATGTAGAATATTTCCTAAATACTCATCTCCAAGGTAGTATTACCCTTACAAGACTCATAATAATGTTTGGATTGTGCTCACACAATAAAATACTAAATCATATTATACTTCTAGCCAAAAGATTAATTTATCTTTCACGTATCAAACAACATGCCCTTCGGAAAATCAAGTTAAAAAATTAGTGTACATGGTTCGGTTAAGCCATGGGAATCGTTTTTTGCAATTCTAAATAATAAAATGTGTTCCCTTTAAAATGGCCGCCATGCAATTTTTGGTTTATACGCAACACTGTTATTACCACTACGGATAATTAGTTTGTGAAATAAGATGTTTTAACCTCTAAAGTAAATATAAATCACATCAACTATCATTATAAATATAAATGAAAATTTTGAAAAATTAAAATTTGCAAAAATCGTGCTACAGCCCCTTTAACAAATGTTTAAATTAGAATAAGAGATTTATATTATGTAATTATAACTGCTTCAAAAGATATATCTATACAAGATTTCAGTATTCTAGTGTTTTTTGTTCACTAAAAGTAGTAATAATAGAGCCATGGGCTCTCTAGCTATCCTGCTTGATAGTGATTTATGTTGTAGGCAAAAAATTGCCAAAAATAAACTAAGTTCTATCTTGCTTAATATCAATGATACAAATATAATGAAAGTTGTGTAAAAATGGTAAATTACTAAAATGTTTTAAGTTAAAATAGAATGTATATATTCCCCAAATCATCAAAGAAAAGGGTATAACATTTGGAGAGAAACAATACAAATCCATTTTCAAATAAAATGTTTTGATTTATAACTTTCTTACTTTTCATAAAAAAAACTTGAAATTTGCAACTCTTGATATTCACTAAACACAGATGACATCTTCAAAAGTAGAGTCTTCTAGGGTCATTGGTTTCTAAGATGAAAAATATACAATTACCGGTAAATGAACCCCTGTCAAAATCAAAGTATCAAAGTTTCATTAATGAAATGAACAAATCATAATCTCCATCTTTTAAAGAAAACACTGCCCAGGTTTCTGGATATCTCCTAGTGCTGTCTCATGAGAAGAAGTCGTTTGAAACTTTTAGGGTGAACCTCCTGCAAAGTTCATATTTCATAATTTATCTCAACCAAATTTACAAACTTGCATCTCCATCCTACAAATATCTTAATGACAAAATTTCACATTCCTATATCAAGCGCTTTCGGAGATGAAGTCATTTAAAGGTTTCACTATAAACGTCTCTGGCGGCCATATTTGTGGGCGTTGGAATTCATGATGAACAAACTTTGACCCCCAATGTGCAAGGTACACACCCAACAAATTACAACTTTGGGGGTGTACCAGTTATGGAGGAGAAGGACTGTCGAAAGAGTGAAAAGTTTACGGACGACGGACAATGTCAGGCCTGATGAGCTAAAAAAATAGAGCCATGGGCTCTGTAGCTCATCAGGATTTCATTGATTTATTATCTTAGGTTGAATATCTACGTTATCTCAAGTAATACATTGTTAACAAGCAAAAAATAGGTTTTTAGATCATGACCCCTGTGACCCATATTTGGAGTCACAGGGTCACCAATCCTACAATTAAGAATCACCTTTGACCAAAGAGTCTCTACACAACATTTCACCTTTCTAGAGCTTTACATACTTGAGATAAAGATGAAAATAGGTTTTTGGGTCATGACCCGTGACCTAGATTGGGGTCACGGGGTCACGAGATCTACAATTTACAATCCCCATTGGCCAAGGAGTCTTCACACAACTTTTCAGCTCTCTAGACCTTTTGGAACTGGAGAAGAAGATGAAAATAGGTTTTTAAGGATGTGACCCCTGTGACCACATTTGGGGTCACGGGGTCATGAAATCTACAATTTAGAATCCCCATGGGCCAAGGAGTCTGCACATAAAATTTCAGCTCTGTGGAGTCGTTGGTTCTGGAGAAGAAGTCGAAAAAGCGAAAAGTTTACGGATGGACGGATGGACGGACGGACGGACGGACGGACGCCGGACACCATGCCATGCCATAAGCCCATCGGGCCTTTCAGGCCTGATGAGCTAAAAAGGGAAAATCTGGAGGAACTACATTGTGAATTTCATGTCATCAGCTTGTCAATCCACTTGAGGCAAGTCGCAATGAGAAACAGGCAGTTCTGAAAGTCCAGTGATCTGCTGTGTCCCACTTGTTGACCGACCAACTACAAAGCAATTACATGTAGCTTGCTTTGAAGAGTCCCATGAAGAGGCAATGACCTGCACAAGTATGTAATCATTATTAGCAACCTCAATAGATCTTACTAGCAGTACACAATGACCTGCGCAAGTATGTAATCATTACTAGCAACCTCAATAGATCTAACCAGCAGTACACGGCTTTGATCTCCGTGAATAAACACTACAATGGTAGGTAGATCTCTGTGAATAAACACTACAATGGTAGGTAGATCTCTGTGAATAAACACTACAATGGTAGGTAGATATCCTTGAATAAACACTACAATGGTAGGTAGATATCCTTGAATAAACACTACAATGGTAGGTAGATATCCTTGAATAAACACTACAATGGTAGGTAGATATCCTTGAATAAACACTACAATGGTAGGTAGATATCCTTGAATAAACACTACAATGGTAGGTAGATATCCTTGAATAAACACTACAATGGTAGGTAGATATCCTTGAATAAACACTACAATGGTAGGTAGATATCCTTGAATAAACACTACAATGGTAGGTAGAGCTTCAATGCACCATGTTTGTCAATCTTGTAGCTGATACTACTGCTACAGAGTCCAACATATGTAACCGTAATATCTGTGCAATCAAGTTTTTGTCAGGTGTTATTGTACAACTGGTGTATTAGATTAATAATTATCTTGTACTGTGAGCCAAGTGTTTGTCCGATATTACTGTGGGCACTATGCAACAGTAATATCAGCTTTCAGATAGGGATATGACACCTCTCAGATAGGGATATGACACCTCTCAGAAAGACTGTGATCCTTTCAGATAAGAATATGATACCTTTAAGATTGCATGCTAAGTGAAACTTGTTTTCAATGATATCTATACACAGAAAACATCTACCAACAATATACATAGCAACATAACACACCTGATGTCTTTAAAAAATAGAGCCATGGCCTCTGTAGCTCATCAGGAGATAATAAGTGGGGTATGTTATGGAGTGGATAATGGAATGTAGTAATAAGAATCTAGGTAGTGAAACGATTAAAGCAGTTTAAAAATATTTTGTTACCATAACTTTGCCAATCTGCTATATATATATGTGTTGAAAGAGCAACACAAAGCTTGGAAATAAATTGCTGGTATCAAACATATAATAATGTGGTGGAGAGATCATACTATTTTTTAAGATCGTACACACATTATATAATAATGAATATACCGGGTACAATTCTTTGCATACAATTCACCACTGTAAGCTATTGCAATAATGGCCTGGAAAAAAACCTTTTTAGGTCATGACCCATGCTAATTATTATCAAAATTGGTTACACATAAATCAACATTCGTTATGAATATCATACACCTTTGCATTATATTGTTTTAATTCTTAATTGCATTATGGCAATACCAACATTTATTACATAATGAATAGGAGCCTCAGTTTTTGAAAATCCCATTTCTCATAGGCTCCATTTCAATACTTAATAAATTGGTAATTTTTTTTAGTAAATTCTTTTTCACCATTTCTTGTAGGCTGTTTTTCAATATTTGATAAAATGGTGATATTCTATGAATAAATTCTTTTTTAGAGTCAGTGGAAGACTAAAGCAGTCTCACGCACAGTCTATGATAACACAGTGCTGCACAGTAGTTTGAAGTAACCTGAAACCTCTGTGTAACTATCAGTTTTCATCCTTCTGCCAGGAAGAGGTCAACACAATGCAATTACATAACATGCAGACACTGGACTCACAGCCAGTAAAATTTATATGTTAGATGCAGTTTTTCCTACAATTAATTATTTTTCTGCACTGGAGAAGATGATGAAAATAGGTGTGATGTCACAATCTCATATAGCTACTTCTTGTATAGTCCTATGTTATCACCAGTCATCACTAGTCATATTCAGTTCACATATCTCATGTAAAATGAAAAAACATTAATTCCTCTTCAAGTTATTCCTTCAAAGGGTATTCAATAGTTCTCATTTCAAATAGATTCACATTAAACATGTCCATGATGTAGACATCTATCTCATTTCTTGTTCCTATTGAATAAAATTAACTGCAAAGTTAATAGAAAACTAAATCAGTTATAAAGTATAAAATATGATATAAATAAGGTATACCAAATTGACTCGTACTGGAAATTCTCATTAATTAATTAATTCTCCAAATAATTACACAATATCATGAGATATTAAAAAACTCCATTATTTACTCTTAAATTACAAAGAACATAATATTAGATTTAATAAAAGATTCTGTATTAAGTCTTTTGTACCTTTATCAGCAAATTCACTTGCAAAATACAAATAATTACTCATATGTGAAATGTGAGACAAAGATAAAATATGACTTATAATTTTTGTTAGACCTCCAATTCTAAGTTTTTAATTCTAAATATCTCTTTTTCATCAGACATATTATATTCTCAAAGCACCTGTTAGAACTCTCACATCAGAAAGATGAAATGCCTTTAACTCAGCTGTTTTCTTTAAAATTACCTCCCTTACCTATTTACTGATTGAAGTGCACATATAATCTCAGAAAGATGCTGTAAACTGAAATAGGCTTTTAGGTTATGATCCCTGTGACCCATATTTGGGGTCACAGACTCACCAAATTTACAATTTAGAATCCCTTACAGCCAAGGAGTCTGTACATAAAATTTCAGCTCGCTAGAGCCATTGGGACTGGAGATGAAGATGAAATTAGCATTTTAGGTCATTGCCTCTGTGACCCAATATTTGGGGTCTCACTGTCACCAAATTTACAATTTAGAATCCCCTTCAGTCAAGGAGTATGTACATAAATTTTCAGCTCTCTACGTTCATTGGGACTGGAGAAGAAGATGAAAATAGTTTTTTTTAGGTAATGACCCCTGTGAGCCACACTTGGGGTCACAGGGTCACCAAATCTACAATTTAGAATCCCTTTCAGCCAAGGAGTCTGTACATAAAATTTCAGCTCTCTGGAGTCATTGGTTCTGGAGAAGAAGATGAAAATAGCTTTTAAGGTTATGACCCCTGTGACCCACATTTGGGGTCACAGGGTCACCAAATTTACAATTTAGTATCCCCTTCAGCCAAGGAGTCTGTACATTAAATTTCAGCTCTCTGGAGTCATTGGTTCTGGAGAAGAAGTCGAAAAAGCGAAAAGTTTACGGACGGACGGACGGACGGACGGACGGACGCCATCCCATGCCATAAGCCCATCGGGCCTTTCAGGCCAGATGAGCTAAAAATGTCAACATCGTAACTTTAACATGCTGAATTCGTTTTGCCAAACCATCCTGTGTGAATGCCTTCCAGGAATGAGATACTAAAGGACTAATTCAACAATGAAGAGGAATCATGATTCCCCTACTTTCCATCTTGACCTAAACTATACACAATCAAATCAACAAGTCTCAACATGCAGCCAGTTAGACTTCCTCATTAGGACATCAAGTAAATGAACACGATATTCACATCAATTAATTATTCAGGAAATATCTCTAATTGCCGTCTTGCTGCTGGATCAAACAAGTCTCAATGTTCTGCCTTGGATCTAACAAGCTGTTAATTATTTCCACAGGTATTTTTTTCTCCAACTTTACCAGCATCATTTGTGCGACAATAACGATGATGAAATTGGGAGTCAATAATGATTTTGTTTGAACAAGACATTGAAGAGAAAGAGTTTGAATTATGGCGACGGAACACAAGTGAGAATTGTCGCTTAGTGACCGAATGCTTTCCATTGTATTGTGCTTGTCCTGCCATAAACAGGTGACAAACAAATAACACTTTGCAAATAAACATTTAAGGCTAACAATTAGAGTAAAATGATTAAAAGAGAAATTAAAGATAAAAAGATTAATGGACACAATGTTTTACTAATTTTACTAAACAAGTATTATCACAGCATGATATTAGAAGGTTATAAAGATTAAGATTTCTAAAACATGAAACTTTTACATAAAAGTACAAAATTAACCATATAACCATCTAATAAAGACCGAATCAATGACAAACTTTAACCTTTGTATAAGGCTTGGGGGAAAAACCTTGTTATAAGATCAATAAAACTTATGATACCAATAATGATGTAATGATGCCAAATCCAGGTTATTATCCGGACAAACAGAGATTACAGTATCCCTAATTAGACGCCTGTCTTAAATAGAAGCATGTTAAGAAGGGTTAATAAAGGTATTTAAGTTTCTAAAAATAGAGCCATGGGCTCTGTAGCTCATCAGGACATCAATGATTTACTATCTAAGGTTGAATAGCTAAGTTATCTCAAGTAATACATTGTTAACAAGCAAAAATAGGTATTTAGATCATGACCCCTGTGACCCACATTTCGAGTCACAGGGTCACTAATCCTACAATTAAGAATCACCTTTGACCAAAGAGTCTCTACACAACATTTCACCTTTCTAGAGCTTTACATACTTGAAATAAAGATGAAAATAGGTTTTTGGGTCATGACCCGTGACCTAGATTGGGGTCACAGGGTCACAAAATCTACAATTTAGAATCCCCATTGGCCAAGGAGTCTGCACACAACTTTTCAGCTCTCTACACCTTTTGGAACTGGAGAAGAAGATGAAAATAGGTTTTTAAGGATGTGACCCCTGTGACCCCATTTGGGTTCATGTGGTTACGAGATGTACAATTTAGAATCCCCATTGGCCAAGGAGTCTGCACACAACTTTTCAGCTCTCTAGACCTTTTGGAACTGGAGAAGAAGATGAAAATAGGTTTTTAAGGATGTTATTCAAACAACAAGATAAAAGTTTGTCACCAATTAATACATCAGACCAAGGGTTACGTACAAGTGATGTGACGAGAGTTAGAGCAGAGTTACCTGAGCACTGAAGGAGTATCTATCTATCTCTCTATCTCTCCATCTAGCGTCCCGAGTTCCACGCTCCTACACTCTACAGCTTGCAGCAATTCATGGCAATTGAGCCACATGATAGATATACATGTAGTATTTACACCTGGTAACCTGGTGAGTACTCCCTCATCTACATTATGTATCACCCACATCAAACCCTTCAAGCTCTGTACCTGCCCCACTACCGTCCGCAATAATCAATAATTTACCTTTCCGTTTGGAGGAATAGATATTCTTGTTTTGAAAATGATATACTGGATATTTAATAACAATCTGTTTATACATTGACACAGTGAAAAAATAGCAATCATAAATATTCTAATTTTCCCAAATTTGTCCAGTTTATATATACACTCTTATATTTTGAATATGTCTACTGTCTACTGTATTTCCTTGACGCCCTATTTCATCTTGTACCCATTTATCTTCTGGATTCTATGAAGAACTAGTTCTATTCCAGGTGCAGTTCTTGTGTTATTTTTATCTATGCACTCCTTCTCTCCCAGGTTGTATTCAAGTCTCACGTAACTCTGTAAACTGTATATGGAATGAATACAAATATTGTCTTTAAAATATGAATACAATAATCATTTGTCTTGTCTTGTCTTGACTCAGGTTATATTCAAACCTACTGTATTTGATGAAATGCAGTATTCCCTTATAAGCAAGTTCTGATCTTTGACAGTTTGGGCAGAGTTCCTGACATTCACAAATTGCAATATCTAAGTCATTCAGAAGGCGTCAGAGAAATAATGAAAAATACATTTGGTTTCAAAATCAATAAAATTCTACATATGAACAATAAATAACTAACAATACAGCTCAGCTGTCAAACAATCAATAATTTTCATATTCAACCAACTCATCATGAAAGATGAGTAGTTGCTGTACGGGGAATTGTAAAATGATCCAAATGAATTCTTCATCAGAGTCAGCAAGATTTCTAATCTAGGACATTTTCCCATCTCAACTGTCAACACAGATCAGCTAAATTGATCAAAACCTTGCAATGTTATGAATTTGATTTCAAGATAATTTGTGTTGTGCACTTTTCACAAGTTATCCCAAAACAATGCATTATTTATAACGAATAACATTTCATGTCAAGTACAAATAGGTGTCTTCAACAATTCAATTGGTATACAATACAATCATTGGTATAAATCAAATACAAGAAAAGTGTTGCTGATACCTCATTTCAGCAAGTAAATTCTGAATGAACTACGTCCCACTAACAAAAGAAGAGAGTAAGTGAGTTACTGCAGATGAAGCTGAAGACATGGTTGGATTTCTGACTACATCATACCATCAGAGGTTACAAGTTGTTGCTTTCTTGCTTGGTGACAGAATAACATCTGAATTACATCTGAATTACATCTGAACTTTACACACTGTGACAACAGGTGCAAGAATCACAAGAAGAATTTGAAGAGATAGATATCACTGTGATGCTGAGATACAGTTGAACACCTCATGCTTTCTCTACAATGAACAGATAGAGGACTGAAGATTGCAGCAAGTAGCTAACTATATTATGTATCAATAAGCCATTTGTTGGTTAGTTAAATTAACAAACACATTATTTAACTGTAAACACATCGTGAATCAAAAGTGTTTGTGGACCCAAGTCAACAAACTAAACCTAAATACTGTGTGTTGCGGAACCGTTGCGAGGGACTCATAAAAACAATTTGATGGCAAGATAATGCACTCAACGAATCATTACCAAGAAATTTTTTGCTGTGTAAGAATCATAATGACTATTATTTAAATGTCAAGAATGCAGTATGTTTATCTAACATTGGCACACTAAATCTAATGTATTATATAACAATGATGATGCCATAATGTATATAGTGAAATATGCATAATGTCAATTAAGTTTGATCATAGTGATTTATGTCTCAGTCTATCTAACAAAACAAACAAAACAAGCCTAACTTACCAACATGTACAGATCATATATTGAGTATCATTTGTTTGCTGTACATCGGAATGCTCTGTCACCTATTGTATGGAAAGGAATTCATGTATTCTCTGAGTGCTAGCCTCAACAAGTACGTACAGTGCTAGTTGCTCACATACTAGTTGCTCAAGGTACTGCAGGCACCCAGTGGAACTCTGTCTATTGAACCGTGCTAATAATACATCAATACCTCTTGTTGAACGTTTGAGGAGCCTACAGGCTCTAGTCGCTGGCACAGTTAGGCAATCAATACACAGGTGTCTGGTCTGAGATAATGTTTGAGTTACCAACAGACCTAGCTCTTGTGGAAGCTTGTACATCTCCAAGCATCTGGTCTGTAGAAACGTTAACAACCTGCTATTAACCCTTACGTTGCGTATATATATTTTACCATTTTTAGCCCCTGTGGCGGAATTTACAGGCTCGCAGCTCGCAGCAGTAGTTTGAGCTTATTCACTAACGAGCTCTGCTGGCGGAATTTCCAGGCGGCGATTCCGGTACCGTTTTTACGAAATATACCGCATCTACATGGCGAATAAGGACTATATACGGGCGTTCAATACAAATTCAAGTAGCGACACCCGTACACAAATGGCTAATTCACACCCGAAACTTTGAATGAATTTTCTATGTTTTTTCGTTTTTATTCTATTACTTTCGAAAGATTGTCTTTAATTCGGGCCTCGTAACATCATAAATACGAAACGAAAAAAATTCCATTTATATACGGAATTGAACACAAGATGTCTAGCTTCACAATGATATAAAAATTATTAGAATGCGACCTTTGGTTATAATTCTATAGCTATGTAAAGTTTGTCTTTATTTCCACCTATAAAATCGTCAATACTTACAACATGTATGCGGCATTGCAAACGGTCGTTCATCGCACTTTTCCAAGAAATCATAATCTCGAACCAGTTGACAAATAAGCACATGTCAACCCAAATATGGTTATGTTGTTTGACTTTTCAAATAAACGCTAACCTCGAACCATAACTGATGAAAATATGTTGATTAGTTTGTGTGCCGTTTGGTTTCACATGCCTCTCAGAAAGGTAAAATTGTATCTTTATTTCTGTGAATAAATCTGCGCATTTTATATAGAATAAAAGATTATTCTTTTCGGTTTATTGTGATATAAAAATTATGAAAATGCATTCAGTATTTTAGCCGTGATAAATGTTTTAGAAGTTGTGAAAATCGCCGATTGTTTCAAAATTTATGAAGTGTAAACATGACCTTTTTCACGGCGCTTGCTGTGTCTTTATTATTTTTTTGAGATTTTCTAATTTTATATGGGAATGTAGTCCATTGTTTCCCCTTTATTTTGCCGTATTTTTTTTTGAAAACAAACTATTCGCTCACATGATATGAAGTGCGGGAGTAAGGCGAGTTAGCGATTTTTTCCCCCGTCTCGCGAGATGCGAGGCAGATAGCAGTCTCGGGCGAGGCAAACCCGAGGCAATACAAACACGTGGGTGAAAATAGCCTCAAGCGAATTAATGCTTCGGGGGCTAAGCCCGACAAAATTGGCCTTTTGTAAAGCTAATTATCAATGCGTTACGGGTCAACAATGCACACGCAATTTGGTGTGAATTTTACTTGATATTTCGACCGGACATTCACACAGACTTGTTATCGTGGCTATCTGCGAGATGTATGTAAACAAGTTTTCATGTGGCGATATACGGACACACTTCGTCTCGCATTTCGCCTGGGGGGCAAATAGAATTATTACTGACCCGGTAAATGCACTAAGTCCAACGTACGGGTCTCGCCAAGGGTTCTAACATTTTTCTCTATGAGCCTCCCGGATAATTCCGTCGCCCGCATGTTAAGGGTTAAGAAAGAGAACACAGTCCGTGGGTTGGCAACAAACTGTGTGAGATGTTCTTTTGCAATTTGTCTGTATTTCTTTCATTATACTTCAATAGATTTTTTCTCACAAAGGATTTCCAAATTGCATGAGTGACCACTACTAGACACTTCACATTACCAGCATACAGAGGACAGAGGACTAAAGCGCAAGGTGTACGTACTTGTTGAGAAGGTCCTCCTGGTGAAGATACGAGAGGTGGAGGGACTGCTGGAGGAGGAGGAGGAGGGGTGACACAGCTGGCCGGCACTCTGCGAGCTCAGGAGGGGTCGGTCATTCGGACCTGCAACATCAAGGCATCATATTAGATCATGATTAAATCACGACAATACTGAAAACAATACACGCTCACCAGATTTTGATCATCTTTAGGTCAGGAATGTGCTGCTGAACCATGTGCTGGTCCTGTTCATACACAGTTAGTTGATCACTCGCAGATCACGTGGTTCGGCAGCAATAGGCAAGGGTTATTGCTGGATGGGTGAACTGGGACATGTTTCAGTTTTACTCTTATTATTCATCAACTGTGTTGTGAAGTAAACTACAGTTACAGAGTTTTATTACTCAACCGTGGTGAGATCACTCATTAGATAACAATGAGTTGGTTACACACATGTTGAAGAGCTTATGGATCAGTGACAGGACGGATAGAGCAGATTCTTGATACACCACAATGTGATACTCACTGAGTGACAGTTTGTCACTTACCAAGCAAAATCTATACCAATCACCTCAAACCATTAAAGTTAATCGTGCTCCTCAAGCAGTAAAGATCACATATCCCAGACATTACTTTTCCATCAGGCAAATTAAGCAAACTTGAACAAGTTAGGTGTCTACATGAAGAGCACTACACTGGCAGCCTACCAACTGGTCTGTACATACAAGTTTCATTGCCTTGCAAGTTGGCTCACACTGTCACAATTATTCATCACAGTACTATTCCTTTCAACTGAGGGGTACAGTCTATCACACCAAGATTGAAGCGGTGAAGACAAGCCTCGGACAGTCAGTCAAAACCCAATACATGTAGACATACATACATATCCATACTATACAGCTGAGCTCTATTCACCACAGTTGGGGGAGTCAGCTCCGACAGCAGATCAATGAGTTGTTTAATATGCTGCTTATTTACAGGCATTTTCTACTGTCAACTGTCACTTTGTCAATATGCATCAAATATCACATTGTTCAGTTTCTCTCAAATGTCAGTGTAGTTTCAACATAGATATAGAGGGTACTTATATGAGTGTCTACATTATACAATGATTACGCTACAGGTGCCTGAAAAGTAGTATATACCATTGTAATTATAGCATGACGTCATAGATAAGAATATAATGTGTACATATTGCAGAAGTTTTGAAATTGAGGAAAATACGCCCAAATCTACTTTCTGACATAGGCTAGTACCCATCACCAGCACATTTAGAACACAGCGTCATAGACAAAACATGACGTCATATCATTGTCACCATGACAAAGTGATATTCTACTCTTGAACATTGTGTGAAAAATATGAACCACGATATGATTGAGAATTTGTGAGGTGAGGTGAGGTGAGTTGGGGTTTAACGCCGCTTTAAAGAGTATTTCACTTATATCGCGGCTGCTAGTATTACGGCATGGAGAAAGCCCGCAACGCCATGTGGCTATGCATTGCAGTGAAACCTGCGAGCAACAACTGGAACTAGCGTGAGAATTTGTCACTAAGATGTTATTAGTTGGTCCAACTTCTCGAAACATCACATCCAAAACTGCAATATCACTAGATGTGAAGTCAGAGGTTACATGAGATAACAAATGGGTGAATTCTGATAATAACGATACTAAACATAAACAAAAGCTGCATTTGAACAGCTCTCATCTGACATTTCATTATAATATTTACTGTGATTGCAACCACCCACTGACCACCCACACATACAAGTCTTGTAATTTGTTTCTAGATTGTCATCTCTCCGTATTGAACATGATATTGTTTCTCTCTTTCAACTATAACCTTCAAGGACTTCAAATCAAAGATACTTAAAGGAGAATATTAGAGAAAAACTTTGTTTTAACATGTTTAACAGTATTGTTTAAGACAAAGTGTGTCAAAAAAATTATTAAAATGCGACATTTTATGTAGAAACGTTGATAAAACGTTTTCGGAGCGAGTTGTTTTTCCGGAAATCCCCGGGAGTTAATCAGGCTGGCAGCAGTCACGTGATATGATGTCAAAGATGCTCTCCCGCACGCTGAGGCAGTGTATTTTCTACGTTCGTAGTGTTGTTATGGCTTACTCGGATAGCGTTGATTTTCAACCATCTGACATAAATAACATCAGTCCTTATCAGTATGAACCTATTGTGAATCAACATTGAGTTGAACACCAGGAATCAAGTGAGGATGAGCTTTCAGAAGTAAACAGTGAGAGAGTTGGAAATACAGATTCGTACGTAGGGACTGGCAAACTCTAACGTTACAATTTCACAATAAGTAGTGGATTATGCCGTACATTAAATAGTTATTGTCTTCATGTAGATAAAATGAGTGTAAACAACCTTTATTTAGTTAATTAAAATATGTTACTACAAATTATACTGCTTTATTCGTATATATACTGTACCGCTGAAGTAACCAGTTGCACAGGACAAAATGAACCATCTTGATTCTCGATTATTCAAATCATGTTTGCCTTAAAAAGGTTTTGATTTTAATAATTATCATTATTTAGATCTAACGTACAAACCACTGTTCAATCCTAATCAAGTAAGATAGACAGTAAGATCTACACATAGCTATGTGAGAGATTTGGTAGTCACGAAAACCGGACTAACACGATAATAAGGAACTCCGATATTAGAAGCCTGTAATAACGTAGTGTAAAGCCCTGTTTATACGGCGAACTTTGCAGTGCACATATGCAATATTGCTTATGGTAGTAATATTCGCCTGTTATAGTAAAAGTAAATTTACTATGCGTTCATGCGTGTTTAATTTCTGTTTAAGAAAATAGGATTCCAACTCTTTTAATAAATGAATAGGGAATTTCTAAAATATGTCAATTAATATGTATTAGATGTAAACTAAATAAATGACATTAATTTAAATCTGTCAACATTGGTTTGAATTTGTCGCCCTAATTATAATGAAAATCGAAATTTCGGATAGATTTCGAAGTTCATCGCGTGCAAAAAGGAGATTATCCTATAAAGAGAATTTGAAAAACAATATTAAGAATTTCTAAAGTTCTCTAATATATTTTTTCAACCGATGTGAAATCACTATGTCTGTAAACGACGAACTGTTACTAGAATAGTTAAAATACCATATTCACTCACAGTAGTAAACAATTGCAACCGTCCGGCTGACTAGGTGAAAATTTGCTTACGGTAGTAAAATATACATTTTTGCAAATGCATCCATACGGCGAATTTTGCTCATATGAGCACATTTTAATATGTGCTACGATTTACTCAAATGCAAACGCTTGCCGTATAAACAGGGCTTACTAGCTTACTCTTAACCGAGTTGGAGGGGGGGGGGGGGGGGGGGGGGGTCTTTCACTTTGAGTCACTTTCTACGTGTGCTTTCTACTATATATATGTAGCTAGTTCTGCCTTGCAGACAGTAATTATTTGAACTTGAGTTGCTAGACAGTTACGTGTTCTCCTATCACAAGTACACAAACCAAGCACCCACAAGGATTGAACACTGAAACTTATTATTTTTTTCAATAATCATTTGTTGTGATATTGTGAACATATACAATCAGTGGAAATGCATTTTTAGTAAATATATTTAAAAAAACGGGATTCAACATAGACGTAGGAAGGGTTAAAAAGTTGGGGCAAGATTTAGGATTTAGTAAGTGGGGGTGGTGGGGTGTAATATAAGCGACAGAAATCATTTTAGCGTTGAATATCACTATAGTTTTCCAATGATTTATAACCAGGACATATTTTGTGTGTGTCTGACAATGCCATTTGAGCTGCCACGTTGGCCATACTAAATTGAAATTACCGGTAATCTAATACAGTTATTAGCCAATGACAAACAATTATACAACTGTGTACCAAGTTTCACAGTCAAAGCACGGCCTACACATCCCCATCCTCGGTGGTACCCAGGGTTTTATATATGCTCCGTTATTCTCCGCTGGAGCATAATATGCATATAAAATTCTGGGTAACCGAGGATGACACCTCCCATAAGAAGGCCTTATAAGTTATATCCTTATAAAGGACTGTTAATTACGAGTACTCTAAGACTAACTATCACTTATTTATAAAACTGTTTTAATATAACGGATCAAAATGCTCTGAACATAGTGAGACAGATTCCGACGGTTTTCGGTCCTTCTTTCCTCTTTAACACTATTCAAACCTTTCGCCACGCTGCATCCGTCTTTTCACTTCAAAATTAAAAATATGTAAACTTCTGTCCAGACTTTGATGAATTACTGCACACCAACGCTGCCCAATATACCATATCAAGTACAAAACTACCCGAAATCAACGTTTTCAACCGATTCTTCATATACTGTAATGCTTTTCCTTTCACTGCGCTAAGGACCAACGCTGGCCGTAGAGCATCTCTGACGTCACAGCCTAAACCTGCCGAAGGCTACCGGCAAATATGCATACGCGCACAGGCAACAGTAGGCGCGTCTGTTATATCGCGTAATTAGTAATTAAACACGGCTTTCCTTATTATTTTCGGGGGAATATGTTTTTTAAAGTATATTTTACTATAACAGAATATAAATCTTTACAAATATTCTCCTTTAACAAATTTACACCTACACTGAATAAACCAACTCCAAGTCAGATAAAGCCGCCAGTTGGTTTATAGATTACATTTAAATTGATGAAGAATGAAGAATATTTTATGGATACACAACTTCTTTATTCTGTATAGGCGACGTTTCGACATAGATACTAATGTTGTTGTCAAGCAGGTGCTGCAGTTGAACAAATCCCTGGGTTTATATACAAGTAGTGTTTATACAATAGAGGAGGATGAGAAGATTTTGAGTTGTTATTACAGTAGATAGGCTTGATGGACTGTTTCAGAGAAATTGTTAAAAGGTTTAAGGAAAATGCGTGGCACACCAATATTAAGGGTAGGTGAGGACCAATGTAGAAACTTTGATACCCCCTCCTCTGACCTTGTTCCGGAGAAGAAGTCAAACAGTTTATGGATGATGATCAACGGGTCATCATGTAAGGCCTGATGAGCTAAACATTTCGCTCATTTCATAAGATTGCGAAAAGAAGTCATGTTGAGCAATTTTCATGTGCCAAACAATTCTGTCTATAAATTTAAATATTGCATTTATTCAGATGATGAATTGTTTAACAAACAATATTCATTATCTACATTGTGATTTGCGACCATGTTGAATCAATGTTGAACCAGGATATAACCATGATGGAGCTAGGATTGTTGATAGATTAGACTAAGTACGGAGAACAAGCAAAGTGTGCACACAGAGAGAGTCGAGTAGAGAAATGGTTGTTTGTCTGCAGCACCTGCTCCGTTCCCACTGCCAGTGAATGGGTGACACAAGGTCTTCTGCTCAATATCCACACATCTACAGCCCAGGGCATCCCTCATACACAGGCTTAGCTATAGATACATCACAGTATTTGGCAAATAAATCAATGACATTACAAAGTATACCAGTTGTGAAGCACCCTCAAGCCTCTGTGTCCAGTTGACAAGTAGTTGGCCTTAATGTAGTGGATGAAATCAGGCCCCTTCCACAATACAAAATCTAAGTTTATTAGAAAAGATGCACATCATATAGTGTTATCAAGCCATACCGTGTGTCAATATCTAAGTTGACTGTAACAACTGACGGTCCACAACCTGTTAGCTATGCACAGGGCTGGCAATATGTTGAATTTTTCTTTCCTTGACCTGTTGCCATCGAAATTCACAAAACAACTCTTTCGGGCTGGCTACTTTACAAGCATAATTCGTGCACTGCTTGATGTCTATCATTATATGGAATTAGATACTTTACCAGTTCTAATCAGTTGTTCATATTTGATGAACTAGAATTGTCAAAATATATATTACGGTAAGCTTGATTTGATAACATTAGGGGTGTCACGATTTGGTTCGGTTCATTGAAAATCAAACCGATAGATTCGATTTCGATTCGTTTTGAATTAATTTTGATTCGGTTCATAAACTACTTATACGTGTTAACCCATAACTTGCTAACCCCGGCATGGTCCGGGATGGCCATAAACAATTCCTAGTGACCTTATACCGGGTCACGGACACTGGCTTAGAATTATTGCCAGATGTCTACCATTGAGCTAGTACTCAACTGGCCCTGTTCCCGATCTGCAATTTGTCTCCGGGAGTCACTCCATAAAAACCTCTGTTTTATGTCTCGCAGTAAGGCACGATAACGAATCTTTGTCAATGTCCGATCGAAATGTCCAGCAAAAATCACACCAAATTGTGTGTGCATTGTTGAACCGTAACGCATCGATAATTAGCTATAAAAGGGCCAATTTTGTCGTGCTTCGCCCAAAGCCTAATCTCCCTGGAGTCTAATTATCACCTACGTGTTTGCATTGCCCGTACCTGCTATCTGCCTCGCATCTCGCGGGACGGGAAAAAAATAATCGGTAACTTGCCTTTCTCAGGCACTTCATATCATGTGAACGAATTGGTTGTTTTCAAAAATGTGTACGCCAAAATAAAGGGGAAAGAATAGCCTACTATCCCATATAAAATTCCCAAATGTAAAAAAAACAAGCAGACAGAGTCGGCCATATCCCCCGCCTTTGGGAAAATTTATTGAAGAAAAGTTGTCGAATAACAGTGACTATGAACCTTTTTCAACTAAACACAACACACAAAATTTCAGCTCCTTAGACAAAGTGGTTCTGGAGAAGAAGACAAAATGCTAAAAGTTGCACCGTGCAATGCCATAAGCCCATCGGGCCTTTCAGGCACATCTACACATGATGATTGTTCCACACACCAAGTTTCGTTGAGATATGTCTTATAGTTTTCGAGTTCTGTTCCGGAAACAAAATTCTAAGTTACATTTCCATGGAAACGGTAAAAAAAATAACTCGAAGAAGTTGAAAACCCCTAAAGGCACATCTACACATGATGATTGTTCCACACACCAAGTTTCTTTGAGATATGTCTTATAGTTTTCGAGTTCTGCTCCGGAAACGAAATTCTAAGTACATTTCCATGGAAACGGTCAAAAAAAATAACTCGAAGAAGTTGAAAACCCCAAAAGGCACATCTAGACATGATGATTGTTCCACACACCAAGTTTCGTTGAGATGTGTCTTATGGTTTTCGAGTTCTGCTCCGGAAACAAAATTCTAAGTTACATTTCCATGGAAATGGTCAAAAAAAATAACTCGAAGAAGTTGAAAACCCCATAAGGCACATCTACACATGATGATTGTTCCACACACCAAGTTTCATTGAGATATGTCTTATGGTTTTCGAGTTCTGCTCCGGAAACGAAATTCTAAGTTACATTTCCATGGAAACGGTCAAAAAAAATAACTCGAAGAAGTTGAAAACCCCAAAAGGCACATCTACACATGATGATTGTTCCACACACCAAGTTTCGTTGAGATATGTCTTATGGTTCTCGAGTTCTGTTCTGGAAACGAAATTCTAAGTTACATTTCCATGGAAACGGTCAAAAACAATAACTCGAAGAAGTTGAAAACCCCAAAAGGCACATCTACATATGATGATTGTTCCACACACCAAGTTTCGTTGAGATATGTCTTATGGTTTTCGAGTTCTGTTCTGGAAACGAAATTCTAAGTTACATTTCCATGGAAACGGTCAAAAAAAATAACTCGAAGAAGTTGAAAACCCCAAAAGGCACATCTAGACATGATGATTGTTCCACACATCAAGTTTCGTTGAGATATGTCTTATAGTTTTTGAGTTCTGCTTCGGAAACAAAATCGGGACGGGCGGACGGACAAACGGACGAACAGACGAACGGAGCCCATTTCAATATCCCCCCCCCCCAACTATGTTGGCGGGGGATAATAATAAAGACACAGCAAGTGCCGCGAAAAAGGTCATGTTAACACTTCATAAATTTTGAAACAATCGACGATTTTCACAACTTCTTACACATTTATCACGGCTAAACTACTGAATGCATTTTCATAATTTTTATGTCACAATAAACCGAAAAGAATTATCTTTTATTCTATATAAAATGCCCATATTTATTCACAGAAATAAAGATACAATTTTACCATTCTGAGAGGCATGTGAAACCAAACGGCACCAAACTAAACACGCGGCGGGTGATAAAAAGTCGTGTTGAGATGTTGCTGTTCTGTTCAATCGTGAACGTTTCTTGTTTGGAAATATTTCTGACAAACTTGCTCGAGTACACAATTTAACTGGTGGCCATTTAGAATCGTTGACGGGGCGGTTTCAAAATGTTTTGTTACGAATTAAATCTCTTGTGCATTACACAAATATAATTTCATTTATAATGTTGCTTGCCTTGATTATCGAAATACGATAATATCGAATACCTTACCTATATAACGTGTGTAAGATGAAATGCGATGTTAATACGATAATGATGTAATGTAATTAAATTGTTTCATATCACTATTTGGGCCCTATCATGACACAAAGTATGTCTAAATATTTTATACAGCCTGACAAAGAAGTGTTTCAAAAACAAAAGGGGAATTTCCCTTTAATCTTCTTTCTGACTCGCCGATCTATCCGTGATGAACTGGCCTTTGACTGGTATTTTTTTAATGTTAATTTATTTGTGGAACATTAATTTATTTTTAAAAGTAACTAATATCTATTGAATATTTCATTTTTAGTCATATTCGGAAAACATACACTTAGTATTTTGGTACATGTTATCGTACAACGTGAATAGTATTTTAGTAGGCCTATTCTGCATGTAATGGACAAGTACCTGAAACACAAATATTATTGTTGAAAAATTTGACATTATAGTAAGATGTAGTTAATTTTGACACCTGCTAGTTTTTAAAAAAAAAAAGTTTTATAAGACATTTAAGTAGGTTATCACACATGAAGAAATTCATCTCCCTCATATTCAATGATGGTTCATGTTGTTGTAAAATGACAGAAGACTCAACAACGATGCAATAGAACATCCGGCAAACTGGAAATCAGTTACAAAATACTCCATACTCTTTAGTCTCTTTTATAATTTTATATTTTTTAAAATTACAATAGTGAATCGAATCAAAATGAATTGAATCGAACACACTGCAACGAGATACGTGTCAAATCGAAACGGAGTGAATCGTCTCACCCCTAGATTACATTGTGTGACAGAGAGTATGATCATCAAGTCCTGTACTTCAACACACTGCGTTAAAGTATACACAACTGTGACACATACACCATGGAAAACTAGACTTACATATAAACCACCACTGATTGGTTTCAGAGACTATCACAGGTTCTGGAATGAACACAACGGACATACCAGCACGGAGGAACAGGAATCACTGGTGTTTATTGACAATAAATGGCGCGTAATTAACTCTCAGATCATTATGGTGAGAAGATGGGAGGATTGGCTGTTGGCCAATGTAAGAAGGGAACTAACACAGAGCCAGAGTATGTAGATATATGAAAACTTATGTCTTCACTTCCTCACCACAGCTAGTACAGAACCTGTAGTTTCCTGGTGGAGGGAGGGAGGCAGTCACAACATTCGTTACAGCAGCGCACACAACTGATCAGCTTTATCCGGCTAGTCAGTCAGTGTTTATATTTGGTGTATGAACCAAATGCACTAGCATATATATATTCATTACACAGCCTTGAGTCATGTTGCTCTGTTTCTATGCTTCAAAATACGTAGTTCGCTTTGTGTTAAGCTATTGACCCTATCACACTTTGAAAATCAATATCATAACCCAGGGATTATCTTGAAAACAGGTTATTCAGCCTTATTATGAGCTAAAAAGGGAACATATTTCCAACCTATCGCTTCTCATAAAAGAGAGTGAGTGAGTGAGTTATTGTTTAACGCCGCTTCGGCAGTATTGCAGCCATTTCATAAAAGAGAAAGGAGCTAAGTTATAACTGTTCTAACCTTAATGAAAATTATAAGTTTCTTATTACAAGAGTGCTCTGAGAGCACAAGAACCCCTGGGGTCTGTTCTCTCTTGTGCACAAACTATTTTTAAAATAAACAGCTTAAATGTAAGGGTAATTTACGAAAGATTATCATCTAGATCTGCATTTAACACAAAATGATCTTTGATCAGCTTGAAAATTATGATATTCGCCGAATAAATATGTAAAAAATCCTACACCAAGGTCAAGGTCACAATGTCAAAGATTATGACCACAGCATTTGACAAGGGAAACATAACATTTTCCAAGGCCTGTGCTGACAAATTAATAGTGATTGTCATGGTTAAAGTTCCAGAAATTGCATCTTTCAATAAGGTCAAGGTTAGAGAGTCAAAGAATGACTTTATTCAATGGTCTTATGTCAAGTGAAACACAGATGTCTAACAGAAAAGTCAAGTGCTCTATGTCAAGGGCCATAACTCTTAATACATTTATATGATTTTGCCCCAAAAAAGCACATGCTTATCACTGATGTATATCCAAAGCTTGTGTAAAGTTTCAGAAAGATAGATAAAGAGTGAGTGAGTGAGTGAGTGAGTGAGTGAGTTAGGGTTTAACGCCGCTTTATTGCACCGAAACCTGACTGCGTGTAGAACATTTCTCTACTGCAGACAAAGTTGCCGTGCCCCTGGCGAGATTCGAACCCCGGACCTCTTGATCCGAAGCCGAACGCGCTAACCACTGCGCTATCCCGCCCCCGATAGATAAAGAAACTGTGGGAGGAGATGATTTCAGAACAATGGCACTCTTTTGGAATTGACTGCGCTATAACATAAACCCCTTCAGTTTCACCAGGGACCCGTTCCAGAAAGCAATAGTAGAGTTACAATCACTTGAAGCCCATTCTTTTAACATACAACTGATCATAATGCTACCATCAATTGTACGTGTATTGAGGGGTTTAAAAAGAAGGTTCTCTTCGCATGTACACTTATATAAATGTGTCCGTCAACAAGAAGACAGGATGTATAAGGAAGCACACTGTCATAGGATAGATAGAAAGATTTAACAAGTTTTGTCAACAAGCAATGTCAACTGCCTTCCTAAATGCCAAATCTCTGCCCATTGCTCCTACGCTCACACACTTCAAGTTGTCCTCATCAAGCCGACAATGCCAGACATACTAGCTAGGCTGCACATGAAAGAGCATGTTGGTCCTCTGGGTCACCCCGACCTTCCTCTCCTGTTTCATGTTCGACATTTCCTCCACCTTCCTCCTGCAGTGTTCATTAACACACACAATGCCATAAGACTTTCAAAATTCAACATGTTCCACTCATATTTGCTTTCGTTTAGCATCATGACAATATTTCCTCAAACAACAATGTGGCATGTACATGACGTAATTAACTAACCCTTTCTTTTCACGGTTCTAAAAAAGGTTACCGTCAGATGCTCTTTCACTTGTTTAATGTCATGCATAGTTAGCATAAGCAATCCAGTCTCATGCAACATTGAACTAATGCTTTTACACTGCTCAAGTAAATTTAATACTCGTAACAAATACAAATCACTTACCTCCTAGGGCCATTGGCAATGTTTTAAAAGTAGTGAATGCTGAATAATCAACCAAATATAGTCATGTGCCAGCTAAATATTGTCAGTGGGGGATGGGGGTGGGTGGATCAGGAGGTTCAGGTTGAATGCCAAGTTTATGAAGCCCCTTCTCCCTTTGGAAATATGATAGTTCAAATAGCTTCTGAATTCTCTTAGATTATTTCTGCTGTGTATCTTTCTTTAAACGTATCCGGAATGCTCTGGCATTGATTAGTTCAGCAGGTCTAGGGTTAGTTTTAAAGATCTGAAGATGATGGCGTCACAGCACTGGGACAAATAGTGCCGTACCTGACATCACAATCCACAGATCAAAAGAGAAAGCTTTGTGGATGATTATGGATGATGTGTATCAGCGCGAGTACGATGTGGACTATTTCCTGGTTGCAGATTGGCACATCTGACATGATTCTCTGTCTACTTCCTTTGTATATCTATCTGCACTCCACATCCAACCCTGCCCATTCCTCCCTACAAGCCAGCACAGAACATTCCAACAGGCAGGTTACTCATGTGGGTGGCTAAGAATATGCAGGTAGTGCAATATCAAAATTTCACAGCTGAGCAACCATCCAAAGTGTGTGAAGGATTCTGAGATATCAAGTGACTGGTGAAGTCAGGACAGGTGATTTATGCGGAGAGCAAAGTGAACTGTGTTCTCTCACACCTGCTTCACTGCTTTACATATATTATAATATACACTCCTTTGTTAATTTTATAACATTTTACTTACATATATATATCCTTTTTTTTAATGTGCTGAACATTTATTTATCTCTCATTATCTAATGTTTCCTTTCCTGGAAGAAGAGGTCTTTTGAGGTGATCTGAGTTAATAGGGAGCCTAATGTTATTTTCAAGATTATTTCACTTTCATATATCTTACTGCCAAGTGGTATTGCAGGGAGGAGGAAGTCAACAACATAATTGTAGCTTATAATGCACTGAAGACCCCTTTTGACATTTACAATGATAAACGTGACAGATAAATTACCCAAATCTTTTTGACTAATGAGTCAAGATAAGAAATATCTTGAAAGACACTGATATTCAATTCCAACCAGGAAGGAAAATTGTCCGTCATTTTTCAACTGGGACCAAAAATCAATGGAGGAAAAATTTAGCATTTCTATAAATCTTCATTATCATCAATGAAACAAGATACAATTTAGTCAGTAATTTGCTCAATAATGCATTTATTCATATATACATGTAACTATAAGTGAAATGTTATCTTTGGTATGATCTCACTTCATAGCAACCCATCATAGAAAAAACACACTCTAATCTCTAAATCAAAGTACTATGCTACTTTTGAATGTATGTCACAACGTCATTCTGCAAACTTGAGCTCTTGTAGCATTCACAGATATATATATCGCCAAAAGAGAGCCAGATGTCATTACAGCAATAAGTGACATGAACAAATATGAAGAATGTTTTAATTTGATACCAAGACAAAATATCTACCATCCATTATAGTGTATTGAGTTCTTTGAATGATATTGTAGTCATAAAATGTATTTACATTTATAAAAGCCTTTTTAGTCTTATTTCCCATTTTGAAGCCATTTTTATCCTTCTTATAGATCTGAAAGTCTTCAAACTGCACTAATATGAGCCAAACAATAGCACTGCCTAGTACCGGTAATTTGATGAAGAGTGTAAGATGATTATCTCTACAGTCTACACTTGAGAGTAAACATGTCAATCATTCTATCCAGTTAGTCTTTATGACAATAACTATGTATGTTTAAAATCTATAACTGTCAAGCAATAAATGATAAGGTGTTTCAGAGTGTCTCATCGTACAACACTAGCGCCAGTATAGAGCCACACATAGCACGACACATCATGACACATAGCACGACACATCATGACACATAGCACGACACATAGCACGACACACATCACGACACATAGCACAAACATAAAGCTGAAACTGTTCCTGCTCTACAGCACCTTCCTCCTACTCCTATCATCTCCCTGTTTTCTTAAAGCTTAGATGTCATGACATATGGTCACATTCGGATTCATTAAAATGGGATTTCAATCTGACAATTGCTCGATTTTAAATTTCTGAAATCGGCTCATAAGTTACTTATACAGCTTTTTCAAAAAACGCCTAATTAAGCCCTGGCGGCCAGAATGAAAATCTGTGGGGGTGTGGTCCCTGAAGCGATGATTCCTGTGAAGTCACTGGAGTAATTAACCTGATCGGAGTTCCTCAACACAATATCCTTCAATCTTCCTTCAAATAATTCCGGCAATATGCTTCAAATAAAGAAACACCTATAGACTATAGATATATATTGCTGCTTTATATAGAAGAAAAAGCTGGAACAATTAAACCAAGATTTACTTCCTATAGTTGTGACCTACATTTGGCTTCTCTCCAGACCTCTGCTATCATTATGGTTCTTTAATTGACTTAGCATGCTTCCTATGCTTATTCTAACAACGTGATGATTTTATTATGTTTCTTTAAGTCCTTGTCTGTCAGCCTACGCCCATTGTTGAGCGGAGATAAGAAGACCTTACACATGCTTGTCTATAACTCCAACATGACTTACAAGTGTGCAGGCTGTATACATGTTTACTTGTGATCAATGTTGGAGTTACAGGTAGTGACAGATTACACGGGCAAACACCACAAACACTGTGCACATTCGTTTACACTCCCACCACTAGATTTCATCACAATTTCTGTTACAGTGTATGGACACATACTAATCCAGCTTATCTTGTTGTTGACATAATCTTTAAGTCCAAAATGTACATTCATCAAGACGATTGAGGAGGGTATTAAAAAATAGAGCCATGGGCTCTGTAGCTCATCAGGATTTCATTGATTTATTATCTTAGGTTGAATATCTACGTTATCTCAAGTAATACATTGTTAACAAGCAAAAAATAGGTTTTTAGATCATGACCCCTGTGACCCATATTTGGAGTCACAGGGTCACCAATCCTACAATTAAGAATCACCTTTGACCAAAGAGTCTCTACACAACATTTCACCTTTCTAGAGCTTTACATACTTGAGATAAAGATGAAAATAGGTTTTTGGGTCATGACCCGTGACCTAGATTGAGGTCACGGGGTCACGAGATCTACAATTCACAATCCCCATTGGCCAAGGAGTCTTCACACAGCTTTTCAGCTCTCTAGACCTTTTGGAACTGGAGAAGAAGATGAAAATAGGTTTTTAAGGATGTGACCCCTGTGACCCCATTTGGGGTCACGGGGTCACGAAATCTACAATTTAGAATCCCCATTGGCCAAGGAGTCTGCACACAACTTTTCAGCTCTCTAGACCTATTGGAACTGGAGAAGAAGATGAAAATAGGTTTTTAAGGATGTGACCCCTGTGACCCCATTTGGGGTCACGGGGTCACGAAATCTACAATTTAGAATCCCTATTGGCCAAGGAGTCTGCACAGAACATCTTTAGCTCTCTAGACCTTTTTGAGGTGGAGAAGAAGATGAAAATAGGTTTATAACGATGTGACCCGTGACCCATTTGGGGTCACGGGGTCACGAGATCTACAATTTACAATCCCCATTGGCCAAGGAGTCTTCACACAACTGTTCAGCTCTCTAGACCTTTTGGAACTGGAGAAGAAGATGAAAATAGGTTTTTAAGGATGTGACCCCCGTGACCCCATTTGGGGTCACAGGGTCACGAAATCTACAATTTAGAATCCCCATGGGCCAAGGAGTCTGCACACAACTTTTCAGCTCTCTAGACCTTTTGGAACTGGAGAAGAAGATGAAAATAGGTTTTTAAGGATGTGACCCCTGTGACCCCATTTGGGGTCACGGGGTCACGAAATCTACAATTTAGAATCCCCATGGGCCAAGGAGTCTGCACACAACTTTTCAGCTCTCTAGACCTTTTGGAACTGGATAAGAAGATGAAAATAGGTTTTTAAAGATGTGACCCCTGTGACCCCATTTGGGGTCACGGGGTCACACAATCTACAATTTAGAATCCCCATGGGCCAAGGAGTCTGCACACAATTTTTCAGCTCTCTAGAGCATTTGGAACTGGAGAAGAAGATGAAAATAGGTCTTTAAGGATGTGACCCCTGTGACCCCATTTGGGGTCACGGGGTCACGAAATCTACAATTTAGAATCCCTTTTGGCCAAGGAGTCTGCACAGAACATCTTTAGCTCTCTAGACCTTTTTGAGGTGGAGAAGAAGATGAAAATAGGTTTATAACGATGTGACCCGTGACCCATTTGGGGTCACGGGGTCACGAAATCTACAATTTAGAATCCCCATGGGCCAAGGAGTCTGCACACAACTTTTCAGCTCTCTAGACCTTTTGGAACTGGAGAAGAAGATGAAAATAGGTTTTTAAGGATGTGACCCCTGTGACCCCATTTGGGGTCACGGGGTCACGAAATCTACAATTTAGAATCCCCATGGGCCAAGGAGTCTGCACACAACTTTTCAGCCCTCTAGACCTTTTGGAACTGGATAAGAAGAGGAAAATAGGTTTTTAAAGATGTGACCCCTGTGACCCCATTTGGGGTCACGGGGTCACACAATCTACAATTTAGAATCCCCATGGGCCAAGGAGTCTGCACACAATTTTTCAGCTCTCTAGAGCATTTGGAACTGGAGAAGAAGATGAAAATAGGTCTTTAAGGATGTGACCCCTGTGACCCCATTTGGGGTCACGGGGTCACGAAATCTACAATTTAGAATCCCCATGGGCCAAGGAGTCTGCACACAATTTTTCAGCTCTCTAGACCTTTTGGAACTGGAGAAGAAGATGAAAATAGGTTTTTAAGGATGTGACCCCTGTGACCACATTTGGGGTCACGGGGTCATGAAATCTACAATTTAGAATCCCTATTGGCCAAGGAGTCTGCACAGAACATCTTTAGCTCTCTAGACCTTTTTGAGGTGGAGAAGAAGATGAAAATAGGTTTATAACGATGTGACCCGTGACCCATTTGGGGTCAGGGGTCACGAGATCTACAATTTACAATCCCCATTGGCCAAGGAGTCTTCACACAACTGTTCAGCTCTCTAGACCTTTTGGAACTGGAGAAGAAGATGAAAATAGGTTTTTAAGGATGTGACCCCCGTGACCCCATTTGGGGTCACAGGGTCACGAAATCTACAATTTAGAATCCCCATGGGCCAAGGAGTCTGCACACAACTTTTCAGCTCTCTAGACCTTTTGGAACTGGAGAAGAAGATGAAAATAGGTTTTTAAGGATGTGACCCCTGTGACCCCATTTGGGGTCACGGGGTCACGAAATCTACAATTTAGAATCCCCATGGGCCAAGGAGTCTGCACACAACTTTTCAGCTCTCTAGACCTTTTGGAACTGGATAAGAAGATGAAAATAGGTTTTTAAAGATGTGACCCCTGTGACCCCATTTGGGGTCACGGGGTCACACAATCTACAATTTAGAATCCCCATGGGCCAAGGAGTCTTCACACAACTGTTCAGCTCTCTAGACCTTTTGGAACTGGAGAAGAAGATGAAAATAGGTTTTTAAGGATGTGACCCCCGTGACCCCATTTGGGGTCACAGGGTCACAAAATCTACAATTTAGAATCCCCATGGGCCAAGGAGTCTGCACACAACTTTTCAGCTCTCTAGACCTTTTGGAACTGGAGAAGAAGATGAAAATAGGTTTTTAAGGATGTGACCCCTGTGACCCCATTTGGGGTCACGGGGTCACGAAATCTACAATTTAGAATCCCCATGGGCCAAGGAGTCTGCACACAACTTTTCAGCCCTCTAGACCTTTTGGAACTGGATAAGAAGATGAAAATAGGTTTTTAAAGATGTGACCCCTGTGACCCCATTTGGGGTCACGGGGTCACACAATCTACAATTTAGAATCCCCATGGGCCAAGGAGTCTGCACACAATTTTTCAGCTCTCTAGAGCATTTGGAACTGGAGAAGAAGATGAAAATAGGTCTTTAAGGATGTGACCCCTGTGACCCCATTTGGGGTCACGGGGTCACGAAATCTACAATTTAGAATCCCCATGGGCCAAGGAGTCTGCACACAATTTTTCAGCTCTCTAGACCTTTTGGAACTGGAGAAGAAGATGAAAATAGGTTTTTAAGGATGTGACCCCTGTGACCACATTTGGGGTCACGGGGTCATGAAATCTACAATTTAGAATCCCTATTGGCCAAGGAGTCTGCACAGAACATCTTTAGCTCTCTAGACCTTTTTGAGGTGGAGAAGAAGATGAAAATAGGTTTATAACGATGTGACCCGTGACCCATTTGGGGTCAGGGGTCACGAGATCTACAATTTACAATCCCCATTGGCCAAGGAGTCTTCACACAACTGTTCAGCTCTCTAGACCTTTTGGAACTGGAGAAGAAGATGAAAATAGGTTTTTAAGGATGTGACCCCCGTGACCCCATTTGGGGTCACAGGGTCACGAAATCTACAATTTAGAATCCCCATGGGCCAAGGAGTCTGCACACAACTTTTCAGCTCTCTAGACCTTTTGGAACTGGAGAAGAAGATGAAAATAGGTTTTTAAGGATGTGACCCCTGTGACCCCATTTGGGGTCACGGGGTCACGAAATCTACAATTTAGAATCCCCATGGGCCAAGGAGTCTGCACACAACTTTTCAGCTCTCTAGACCTTTTGGAACTGGATAAGAAGATGAAAATAGGTTTTTAAAGATGTGACCCCTGTGACCCCATTTGGGGTCACGGGGTCACACAATCTACAATTTAGAATCCCCATGGGCCAAGGAGTCTGCACACAATTTTTCAGCTCTCTAGAGCATTTGGAACTGGAGAAGAAGATGAAAATAGGTCTTTAAGGATGTGACCCCTGTGACCCCATTTGGGGTCACGGGGTCAAGAAATTTACAATTTAGAATCCCCATGGGCCAAGGAGTCTGCACACAATTTTTCAGCTCTCTAGACCTTTTGGAACTGGAGAATAAGATGAAAATAGGTTTTTAAGGATGTGACCCCTGTGACCACATTTGGGGTCACGGGTTCATGAAATCTACAATTTAGAATCCCCATGGGCCAAGGAGTCTGCACATAAAATTTCAGCTCTGTGGAGTCGTTGGTTCTGGAGAAGAAGTCGAAAAAGCGAAAAGTTTACGGATGGACGGATGGACGGATGGACGGATGGACGGATGGACGGATGGACGGACGCCGGACACCATGCCATGCCATAAGCCCATCGGGCCTTTCAGGCCTGATGAGCTAAAAATAGAGCCATTTGATCTGTAGCTCATCAGGCTTTAAACAATAAACTAAATACATTTCAAAATGTAAATTTTCCAGGAGAATTTATCACAGGTTGGTGTAACAAATTTGAAGTAGTTGAGAAAAAGATGAAAATAGTTTTTTAGTTTGTGACCCTATTTGGGGTCAAGGGGTCACCAAATCTACAATTTAGAATTCCCATTGGTCATGGAGTCTGTACACAAAATGTCAGCTCCCTAGACCAAGTGGTTCTGGAGAAGAAGACGAAAAAAAGCGAAAAGTTAACAGATGGAGGGAAGCAGTGACGGACGTCAGACACCATGCCATGCCAAAAGCCCATTGGGCCTTTCAGGCCAGATCAGCTAAAACGTCATAAGGATTTATCAAGAACAAAGGTTTGTGGATGGCCTACAAATGATACAATCCTATTATTACAATGAATCTAATTAATAATCACATTTTGTTCTACACTGGCCTTGTAACAGATCCAGATCCTATGTATTAGGAGGAAGCAAGGTCATGACGTATACCAAAATATACAAAACAAGGATATAATTCAACAGGGAAATACTAAAGCTGCATTCTGGTGTTGGTTATATTCTCATACCACAAGGTCATCTAGTGGATTCAGTTGACACTGAATAACACCAGGTGTAACTCTACTAAACTCTACTAAACTCTACTAAAATATGGTCAATATATCATAAGAAGCATAAATTTTCAAAACAAAGAAAAACGATATAACCATAAATAGTTACTTCATTTCAATGACATCAATGTGCATCCCACCCTGAATGACAAATAACAATGAACTTTCCACTTGTTACGTCCCTTTCAGAGCCCACACAATGCAGGTCAAAGTGTTACAACACACAGTAATTAATTAGTCCGTGAGACAACCAGAAAGAGGCTGGTTACAAACACATATTCTTGGAAACATTGTTAATTAATATAATAATGAGAAATCTGAATTAAAATTTGTGTCTATGGTCGTGTTAATTCTATTGTGATGAACAAGATTAGGTTCAGAGAAGACAAGTTTGTTGTTTACTGGTTACTTAGTTCCGGATGAAGACTTACAGGATTATAACTTCATCACAAAGGAAATAAGCTGCAAATGTCCAGGGCTAAAGGAAGCCATATTGTCCAACAGCGGGTAAAGAGGAAGGACTATAATAATATATATAATAACAAGCAGACAGTATCGGCCATATCCCCCGCCATGTAGGAATTTTGAATATATTTATTTATTTTGAATATATAATGCATTTACTTTCTATATAGCGACAGGTACATCTAGACTACTTGGTTGATACCTGTACAAAGTTTCAGCAAAATATATTGAATAGTTTTGAAGTTTGAGGCCGGAATATAGTTTTCCCTCTTCTTTGTTCTAAGTCCAGACTGTTTGCATTGGTTAAAAAAAAAAAAAAAATTCTCAAATTTCTTTATAGCAAAAGGCACATCTAGACTACTTGGTTGATACCTGTACAAAGTTTCAGCAAAATATATTGAATAGTTTTGAAGTTTGAGGCCGGAATGGAAAAGCCCAGACGGACAGACAAGACGGACAGACGGACAGAGCTCATTTCTATATCCCCCGCCAACTTCGTTGTGGCGGGGGATAATAATAGCGTACTTATAACGCGCACATATCCATGCTCCATGCATGCTCCAAGTGCTACACAATGATACTTTCGGTGCCGCCTATTGAGCTCCATGCAACCATATATAGGTCGATACATTCCCGTGTTCAGGTACCCTTTTGTACAGCTGGGTGAACTGAGTGCCATGTGGATGAAGTGCCTTGCCCAAAGACACAACACAGTATAAGACCAGGGTCACAAATGCTTGGTGTCACCAACAGGATTCGAACACGGGCCGGGCCATTTCCCATATCAACGGAGATGTGAATATAGTTTTGGAGTGTGAATGTTTAAGACCAATGGAAGGCATGAATATACAAACAAATAATATTTTAGAGTTGGCACCAAATTGTAGAAATTGGCAGTTCCACATCTAATTCCTACACTAAACAAAACGCGTCAGCACAGATATCTTATCTAAAAGACAATTCATTAGAATAAAATATCCTTATTGATTTCTCAATAAATGTCAAATGATAATCTGCAAAATTTGCAACAAAGTCACGTTATCAACCTTTGAAATGCAAAGAAAACTATTGCAAGATGATGCTTTCAGATATAAGCAAAGTCAGCAAAACAAGAAAGATGCGTGGATACCGTGTAGCCACATATCTATTTATGAGTTCCTTGACGTTTGCAGTGTTTCATTTCACAAAAAGGTGGGAGGTGACATTGAATCCAGAAAGGATGATTCCAGTGTTAGCCAGTAACAGTATACCATGTTATTTCCACCAGTAGGCATTATTATGCATAGAATCATATCTTTTTGATAATTTTATAGAATTGCCTTTGATGTTTGGCTTCAACAAAAAGAATAATATCAATATTACTACAACCAGCAGAAAGCTGTTTCAACATTAACATTAAAACATTGAACTAGATACGGAAAAGCCATTCCTCCAATTCCTATCTTATAGTAACATGGAGATGTCTAATCTGTTTTTCTACTTTCATCAGCAGAATTAATTAATAATGCAAGACATAGTCAACTACAATGGCACAATTTCAGTGATGTAATAAAATAACATGATTGCAGGGAATGATACTCATTTCTGACATACAACTTCAACTATGATCATGGATTGTTCCAATAGCAGCTAGCAGCAACCATTTCAATCAGTTAGCATGCATTTAGACCTTCGTCTCTGAAACTTCCTTTTGTTTGGAACACCAGAATTCACACCCATGTAGATAGTCTGAATTTGTTGGTTTATGTAAATTATGGTTTATGATATGACACTGGTAAATGGAAATTTAGACTTTATACTAGCCCATAATGGCATTAGTAACCTTACAGACACAGTCATGGTGCTGGACTAATGTACCGGTATTGTTCTTGGTTGAAATTATGTACTACTTCATCTCACCTCTGTGGCCAGTCCTGCTGGATGTCCTGTTGCGGCGGAGATTCGGGGAGTTCCGCATCCGCATGTGTTCCTGGTACCACATGTCCAGGTCGTCGATTGTTGGCTTCAACTTCATCATGTGTCAAGCAATAACAGTAACCTACCCGATACTCAAAAATGGTCCACAGAAAAATTAAATGTCCTTTTGATGATGCCTTGGGTCATTCAGGAAAAACTGATAGCATGGCACTTCAGTCCAACCTGACACAACAAGTCCAACACTTAACCCTCTGTCAGCACAGTAATCCAGTAGGTTATGGGTTATATCACCAACAAAACCAGTGTTTAGCTTCTAGCTCTCCTGAACCAAATGTCTCCAGACCTCCATTCCCTGTTGTTCTGACACTGGTAATGTACTATCTGTAGGTAAACGTTAAGGAAATACACTTGTATTGACGACAGTATACCACTACGCCGAGGTGTAAACACGATAAACACCCAGGAGCATTCCAGTCATTTGGTGTCTAACTGCTCCCCATTCAGGAAGGCCTTGAAAGCATTGTAAGTTACTGGTATTGTTTTTCCTCCAAGTAGCTAGCTCTCGATAGTTGTAGAGATCCTGACGGAACTAAACATCTACGACTCCTGCTATCATACTGGCAGTCATTATCATATATCAGCCATCAATTCACAGAGCCAATCGAAGAAGACGGCTATTAAAATCACGAAGCCGACTTTAGACTAAATGATATCATCATGATCAGGTAGTCAAGCCTAAATGTCATTGCACTCTACTTTCTTTACCGAACATAGTACAGCTATACACCAATTGACAGCAATCTAACTGGTTTTACAATAATATTTTAACACAATTATAATTTGACCAAAACATAATTAAAAATGAAGAGTAAGCTATTGGCTAGAGAGATGGAGTATCATGAAGCTGTAGACTCGGATGACAATGTAAATGTCATGTCTGACACCTTAGAAGGAAGCAAACATAGTGACATTAATCTACACTGAATGATTGAGTTTTATTGAAGAAATTTCTCTACATCATGATCACATGGATTGGCAATTACCCTTGCAAGTTTCTTCTTTAGAGTTTGTTTTGAACATGTGTGCGTCATATTATGATGAAATTTGTTCTTTAGTATACAGGAGTAATAGATGGTTGGGTAAGAATTTTATAGATTAGTATGCAATTCTTCTTCATGATAACAATATTTTAATTTTCATAATAATATCCTCATTCATTTTCACAATATCCTCCTTCATTTTAGTAATATCAATAAATGATATTAAACATTCATTTTGGTGAAAAGAAACATATGATTCAAAGATACTTCTTCTTTTCAAGATTACGGCCAAACTTTTAAATTGGAAATGGGTTATCTTCTAATCAAATCTAATCAAAAAATGATAAAAATAAAGCAGACTTGGTTGTTATCAAAATCCATACTTTGCTGCACAATTCAAATTGTGTATATGACGAGCACATGGCAGGGTAGTAAAGCAGATCACTGGACAGTTTAGCATGTGTATGGGAGTGAGAGTGGCAGATCAGTGATCATCCACGGAGCATCTGATGGATAGGCAGGTACAAGGCGGCAGTCAAGTTTACATCTCAATCACTCACCCAGCTATGTCAACACCTCACATCATGGAGGAGATCTCAAACAGAGGCCAAAGCCTACAGTCAAACTCTGGCCACCCTTTCACACCTTCCCTGATCCATGTCTGATAACGTCACTCACCAGCAAACTTGCCTTCTGATTCTCCGGTACAGGCGGGAAGTAAAAAAGGTTTGCTAACAGTTCTTCTTGGTGACTTTATAGCGACGATGGCGAGAGATCACGACAGCGAATCAGCTGGGAACAATGAGAGCCCGATCTGTGCTTGTTTAACAATCATCCTGGGATTATTGAGCAATCCATAATTGGAGCACCTGGGTTATTTTGAATCATCTATTTGCTTATTGGAATCATTATGGAATGTGTTGGCAAATATGCATTTCACCTGTTCACTTGCTGTGGAGGGTGATACAATACCATTATCATGACATAACTCCGAGCCAGCCGGAGGGACAGCGGAGTCGTTGAGTTATAACTCTGGCATGTTGAGTGTTGAGAAGGTATTCCTGCAGTGACTCAATTCCTTACCTCCCTCCCTCCCTCCTTCTCTCTCTCTCACCCTGCCATATGGCAGCTGCATCCATTCACCAGCTGTCTAGCTACATTCTTCTTGGTTCAGTCTGTGCAGTGCACCCTATTTCTCCGTCTCTCCCATTGAAGCTAATGCCTTCCTTTACCATCAACAATACTGAGCATGGATCCTTGATGTCAATGGTAAATGATAAAGTTTGGAATTTCTTTACTTATCTTTACAGAACTGATGTCCACTTGTTTCTTTTGTGTTATTTACTTTATTACAATCAAGTCACATTTCCTCGGAGGACAGTCTCTCCACATCAGAAAGTATACAGAACTCTTAGACACATGGGTTTCATAGGGCGACCTGTTTTACACCTGGATGGGTAAGGTAAAGTAAGAGTTTTCTGGTCCATGTTCAGTTGAGAGAGGCTCTAGAACAAACAGGCTTTCTTAAATCTGTGAGTGTGCAGGACATGTGAGTCAACAGCGTGAGAGACGGTCCCTGCCCCGTTGTGCTCCCAACAAACTGCACACAACATGGAGGACACTCCATCCAGCCCAGTGCACGCACACCTAGTTGTCGAAGGTGTTGCAGGCACAGCAAGCCTGTGTTTCAGTGAATCACCTCCCTGATAGGCTTATACAACACTTCCTTCACATTAATTACCTCCTCACATGACAAACAAAGCCCCACAAAACAGACCGTGGCACAGAGAGAGAAATATTAAAAGTGTGGCTGCACTTCTTGTAATAACTTGTAACCTTGACTTACAGCTGAGCACTGCTTGGGTGTGGCAGGAGTCAAGGGATTGTAGGGACAATCTCACTTCCTACTAAGCTGCCAATAAAGATATGCCACACTAAGGAAAGGCCTCTTGACTCCCTTCCTATCTCCACATCATAATGTACACAGTGCAAAGTGATCAGTGGAGCTGGCTAGAACAATATCTCGTTTCTCCAATGTATCCATTCAAAGTTTGAAACTGTTTGTTGCGTTGTATCTCCAACACATGCCTGGACAGTATGGCAGCGTTCCCATGGCAGTGTTTCAACAAACTTCACAATAAAAATAACTTTTTACTTCATTAACATTGACTTATCTTGGAATGGAATGTATCGCAATATATTATCAAAGGCACAGAGTACATGTGGTTAATGGACCAAATTACAGATATTTTTGCTATCATTTCCAGTTTTATCAGCAAAATTCTTTAGAAATCAAAAACTTCATTCGCAAACAAAACAACACTGTGTACAAAGAAACAAGTAAAATCAGGTTCATTTAAAACTTCAAATCAAATTAAGATAATAACAACAGTACTCTGTCGCCAAAAATATTTAAAACCTGCTCTTTATCTAACAACAAAATAATTAACATTTCCTACAAATAAGTGCTGTTTGCAACCTACATTGAATCACTTAAAAATGTTTGTATTTTTTTTAATTAATTTCATAAACTTTTGTTCCTTTATCCAATATTGTTCATTAAGTTTGGTAGGCAAATCCAAGCATTACTGAGCCATTGCCCTACTTCATACCTACATCTTACATATAAGGACCGGTACATTACTATATGATGGCCTTGAACTCTGTTGCTATATTTGAAAAGTGTAACTGAAACGAATGTAAAACACTCTTGGACCACTCAGTATCAAGTGAAATAGGACCACAGAACAACTACCATTTAGCATTTCAACTAACATTTAGTCTCACCAAAATTATTTCTTACCAACAAAATTGTACAAACAATTCAAATAGTTATGCAAAAGAGAGACATAAAGATGCCTTAATTTCTGCCTAGAGCTGAATAATCTAGACTTGCTATAACTTTCTAGACTGGGTTGGTCATCAATTGAATATTTAGCTCTCGAAGACTGGGAGTTAGTTGTAAGCAAGGAGATGTAGAGATGGAGTACGTCACCAGCAGCAGTATCAAACAGTAGTGAGTGAGAGAAGAGTTGTGTTGACTAGCTCCATCACAGACCAGAGTGTTTGGATTCAGGTTATCCCCATTGACCACTGCAGCATATTGAACCATCTAGCCAGGCTTAAATGATCAATCAGAAGGGCCGTGTTCTCCTCCTAGCTAGGTTCGGCTTGCTCTTCAAGGGAAGCAGTCGCTCCAGACAGTCAGTCAGATTGGACATGTGCAGATCTGTGTATATACTCAGATTCCTGCCTCAACCCACCATATTGACAAAGAGATAATTGAGAAACTTGAGGGATGTACAGTCTTCTCCTGCTGTGTCAATAAAACTAATGGAATGAGGCCTCAATGTCAGGCTGTATTGTTCACGTTAATAATTTGTACTTGATTTGAATTAGAAAGTAATGAGCTTAAAATTGATTTACAAAGAGAACTAAAGTTCTGTGATTAATAATTGAAGAGAATGATGCTATTACAAATCATAACCTACCAGGTATATTTATTTGCATTGACACGTTTCATGAAGCTCGTTAAATCTAATTCAATAATAAGCGTGTTCAATCATCATTAAGAATTGGGATTACTTTAAAACCTAAGTACACTTTTCTCATTATTCAAATGATGCAGGCCGTATGAACATCAATTTAGGTAAAAAATTATTTTATTCTTTTGGCATTTCAATCCACTGTACTTATAATGCTATGTTAATTTTTAACAACAATACATGAAATTTATATTCAGAGAATTAAGATCAACAAACCCACAACTGTGTAGTGTATCAAATGGTGACACACCTACAGGACTGAAGGAAATAAATTCACAGAAAGGATACAGTAAAAGGCACAATTCTTCAAGTTGGCAGAAAACTCATCCGTTGAAAATTAAATCCAATTGACTCGGTGGCTCCTTCAAATATATCCAGATGTATTTTAACACAAGATTACTTGACACAGTTTCCACCTGTATACATTAGAGTAAGCACCAGGGCTGGTCAACATCACTGCTGTAGCTGCCGACAGTCTGTCACTGATGCACTAAGTAATATACTTGATGAGAGTAATCCTTCTTAACTGCAATATGCATGACACGCTCACATAAATCGGACACAAGTCACTGACAGCTCAAAGTCATCAAAGCCCAAACTCCACCCAATGTGATACTGGAGTGTCATGCATGCAGTGTCCAGTGGCTGGGTCAGTTAGTAAGTATAGGAAGTGAGGACACATGGACAGGGTCGGTGGGTGGCTCATTCACTTCCTGGTTACGAGATGACACATGCAGCCTTGAATTATCAATCAATGTCACCCAACATCTTCCTCAGGCTCTAGTATCCACACACATCTTGAGCCTTGCACTGACAGTACACACCCAGACTAGGCTTGAAATTCAGCGTTCTACTGCAGTGTGACACAGAATAACATACTGCACATCCTGAGTAGCAAGGACTTCAAGAACGAAAGATACGAAGAGCTGCACACATCCCCTTCCCTTCGCTCAACAGAATCAAAGTGCAATTGGACGAAGATACCCTCAGGCCGGTGACAGATTAATGTCTTACAATATCCCGATCAGAGGACTTTTTGTGAAAGGTCCCAAGATTATTACGATAAAAAAAAAGTTTTTCTCTTCAAATACTTGACAGAATACTCTGAGAATTGACAAACTTAGCATGTGGAATGAGCAAAGTTGCAGCAAAGACAGTCCTCCCTGAGGGAGTGTCTCTAGCAAAGAACACCCTGCACTGTTAGCTGCCCCAGGGTAGAGGAGACTGACTGACTCACTCACTGACTGGGGAACTGGTCAACAAGTTACAGCCCCTGGACACAGCTCATGAAAGGATGCTTTTGTGGGGCCTTGTCCTCATGCTGCAAGCCAATTAGCACTCCAACTGTAGGTGACACATTATCTAATCACTGTCGGGATGTAATCCTAATTGCATGCATTCAAATGAACACTCACACGCCACGACTTCAAGTCATGATGGCCTATGCTGCTAAACAACTACATGTACACAATTTAACTACATAAATAGGACCAAATACTGATTTCAATGCATTTTCCATAGAATCAGATACACCAAAGTCTTAAAACAAATGAAATCAATACACATGTACTAACAGTTAGGAAATAATCTAGGATATGTTAAGTGTACAGTAACAGAAGGTTTCAAGAAGTGCTAAGAAATAAAGCTGCACAGAGCTAGATTAGTATCTCACTTCCAACTAACAAAGAGTGAGAGGACAGATTTGATGAATCACAATGATAAAGGAAACCTATAATATAATTACGTGGCAAAGCTTCCTGAATAATGATAGGGGAAATATCTTCGGCAATGACCTTATTCCGTGAAAGTTGACGAACATTACCGGACGAGATGAGGAAGACTGCAGCTAATTGCAGGAAAGGAGCAAATCACGACAACCCCATTTGACTAATTACCATTGCATGCACCAGAGTTTAACCCTCAACCAAGTGTGACCCATTTATATAACCAATCTTACAGAGTTCAAAATACAATAGAACAAAATTTCCAAACAAGATCTATGAAACTAAATACAATTGTGTTTATGCTCAATGATTATCTTTGCATAACTTGTTTGTCATATAATTATTAAATTCTAAAGAAAGATGGGTTTTTTCTATCCCACCTGAAAATTTGTACATGTCCAACAAATACATGCCATTTAGATAGTGAACAAAAATACCAATACATTGCTATGTTGGAGATTTTAACACTTATCTGCAACAGTACAAATTCTTGTATCTTTTTGGGACGAGTACCTGGCAGGATTCAAACCCACACCCTCTAGAGTTGGGCACAGCTTATACATTCAGCCAAGTGGTTAAGCTTGAAATACTATTTGTAAAACACATGAGAGACGTTTACTGTTTTAGCACAAAAAATACTGCTTCAATTCAAATCAGAAAAGAATTAAATAAGTGAATTTTAACAAATCATCATTTGTGAAGATATTGAATTCTTGAATAAGAACGAAAAGAACAATGCAAGGATACGTCAGGTATATCCTCTGTTATCCTCAAGTCACGTTGATCTGATTCCTGATAAGGACAAATGAATGACTCCATCAGGTCACGCAACACTTTGCCATGTGACTAGTGCGAGGAAGCTACACCACAGTACCAACATCAGGGTCAGTCTCTCAGAAACATCACAAACAGACAAATCAAAATCACGCAGGTCTCAGACTTATAAACAAGAGTGACCAGGTTTCCAGTGTACAGGGGAAGACTGGCAAACACGAGGTAAGCAGCTTATGTTGTCCAGTCCTACACAACAGATCTGCAGGTACATAACTTCTCATGCTTTAGTTGACATGGCTCAACCTGATACAAGTGTTACTCACTGTACAACTCTCTAATAGTAACAGGTGACAATGTATGTGAACCAACATCATGAAGACAATGGATATCATGATTGTAACTGGAGCAACTTTGGTTATTTTTTAAAGGGATTTAGTAGAAGATAGTAGCGAAATATCCTGAGTCACAAATATGCACAAAAATATTGTTCATTATTTACAGTAATGTATAGAGTACCACAGACCAGCAGTATATACTATACATATTTATCATAATTTAGTTTATGCAATATAATCACAGAATAGTGGTGAAACTTTATATTCTCAGCCGAATAGTGACAAATGTTAGTATTCAGCGTTAAATTTACAGTACTTATTGTAAAGAGTATGATGATCCATGGAAGACCAGCATTATATACACATCTGTGAACTGTCACATCTCCACCACTCAGTGTCAAGTTGGCCATCAGATTGCAGTTTTATAAACATTTGAGTTGATCAAGTTATCTTGCTAAATGGCTAAATGCACTTAAATTAGTTCGTCACACTATTAAATACCTTGTGAATAAATATTGTGAAGCTTTTTACCAATAGATGTTATACATTCTTCTACAGATAACTGTTAGTGTTTGCATTATAACATATAACATATATAATTTTCATTTTAAAATGTTTTCATAACAGAAAAGCAATCCTTTTTTTACTTCATATAGACAGTGTTAACATAATCAACTCAATCAAATCACATCACATGCAATGACAATTTGTTGATAAAGATTGGAAATGTTTTAGTTAGTTCATATTTTGAAACAATACATTAAATGCACAATTATGTATACATAAGTGAAGGAAGTAAAACTTCAGATTCCTCATGGAAAGACTATACAAATATTGAAAAAGATTTTACTACAACTCATTAACTGATAAAGTCATTTCAATTTTCATCCAGTTTATGGATTAGCATTGTGAACAGAAGACGACATGAAGTTGATCAACAAAACTTTGTATTGCCAAGAATAAAAAGTTTCTCTGTTCTATATATTGTAATCAATACAGACAACACTACGGACAACGGACTAGTTTCCCACATCTCCTTTCTTGCACCAAGTAATGGACATGAAACATACATCTACCTTCTGCTTCTGTTGTAGTAATGAGATGAGGAACCACAATGCAGCAACAACAACATCTTGTGATTATTTACACTTGATGGCATACTAACTTTGTAACTAAGTTGCTCGCCACATTTAACTTTCAGAACAAAAACAGCAGATCGTCAGTTCTTGTAAATAACTCAGGCAGATCAACATAGAAATGATGGAATTCTTGTAAAACTCTTGTCTGAACTGACGTCTTGGTAAAACTGTGAAGAACTAAAGGTCCAGAAAAGTTTCTTGATTTAGCTTAGCTTCCAAATGTTATTTCCTTAAGTGAATCTAGCACACAGTCTTAGATTTTAAACTGTATTGGACATTTCATGAAGGAAAATTAACAGGAATCCTGAAAACTAGATTTTTTTGTTCATTATTTCAAAAGCATTGACGAGCATTTAAAAGACTTGACAACTGATTGATATCTTTATATCTTAGAGAGAGACTCCTATTTCAATTTTGATGCAGGGCAGTTGCTAGAAATTACAAACAAACTTACAAGCGATTTCTTTGAATAAATGTATGAAGCCAGTGAGAATATAGTTTGAAAGATAGATCACAATTTGAAGCAAATAAGTTCCTGTGAGAAGAGAGAAGATTATAAAGCTGTCCGTCACAAAGCGAGGCAATCTCAGGTGCATGTTTACTGGTCCTCAGTGCTATGTGACAACCAACATTGGAATGAGATAATCACTGTTATTACATGCTTGTCCTACACCCACAGAGGAAACATGACTATGCTACACCATGCTGTCAGTACAGGAATCAGATATAAACATTGAACAAAGCATATATTGCACTATCTGTTTTCTGAATATAGAATATAACCCTGTCTTCAATAGAGAGTTTTGATTTTGATCTGTATATGTACATTCAAGAGAAGATAATAAATCATAACGAATGTAACAAATCAAAGATAATTGTAAAGTTGAAATTTAGCAATAATAGAGAGTTAAGATGAAAACATTAGATATAACTCATAATGAAATATTTTCATGACTGTTGAATATATTTCATAAGAACTAAAAACATAAGACTTTAAGTTGCAATAACTTTATGGTTAACCTACATAGTCATCGGCCCGATAAACCTCATTGAATGTACTGCGAGAAGAAGTTGTTGGGTCTTCTATTGAGTCATTTGCCTGTACTGCAGTGACACATAAGCATGATGTGAGTTAAGCAGTCACAATAGGAGCCATGAATGATAGGTGGCTAAATAGCAGTGATCAAGCCTCTACACCGAGGAGATTGAACCCATTAAATGATCATAGGGGCTGGAGCTTATGTGCAACAGAAATGGAGGAAGTTGAATAAGTCACCTGGCTAATCAATATCAGCGATGAATGTGGATAAATTGTACACGTGGCTGTCATCAGAAATAGATCATGGAGTCCACTCCATACATCACAGAGCAGAAATAGACATCGCTGTCATCATTAGGCCATATTATTCCTTAATTCACTTGCTCAGTGCTGACAATGAAAGTTGATTTAGCATGCAATGTTTATCTAATTTCCATTTTTCCCAATTACTTTGATGATTGTTGAAAGTTTACTGTTGAACCATTAAGTTACATTATATTACTTCCATGATATAACATCACATGCTTCCAACGAATCACATTCAAAACCACACCCATGACAGCAAACATCAGCAAGTTGGTTTACCTTGTTGACTACAATCATAGGTTTTGCTCAACCTCAAAGCTGTCTCCCTTTGCTATTTAAGCTTTTAATTCTGATAATACATAGGGTAAATCAAACATAGGTAACACAACTGAACATTGACATTCAGGTGAGAATCCGTCATTAAATAGAACATCGACCTTCTCTTTCAATTATTTATTTACATTCTTGTCAATATGTAAACATATTCCTGTCTGGCTTCAATATCCCTCGTTACCAAAGAGAGGTCCACATTACAGACCAAAGTTGATGAAGAATTGAAAGGAGAAGCAGAAAGAAAAAAAGAAACCCCCTCAAAACCATGTTGATACTTTAACATTATAATGTCTGTATTTGTTACACAGTGTTCCTATGAATCAAAACAACTCCATGTTGTACGTTATTTCACAAACAGTTTAATACCTGTGTATGTGTGCAGCTCAAGTATAACTAAATTTTAAATCTACCATGACATAATGACTACATATTCAATTCTTTATTTCGGTACATGTGGTATATTAAATCTGCCATGATGAATAATAATGACTACAATTTATCCTCAGCAACAACAAAATGTTGGTTATAAAAGCATTTCCACACATTGACTAACATGAATATCGTGTCAAATCCTAAAGTGTAAAATAATGAGACATGTTATAACTATGTAAACAAACACAATTGAGCTTCAGTTATTCTCAGTATCAACTTACAGTTCTTGTATCAATGACATCACATAACAATGAGTAACAATTTCACACCAAATAGAAAATAATTGCATATAAACTTACAAGACCTTGCTCAAGCTGACAGAACTATTGACACCACATGTATGCGTTATCAGGATAAAGGAAACTATTGACAAATATGTAGATAAAAACCACAGTGTACATTTCTCATTACAGCTGATCTATCAATCAATAAATGGTTAGGTCTGTACACCTGATACACTAAATGCTAACCCAGAGTTTCACTTTGAAATTAGCACTAGTCCTGTAGCTCATGGCTAGTGAAAAAGTTGCTGGGCTAGTAAAATGTTTTGTTTCAAAAGATATTCCTCCTATGTTTCATAATACAAACGTTAAATATGATATTTAACACTTATTGTCAGATAAAATGTATATTACACACCTTACAACCTCTCCGCCACAAAAAATGCTTTTTACCGTTCACTGGACACATTTTAATATTTCTTTGCTTACCTTAACACTTCACCTGTAAATTACAATGCAAATGTTTCTTATATCTGCCATATATTTTAAGAAATAAACAATTGATCGGACAACATAATTCGGGTAGTTCCGGATCACCATAATTGAGGGACCGTTATTATAACTTCGAACGACCGAAAAAAAACAAAAACTGTTGAATTGACGAAATATATTAACAATGTTGTATAATTTTTAAACATCTACAAATAATAATGTCTTTCTGGTCCGAGAACGGCATTTAGGTTTACACGGCAGTAAATGTTAAATTTGTTTACAAGAAAAATACTGTTTTGAATTGCAATGCTTGTTATTCCTAATATATTCATCATAATTAATATTTCTCACGCATGTGTGTAATTAAACTAGTGTTTTTATTTGACAATTCCCCCTTTTTGTCCTAACAGGCATAATAGTCGGGTGCGACCTCATGTTGTCACGTGATCCGGAATACCCTGAAATGATCCGGAACTGCCGTAACGGCGGAGGGTTTTATTTGTCAGTTTTCACTATTAACCTGATCGCCTTGGTCTCTTATTTTGATATGAGTTAGATGAAAGATAGCTTATACCGAAATTGTCTTTTGATTTTCTTAAAGTGTATTTGCGTACACGCATGCAGTCGCTCTTTTCTTAGTGATCCCGAATACCCCGACGTACTGTACTGTTTTTGCCAAAGCATTTTGTACCGTTTTAGTCATAACCCTAAGTTGGTACAAACATCACATAAACATCTTAGACTTTAAAATTTCAAGAAGAGATTTGTTTGTCACAGATAAGATGTAAAGGACCATGCAGTGGTTGCCTTTGTTCACTAATATGTTAGGAAGGAAGATTACACGAGATTGTCATGGTAGGCATGCTCCCGAGTGAGATGCAACATAATTCGTTTTGACAGTTATGTCATTGACCCCAAATATTCACCTGAAGAACAGGGTGAATCGATTTCTCTTCGGGTGTTATGTTAATCGATTGATATTCTTCATATGGAATGGACAGAATCTCTTCAATAGCCTATTTTATATTTTTATTTATGCGCTGTCTGCTTCTGGTAAAATTGCAAATCTCAGAATTCGCTGACAAGTTCACTGTTATAACAATCTAGAAGTAATAAGTTCATAAATCGAAACAATGAAAGTATTTTACTTCTATCATATGAATAACATTCTGCTTATAGTCGACACATTTTAAATTGGATGCAAAAATAACTTACCAAAAGACTTATAATGTTATCCGAAACCTCTTTCAGGTGAAGACGCTGTACCGGAACCTTGAGAAAGTGTTGCATTATGGGATACAAAAGGGAAGTAACTCAAATTGTGCGTACAGCTCAAAGAGTTGCTTCCCACTTTTCAAAGATTTTATATCGCTTCAAATATATTTTGCTGGTCTTGGGTCTTGTGGGCTTTTATCACAAAAACAACTTTACATGGGGCAGGTTTTCTTGACAAAAGTGATGTATAAATGGAAAGGTTAGAAATACATGCTATTTTCAGATAGCGAACAAATGTAACAAAGTTAAGTTTGAATCACACTATCTGCAATAGATCTACAAATTATTTTCTTTTTTCGACCTCGACAGCAGAATGGATAAGCTGTTGGGACAGTCAGTGCTGGCGATTGGAACCTGACTCTGAGAAAATGCAAAAGCATTTGTACTATTGCAGACAAATGGAAATGGAAAAGCAATATAACAAATCGGAACACTTCTAATCCGTAGGAAACATATCAAATGGCAGTGGACAAGTAGAAATGTGTCATTAAATGATAAAAACGAGTTATAGAAATCGAAACGAGAGAAAGGGTTAATTTAAAAGGAGGGTTCTATCGTGGTATTTTTGTGGAAACGAACATCGGGAGGATTTTCCTGTTTACACATATATGTTATTAATACATGATTAAAACACAGTCAAATTGAAAGATACTAATGAAGGTAACATTTTGATGACTTTATATTTCACAATATGATAAACACAAGCGCACATTTTTTTTAAATAAAAACAATGGGAACTGAAGCCATTCATCGGCGCTGAGAGTGGGGAAAACTCGGCCACATCATAACAACAGATTATTTTTTAGTTTTATGATATGTTATGTGTTACCATGTCAATACTCCACCAGTGTATGTCTTTAGTTATCAAAAAGTTGCAAGATTAGGTACAATATAGCGTGTTTTCATTTCATGTGATGCAAATCCAAGATGGCAGCAGTACCATCCCTTTAAATCGCTGAAATCGTGAAAACGAATCCCATTTGCGTGGACATCATTTCTATAAAACAAGAACACATGCTTCGCACCATAAGTAGGCCTACCCACATAAGTAGATCAATCTTAAACCCGGTGTTTCTGTTTTACAAACATATACATAGTTTTACAAATCGACTATGGTGTTGTTTTATCCTTTTCACATTTCAAGTTTAAATTCGAATTTACAGTTTTTAAAAAAAACAATTTTGTATTTAAGTCATGACATATCGATAGCTTTTGAAATAAGTAAAATTACGCATGACCACACGTAATCGTAAACCGCCTGATAGTAAATTTACTTATACTAAGTGTGTTTACATGACAAGCTAAACATAATATTACAGAGAATTTCACCGAAATGTATCACGGGGTCACATTTTGTAAGACTAAACACAATTTCATTCATCAGGATAGGATACTTTAATTGTTTATATCTTTTCAAACACATATGGCAGCTGGGGTGCTGAAATTGTTTTCTCCTATTTTTAATGGTTTTGGACTGAATTATTGGAATGTAAGTTCAAACTTGATATCATATGATGTCGACATAATGTACCTTTCTGGACTTGATTGACGTATACTTGCCGAAAATACGTCATAAAACCGTTGAAGGCCACAACGTCATACTCGCGCCATTGATTAAGTTGGAGTCAAATATGCCAAAACTTTATAAATGGTGTTATTTTATCCAGAAATACTCACTGTTGTCGAACATCAACGTTTTAATTATAGCGAACTCAGTAAAGTCTCGATATAAAGGTGAATGTAGTTTTTCTGATAAAAATAATCGGACAATGCACCACGACTTTACAACCTTTTCAGATTTTCGATCCTAATCGTTCTTCTGTGAGAAAGTTCACGTTTCCAACAAATTCCCCTAGAGGCTACACAGTTTATTAGTTTAATACACAAAAATAAATCTATTCTCTCGGGAGATTTTACGAGCGGTTTCCAGCGGAGCTGATTTTCCATCAATGAAATCACATTTTACATCGGATTTTTTACTTCGCGTATACCGTGTTATTTCAAGAATCTTAGCCTATGGCTGTAAAGGGTCTTACTAATTAGCATATGACACGAATATGTCTGATGTAAATAACACGATTAAACTATTTTCGGATTTCAACTGTTATAAACGTTTTCTGCGTGCCTTTCAATGTGTGCTGATTCATATACAGAGCTGTGCTTGTATAATATATCTAATGTACTAGGAAATTAAAGCTTTATATCCAACTGAAAAAAAGAAGAAATAACGTTTTAACAAAAGTCGGAATTGTTGTGTGTGCTTGTATGACGTTGCTACATAAGATTCAAATGTCGTAATCTTCCACGGAATAAAAATGTATGTTTGAGAAATACGTAACGACGCCTTTCACATCATGCAGACACGTTGTAAATCAATAAGCTTGCTTCCATTCTTCAACATATGTGACATCTAGGATGATTTTGCTTGGCAACAATACTTGTAGATATAATAGATTCAATTATCTCCCTGGCACTTTACTTTTTTTTATCTTAAATGTTGGAAACATCATCTTATATGTTACTAAAGAAGTGTTATATCGGAAATATATTTTTATAATTACTAACAATTTTATGCTATTCCAAATATAGTAAAATTTAATTGTTTGTTATCGACCCAAAATGTTTAAACGTGTAACGGTGTTTGAACAATGCTAATTATCTGTACTATGCATATGAAAAAGGAGGAAAAACAACTATTTGCCATATCAATATATCTTGTTATATCACATACATTTTGTCATTGAAAACAATTGAAAGTGTGCACCGATGACGCTTCACGTCACCATTAATTTGCAAATGATGCGGGGAGACATATCGAACGGAAGTGGATAGGGATTCTACCATTGTTTATGCAAAATCACAATTTATGAATAATATTGAAAAAGTTTTAGAAACGATTTTTGTATGTGATGAACTATTTGCCTCACATTATGGCATATACAATATTATTCGCCTTGCAGACACGAGGTAGTCATTTAAAAATGAATCGTATTTCCAACAAATCTATCCATAATGAAATCACCCATGCGTTCTTTTGTATTAATTTGAAGTCGTGCAGGTTAAGTTTCAAAGTATTTGTGTGTGAATGTAATGATAGATTTTCCCTGAGCCAAAGACGACCTACATATTTTACGAAAGCTTCAATCAATATTTTTTTCACAAGCCAAGGAACTGCGTCATTTAATTCCTCAATTTACACTCAACCACCAAGAATAATGGCGACATCCGAAGCCGGAATGACATCAGAGCAGGTAAACATTGCTTATTTAACATCTACATAATATTTTCAGGTGAACCCGGTGTTTTATGCCAACAGTTGAGCTACACATATGTTACAGTTAATATTAGACCGTGTCTGAGGATGCGATTCGTCGTGTTGCACCAGCGATTTCCCGCGGTCGTGCTTGCGCTCACGTTTTGTTCGGACGCTAACGCGTTTGAGTATTTTGTTTATATTAATTGTGTCAAATATGATAGTATGAGATAGTTACCATCAAATGATTGTTATATATAATGTGAAAGATCTGTGTAAGATTGTTATTTTATTTATTGAGACGTCTATTCATGCGAGTCGACGAATACATCATTGGTTTTCTCGAAAATAGGGATTTAAAAACGAAAAAGGAAATTTATATGTTGGGCGCTATGATTTACTTATAAAAATCCATTAAAACGTATGTGATTACCAACTGTTGTCTATTGTTTTGAATTTACGTATTTTAAACAATCAGGGTGTCAGTGACGGATCAAGAAATTTTGAAAGGGGGGGGGGGGGGGGGTCCATTCTCATTTTCCCCACACCCGCTCATGCAAAAAATTTTGAAATAGTGAACGGTCTGTTCTGTTTTTAGTAACGGATCAACTGAGACACTCCTTAGATGGAACCGTTGTACAACAGACCTTTCATCACACAAGAAACTATATTTATATTTTCAATACTTTACACTACGTAAGACTATAAAGTAACAATATTAAACATTGATGATTAATTTTGTTGTATGTGAATAAATATTTGTCCAGCATGTGAAAATGTTTGCTCTGCCAACATAACACAATCACTTTAAAGGATAGATGAAATGACATATGGTCAATATCGGATTCATTAAAATGGGAGGTCAATTTGACAATTGCTCGACTCGACAATAGCCCTGGCGACCAGAATGAAAGTCTGAGGGGGTGTGGCCCCTGAAGGGATGACTTCTGTGACGTATCAGGAGGAATCTGATTTTCGGCGATAGTCATAATTCAATGTAATTTCGCAACATTTTGATTGTTAATTTAACAAAGAAATCTTCAATAAACCAACTTAAATTTCCCATATATCGAATGTATAGAGATCCAACTAGGTAATTCCGCAGATGACAATTACACTATTATTACATAAACATGTCTTTTTGGTTATGTAAAACACATCATAAATTCATTTAGCGGCAGTGATAATCATCATTAATTAATTAACGAGACTCGGGGGAGTAGCTGTCTAGCTGGCCCCATCTGTCGCTTATCACACTCACGCCTCAGTGAGCATTTACAAAATGAATCGCCCAACTGATTGCGCTAGTGTTTAAATGGGTGAATTAATTATCAGTTGCAAGTGTATATTGTCTCGATTTTATGCTCAATTGATTCCGATGTACAATATACGTAGAGGTAATCATCTGTCATTCTTGAGAAAAATGCATTTCATCAGATCTTTAAACAGTCAGGCTGTTCATATTAAAGGTTCAATATAGCCTATAGAGTGACTTTTCATTTTATCATAATTGAGGAATATCTATTGATGGAAAGTGATGTAGACGCTGTTATGATGTGTTCTGTTCCAGGAAATGACTGACACAGCGGAGGAAGGAGAAACATGGATGGACACAAGTGACCCCCACTCACCAGCCCAGCACTCCGAAGATTCAAACTCAAACATCAACGAGGCTGAAGCTCTCGGTGTGTCGACAGATCGACACTCATCTTCAATGTCCGCCTGTCCGTCGCAGTCAACGCCAGGAACACCTTCCACACCCACTACCTCCGCTCCAACCACGCCCACCACCCCCGGGCGACGGGATCACCTCCCTCACCGGCAGGGCATAGCGTGGAGGAAGGGAGAGAGGGTGGAGGCCATGGACTATCTCAATAAGTGGTGAGCTCTTGGACTTCCTCGTCCAATATTAGAAAGTAAAATAGAGGGTCAGGTGGAGGGGGGTGAGAGACGTGCACCCCACGTCTTATTTAACCCCCTGATTTAGGACCTTGTATCATACACCTAGTCCAGCATGTAACCAGACGCCCTTGCACTATAGTACGAACGTGTACTTCTGTGAAGGCCTATGAGGAATGCAGGTTTATACTAGATGAACTGATATACACCCAGCAAGATTCAGGAACTGTTCCAACTCCCGTCAGAACTTTATTGTTGATTAAAGTCTTGCTTTATTTAAAACTTACATACATGTGTCATGAAATAAGCTTTAATATGCACTCGATTTATATTCAGTACACCCTCAGTTCTGGGGCACCTGAGTTGCACTTGTTTAATTTACTGCTATCTCTTTGGATTGTTATCCTTTGCTGCCATTTGACACGTTCCTGTTGTTTTATCAACCACGTTAGGTAGACATTTACAGCTTTGTTGAGTAATACTGTAAGTTTCTCAATGCAAAGGATGATTTTTTTTGAAACCTTAGTTTTCTACTCGTACCAGGTACCCGGCCAAGATCATGGAGGTGGATGACGAGGAGCAGACCGTCCTCATTCACTTTGAAGGTTGGAACTCACGCTACGACGAGTGGACGCAGATGACCAGCGAGGGAATTCGACCGTTGACCCGCCACTCGGAGCGGAAAGAGCGGGGGAGGAAACGGATAAAAGAGGTACCTGTTATGTATTGTGTTCATTAACCTTCGATCAGTAGTATATCAGATATGCTTGTATTGGCCTGATTGTGAATTAATCTCTTTGATAATAAACAACTTCTGATTGCTGAGAGATTGGCACTCAGTAATGGTATGAAATTTATGTGAATATTTGTATTTTGTTTTATTCACTTTTGCTTGATAAATTACTTTTTATGAAACTATGAATCTATGAAACTATGAATGAAGAATTGAGAAATTTTGTATAACTTCTTCATTTCTAATCTGTCCAAAACAAGGGCTAAATAATTATTGACTTACACAGAATGCTTAGAAACTCTGAATTAATTAATATTTTACTGTTGTACAAAATCATAAATGGTTAATTCAGTTTATTTGTAATTCATTACAAATATATCACTTTACCCAATATTAGGTGTGTGTTCTCATTTTGTAACAAATACAAATTGTTAAGCTGACTATCAACTTTTTGAAGAGCTTTTCTGTTTCAAGCAAATGTATATGGTTGATGTTGTTTGTTGTAGTTCCGTGTAGGTGAGAAGGTTCTCGCTAAATGGACAGACTGCAAGATGTACCCGGCCAAAATAACCAGCATCCACTCCAATGGTCAGTGTCTGATAGAGGGTGTATTTGTGTCTCATCTCAGGAAGTGTCTGATAGAGGATGTATTTGTGTCTCATCTCAGGAAGTGTCTGATAGAGGATGTATTTGTGTCTCATCTCAGGAAGTGTCTGATAGAGGATGTATTTGTGTCTCATCTCAGGAAGTGTCTGATAGAGGATGTGTTTATGTCTCATCTCAGGAAGTGTCTGATAGAGGATGTATTTGTGTCTCATCTCAGGAAGTGTCTGATAGAGGATGTATTTGTGTCTCATCTCAGGAAGTGTCTGATAGAGGGTGTATTTGTGTCTCATCTCAGGAAGTGTCTGATTGAGGATGTATTTGTGTCTCATCTCAGGAAGTGTCTGATAGAGGATTTATTTGTGTCTCATCTCAGGAAGTGTCTGATAGAGGGTGTATTTGTGTCTCATCTCAGGAAGTGTCTGATAGAGGATGTATTTGTGTCTCATCTCAGGAAGTGTCTGATAGAGGATGTATTTGTGTCTCATCTCAGGAAGTGTCTGATAGAGGATGTGTTTGTGTCTCATCTCAGGAAGTGTCTGATAGAGGATGTATTTGTGTCTCATCTCAGGAAGTGTCTGATAGAGGATGTATTTGTGTCTCATCTCAGGAAGTGTCTGATAGAGGATGTATTTGTGTCTCATCTCAGGAAGTGTCTGATAGAGGGTGTATTTGTGTCTCATCTCAGGAAGTGTCTGATAGAGGATGTATTTGTGTCTCATCTCAGAAAGTGTCTGATAGAGGGTGTATTTGTGTCTCATCTCAGGAAGTGTCTGATAGAGGATGTATTTGTGTCTCATCTCAGGAAGTGTCTGATAGAGGATGTATTTGTGTCTCATCTCAGGAAGTGTCTGATTGAGGATGTATTTGTGTCTCATCTCAGGAAGTGTCTGATAGAGGGTGTATTTGTGTCTCATCTCAGGAAGTGTCTGATAGAGGGTGTATTTGTGTCTCATCTCAGGAAGTGTCTGATAGAGGGTGTATTTGTGTCTCATCTCAGGAAGTGTCTGATAGAGGATGTATTTGTGTCTCATCTCAGGAAGTGTCTGATAGAGGATGTATTTGTGTCTCATCTCAGGAAGTGTCTGATAGAGGATGTATTTGTGTCTCATCTCAGGAAGTGTCTGATAGAGGGTGTATTTGTGTCTCATCTCAGGAAGTGTCTGATAGAGGATGTATTTGTGTCTCATCTCAGGAAGTGTCTGATAGAGGGTGTATTTGTGTCTCATCTCAGGAAGTGTCTGATAGAGGATGTATTTGTGTCTCATCTCAGGAAGTGTCTGATAGAGGATGTATTTGTGTCTCATCTCAGGAAGTGTCTGATAGAGGATGTATTTGTGTCTCATCTCAGGAAGTGTCTGATAGAGGATGTATTTGTGTCTCATCTCAGGAAGTGTCTGATAGAGGGTGTATTTGTGTCTCATCTCAGGAAGTGTCTGATAGAGGGTGTATTTGTGTCTCATCTCAGGAAGTGTCTGATAGAGGGTGTATTTGTGTCTCATCTCAGGAAGTGTCTGATAGAGGGTGTATTTGTGTCTCATCTCAGGAAGTGTCTGATAGAGGGTGTATTTGTGTCTCATCTCAGGAAGTGTCTGATAGAGGATGTATTTGTGTCTCATCTCAGGAAGTGTCTGATAGAGGGTGTATTTGTGTCTCATCTCAGGAAGTGTCTGATAGAGGATGTATTTGTGTCTCATCCCAGGAAGTGTCTGATAGAGGATGTATTTGTGTCTCATCTCAGGAAGTGTCTGATAGAGGATGTATTTGTGTCTCATCTCAGGACGTGTCTGATAGAGGATGTGTTTATGTCTCATCTCAGGAAGTGTCTGATAGAGGATGTATTTGTGTCTCATCTCAGGAAGTGTCTGATAGAGGGTGTATTTGTGTCTCATCTCAGGAAGTGTCTGATAGAGGATGTATTTGTGTCTCATCTCAGAAAGTGTCTGATAGAGGGTGTATTTGTGTCTCATCTCAGGAAGTGTCTGATAGAGGGTGTATTTGTGTCTCATCTCAGGAAGTGTCTGATAGAGGATGTATTTGTGTCTCATCTCAGGAAGTGACTGATAGAGGATGTATTTGTGTCTCATCTCAGGAAGTGTCTGATAGAGGATGTATTTGTGTCTCATCTCAGGAAGTGTCTGATAGAGGATGTATTTGTGTCTCATCTCAGGAAGTGTCTGATAGAGGGTGTATTTGTGTCTCATCTCAGGAAGTGTCTGATAGAGGGTGTATTTGTGTCTCATCTCAGGAAGTGTCTGATAGAGGGTGTATTTGTGTCTCATCTCAGGAAGTGTCTGATAGAGGGTGTATTTGTGTCTCATCTCAGGAAGTGTCTGATAGAGGGTGTATTTGTGTCTCATCTCAGGAAGTGTCTGATAGAGGATGTATTTGTGTCTCATCTCAGGAAGTGTCTGATAGAGGGTGTATTTGTGTCTCATCTCAGGAAGTGTCTGATAGAGGATGTATTTGTGTCTCATCCCAGGAAGTGTCTGATAGAGGATGTATTTGTGTCTCATCTCAGGAAGTGTCTGATAGAGGATGTATTTGTGTCTCATCTCAGGACGTGTCTGATAGAGGATGTGTTTATGTCTCATCTCAGGAAGTGTCTGATAGAGGATGTATTTGTGTCTCATCTCAGGAAGTGTCTTATAGAGGGTGTATTTGTGTCTCATCTCAGGAAGTGTCTGATAGAGGATGTATTTGTGTCTCATCTCAGAAAGTGTCTGATAGAGGGTGTATTTGTGTCTCATCTCAGGAAGTGTCTGATAGAGGGTGTATTTGTGTCTCATCTCAGGAAGTGTCTGATAGAGGATGTATTTGTGTCTCATCTCAGGAAGTGTCTGATAGAGGGTGTATTTGTGTCTCATCTCAGGAAGTGTCTGATAGAGGATGTATTTGTGTCTCATCTCAGGAAGTGTCTGATAGAGGATGTATTTGTGTCTCATCTCAGGAAGTGTCTGATAGAGGATGTATTTGTGTCTCATCTCAGAAAGTGTCTGATAGAGGGTGTATTTGTGTCTCATCTCAGGAAGTGTCTGATAGAGGATGTATTTGTGTCTCATCTCAGGAAGTGTCTGATAGAGGGTGTATTTGTGTCTCATCTCAGGAAGTGTCTGATAGAGGATGTATTTGTGTCTCATCTCAGGAAGTGTCTGATAGAGGATGTATTTGTGTCTCATCTCAGGAAGTGTCTGATAGAGGATGTTTTTGTGTCTCATCTCAGGAAGTGTCTGATAGAGGATGTATTTGTGTCTCATCTCAGGAAGTGTCTCATAGAGGATGTATTTGTGTCTCATCTCAGGAAGTGTCTGATAGAGGATGTATTTGTGTCTCATCTCAGGAAGTGTCTGATAGAGGATGTATTTGTGTCTCATCTCAGGAAGTGTCTGATAGAGGGTGTATTTGTGTCTCATCTCAGGAAGTGTCTGATAGAGGGTGTATTTGTGTCTCATCTCAGGAAGTGTCTGATAGAGGGTGTATTTGTGTCTCATCTCAGGAAGTGTCTGATAGAGGGTGTATTTGTGTCTCATCTCAGGAAGTGTCTGATAGAGGATGTATTTGTGTCTCATCTCAGGAAGTGTCTGATAGAGGATGTATTTGTGTCTCATCTCAGGAAGTGTCTGATAGAGGATGTATTTGTGTCTCATCTCAGGAAGTGTCTGATAGAGGATGTATTTGTGTCTCATCTCAGGAAGTGTCTGATAGAGGATGTATTTGTGTCTCATCTCAGGAAGTGTCTGATAGAGGGTGTATTTGTGTCTCATCTCAGGAAGTGTCTGATAGAGGGTGTATTTGTGTCTCATCTCAGGAAGTGTCTGATAGAGGATGTATTTGTGTCTCATCTCAGGAAGTGTCTGATAGAGGGTGTATTTGTGTCTCATCTCAGGAAGTGTTGATCTTTTTCTGACAAGTTGATATAAAGTTTGGATATAGTTGCAGGATTGTAGTTGTTACTTATGACACTAAGATAGTCGTAAGAGCCTTACATTAACATTGACTTACAACTGTCTTAGCACTAAGACAGCTTTGAAAATAAGGGAATATATCATAATGGTGTTTTCAGTAAAAATAACATTAAACAAGCAATGGTTCAGAGCTTTCTAGACTGAAGTGCTTTCTACTTTGCTTCAGATCAAAATAACAATCTCAATAACGTGTACTTTCAATTTGAAAAAAATCTGTTCTATGTTTAGCAACATTTAATTGGAAACTTTTTTTATAATAATATATTATAAATAATATATACATACAGTTTAAAACATCTTCCAACTGCCAGGTCTCATATAGAAAAAATAAAATACATTGTCTTTAACTTTCAGGTACATTGGAAGTCATGTTTTATGACGGTTTCCAAAAAACTGTCCAACAGATCAACGTAAAACCCTTACTGGAGAAGCATAAGGTATACAATATTGTACATGGTTTAGGGCGTGTTAACAGTGTTATCCCTTGCCACGATGTTGTAGGGACGGGGCAATGTGTGCTGTCTCTCTCATACTAGGGCGTGTTAACAGTGTTATCCCATGCCACGATGTTGTAGGGACGGGGCAATGTGTGCTGTCTCTCTCATACTAGGGCGTGTTAACAGTGTTATCCCTTGCCACGATGTTGTAGGGACGGGGCAATGTGTGCTGTCTCTCTCATACTAGGGCGTGTTAACAGTGTTATCCCTTGCCACGATGTTGTAGGGACGGGGTAATGTGTGCTGTCTCTCTCATACTAGGGCGTGTTAACAGTGTTATCCCTTGCCACGATGTTGTAGGGACGGGGCAATGTGTGATGTCTCTCTCATACTAGGGCGTGTTAACAGTGTTATCCCTTGCCACTATATGGAAGGGACGGGGCAATGTGTGATGTCTCTCTCAAACTAGGGGTGTTAACAGTGTTATCCCTTGCCACTATGTGAAGGGACGGGGCAATGTGTGCTGTCTCTCTCATACTAGGGCCTGTTAACAGTGTTATCCCTTCCCACGATGTTGTAGGGACGGGGCAATGTGTGCTGTCTCTCTCATACTAGGGCCTGTTAACAGTGTTATCCCTTGCCACTATGTTGAAGGGATGGGGCAATGTGTGCTGTCTCTCTCATACTAGGGCGTGTTAACAGTGTTATCCCTTGCCACTATGTTGAAGGGACGGGGCAATGTGTGCTGTCTCTCTCATACTAGGGCGTGTTTACAGTGTTTTCCCTTGCCACTATGAGAAGGGACTGGGCAATGTGTGCTGTCTCTCTGTTACTAGGGTGCAAGATATCAATTTGAAATTTGCTCTGCATATGAAGCAAGTTGGCAACCGGTTGTTTCTGCAATTTAGAATTTTGTGAAAAATATATTTCTGCAAATTTGATGATACAATTTGAACATATTATCAAAAGAAGGTTTAATTATATCCCCGCTACAGCGTAGTCGGGGGTATATAGCTGTCAGCACGTCCGTCCGTCCGGAATGTTTTTGTTCCGTTCATAACTCGGACACTAGTTGTTCAAATTTTACGAAACTTGATATGTACAATCACCATGATGTGAACATCTGCCTTTTGTATGTTTCATACCCTCATTTGCATAAATTTATGCAAATTTTCTCTGTTCCTTTTTACTTTGCCATTCACACTTTTTGTTCCGCTCATAACTCAGACAGTAATTGTTCAAATGTTACAAAACTTGAAACATATGATCACTATGATATGTATATCTGCCCTTTGTATGTTTCATACCCTCATTTGCATAATTTATGCAAATTTTCTCAGTAGTTCCACTTCGTCTTTCACAGGCTTTGTTCCACTCATAACTCAAACATTATTTGTTCAATTGTTTCAAAACTTGGTACATATAATCACTATGATGTGTACACCTGCCTTTTGTATGTTTCATACCCTCATTTGCATAATTTTATTATTAATTTATGCAAATTTTCTCGAATTTTCAACTTTTACTTCTAAAGCACTCTTACAAGTGTATCTATGAAGACATACTAACTATGAAAACACACACACTCTGCTTTCATAGTACTGCTGTGGTTTGTTTGTATGTACAGAAGACTTAACATTGATGTCTATTTGCTATTTTGAAACTTTTCTTCTTTTACCAATGTTAAAAGCGGGGTACTATGAGTGAGCTGTGCTCACTAATTCTCTTGTTTCTTAATCAATTTGGAAAAAAGCTGCCATTGTGATGTGGAAAGTTAGTGACTTATCAAGAATTCAGAATAATGTCGATAATAATAATTATTTCGATGATGCAAAGCAGTCACAATATATTGTTATTTTTCTATCACATCATTTATGGGGGAAGTGAATATTTCATGCTGGAGTTGGAATCTACTATAGCTATGCAATCTCGATAATCCAGAGTATACACTCAGTATACTCAGTATCGGGCCGAGCCATGCATGGGTCCAGCGTATACCGAGTAGATTTATCTCTGGATTATTGAGAATGGCAGCTATGCTATTATTAATAAATTGACGAGAATCTACACTGAAATGTCCCCTCTCATGCAACGAGATGAAGAAGCTTGAAAATTCCATAAGAGTTTCTTTGTGAAGTTATGAAGTGTGAAATGAAGGTGTAAAGCACTGTTAATATCACACAGTAGACAACCTGGAGGATGGATGCCCTTCATGGAGATCAGACAAGTACTGGTTTTCATCCATGTTTTGAATAAATTGCGTTTTGTTGTCTTTTTCAATTATGCAAAATACAAGAAGAAAGCTATTAAAGTCAGATCTCACACAGCCCTAACTTTGATGGAGCAACAGACAGTTTGGTGTCTTGATTCTCTCCCTTGTCACATCATGGAAGGAAGACCATATACAAATGAAGACCAGAATGTATTCAAATAGTTTTTAAAAAGGAAATTTTGAATGTAACGCCAAACAAAAAGTTCCTAAAATCTTGACATAGATTAAATTAAGGATATTATAGTATACTAGTGTAGTATAAAGTACAATTATGTTTGTAAAAGCTTGATTGATATTGAATTGATAATTTGTATTTAATGTACTGGTGTAGTATTTGATACTCAAAAGATTTAAATAATTCTAATCCATGGAGTTTGAAAATAGAACTGAACAAAGTTTGACTGTTGTCTGGTCTGATTTTGATAAGATTGCTCATCTTACTCATTTTGATATAGAAGTTTAAAATCTTTTCTATTTAAAAGAAAGGTTAAATGAAGAAAATGTTAAAATGAATAAATGAATGTTTTCAGAATGAAATTGAGATAAAGACACAAAAAAGGCTCTAAAGATGAAATTGAAGTTTGAAGATGAATATCAATGAGATTACACGAGTAAAATTATTTGTCAAAAGTTAGATACCAGTATATTTATGGACTTCAACAATGTAGAATTTATGTCTTATTGGACAATCTACTTGTAGTTCTTCGTTTACTAATTTTAGGGTAGAACATTCCCATCTCCCAAAGAGGCAGCAAGGATCATCAAGCCAGAAGGTAAGTCTCATGGTTTGTGGGCTTTGATGTAATGGTTCCATTCACTTTCCTGCAGAACTGTTTTCCACATAAAACTAAGAAAAAAAATATATAGAATAGATAGTTTTTATAAATTCAATAGGTATATAATGACTTTTGCACTGAAGATAAAATCTATACAATTTCAGTGTCACTGTATGTACTTTTATTTTGTACCTTGTGCAGTAATGGTTTTTTTTTAAAGCAGAAACATATCAGTTGTTCAAGTGAAATATGAGTGTGTTGTTATTATTTAACAATATTTTTAAAACTTGTTATAATTCAGGTGACATTTATCAACAATAAAATTATATCCGTGACAAATTAACTTTAAAATTACCAAATCTAGAAATTGAAAACGGCAGCTCCTAGGATTGCAACGTTGATTTGCTTTGTATTAACATGTCACTTAGGAGTTATTTCTTATTCCATTGTGTGGTTAAGGTTTTACTTTCAATACATTTAGTTTAAAAGCAAAGAATTTTTTTTTATTTCTCCTCTTGTTACCAGCATGGGGATTCAGGTTCCAAAACTAGTATTCCCAGTAAAGTCTATTATTTTCAGTATTGTGCATTCCTGAGTGTCACTTTGTTCTCCTTATGATTTCTCCTTTACATTGTTTCTAACAAAGATTACAGGGATGTTCTAATGATTAACTTGACTTGTTAATTAAAATATGAATGTTAAATAAGTATACAGTTCATACTAAAGACAATTTTATTTTTAACAATGACCCCTTGTTAAGGTTTTACTTTCAATACATTTAGTTTAAAAGCAAAGAATTTTTTCAGTCATGTTGGTAAATAAATTTAAATAAACAATTTTAAATTATTCCTTAAAATATGTTCTTTAAATTGCTATGAAATATTAAAATATCTTTAGAAATATGCCCTTAAATAAATAATAACATTTTATAAACTAGGTTATTATTTATTTGGGAAAAAAAATTATTTATGTTATTAAAAATGACTAAGAAACTGTATAAAGTTTCGTATTTAATTTTCAAGATGTTCTTATTGACAATGTAACTGGGTTTTTTAAGAGCTTGTTTGTTTTGAAAATACGAATGTGGAAAACTTGTTTTTAGTGGTAGGACTTGGGCATGTCAATTCAGAGTTACCCCCCTTGTTCAATTGGGCTGCTGTGTTTACATGAATCAGTAGGGCTGTCACAAGTGCTAGTCGTTTTTCTGCTTCAGAAATTAAAACTGTAGGCTTCACATTCGTGAGGAAAACACTAAAGGAGACTTTGAACCTATTTATAAAGAGAAAATATGTAATTAACGATGCCGACACTTTATTAGAAGTAGAAAGTTCTTCTCAAGGTAACCGTTTTTGGAAAAGTTTTTGATGAGTGAATTACTGAATTCAGAAGATGATATTTACCTAAATAAGTACAATTTTACTATGTTGTCTTTTCTACATTTTTACAAGCAGTTTTTGAGTTTCAAAAAGATGACATTTGGTTTAATGTTTTATCATTTCATAAAACTAAATGGCTTAGGCTACTGTGTAATGTTATACAATGTTGAAATTTCTGCCTACTTTCTATTTAGGCAGGTCATAGAATGTATGTACTTTGTGGGCATTTAACTTAGTACATCCTTTTTCAAGTCTTGGTTTCAACATTTGATGAAAACATTTCTTATTTAATATAAATATAGGCTATATGAGAAATAATCTGGGGTTTTGGACACTTTGATTAAATGTTTTATTGAAATATTTACCAAATATTTGTATTGTGTAATGGAGTAAAACTTTGTTTTCATTATGAATATGATTAAAAATGGATAAGCATGATTATATCTGTTTGGGACATATTTATGAATTTGATACACACTAATTATCCAAAAAGAATATCCTTAACTTACCCTACAATTCATATAAAATAATCATATCAAAGATATACATTTTATAATTTTGTATAAGTAGAAACCCTTTTTTCCTGTTCTACTTTCAGGGATAAGATTAACAATTATAATAAACAGTTGTAGCAACAAGTAGAAATCTTGATTTCCTAAAGTTCTCTTTATAAACAAAAGAGCTTTAATGAGGCTAAGTGTAGACATTTTTCTTGAATGAAAATATAAGGACATTATTAAGTTAGTATCTTGCTGCATGTGTTGTTTTTCAGCAAAAAGACGCAGCACAGAAAAAGTTCGATCAAGCAGCTGTGAGGAAAAGAGCGGTAAGAAACTAAACTGTTTGTTTTATAAAGTTTTTGGAAAAATAAACTAAAAAGTTGTCAAAAGAAAATAGCACTTTATGCATATATTGCTGCTACAAATTCTGTACGTACCATGCAAGTTGTGTTTGGGATAAATATCTTCTAAGCTGCAGAAAGAAAACTTATTTACTCTAAATAAGATGGGAAATTCTTATACAGAGAATACTAAACTTGCTCCCGTTAAATAACATATTTATGAAAGGTGGGGATAGTTAGGTATTTAACGAAAGAGATATAGATACTCACAATCTACGAGTGTTATAAATATGTAACCAGTAGGGATCCAGTTTAGTATCTTAATTACTCCTTGCTGATTTAGTGGCACAAACCTGTCCATAAATGGGACACACTCCATTTTGACCGCAGGGCTGATATTTTGATGTCATATTTACCCATTGTGTAATAACAATGTAGATTCATTAAACAGTGATATCTTCAACGTGAGAGTAATAAAATCATTTTGTCAATCAAGTTGAATAAACAAACCCTCAAGTTATTTTACACAGATTAATCTGTAACGGTTTAAATACCTCTGCAGGAAACTAAAGGGGGTTTACGTCATGGCGCAGTCCGTCTGTCCGGAAATTGGTACCTGTGTTCTGAAATCAACTTCCCTCACATATTTTTTATAAATCTTTATGAAACTTTACAGATGATTGTGATATACATCAGTTATATGCATGTGTATATATATAAGTTTGGGTGAATAGTTATGGTCCTTGACATAGAGCGCTTTCTTATTTCAGACTGGCGGTATATTTGTTCTGAAATCAACACCTCAAAAAGTTTATGATCAGTCTTTCTGAAAATTTACACATGTTGTATATACATCAGTGATGTGACATGTCCATGTGGAAAGTTTCAGCTAATTCAAAGAAAGTTTCGGCTAATTCAATGAAAGTTTTTAGAATTATGGCCCTTGGATACTAGCTCTTGACTTTTTTTCTTCAGATTTGGGTTTAAACTTCAACCTGGCTTGGTTATAACTTTTGATGGGTCTTTTGAAACTGGATGTGTTTTTCCCTTGGCGTAAAAGCATTTAAATTAAGTAATGTTCTTTGACCTTCTTATCTTGACCTTGATGAATGACTCAATTTCTGGAATGTTTAACCTTGACCATAACTTCATGTGTTAGCATAGGCCTTTAGTACTTGACATGTCTCCCATGTTACATACTGAGGTCATTAAAAACACAGCCTAAATATTCATACCGGAATACGTATACCTACCTACCTATGTAAAGAAGTTTATACACTGTCCGCCATCTTGGATCCTGCCTACCATAGGACCGGAAATGGAAACTTGGATCAGTCTAGAATATTACAAAGCCAGCAAACCAGTTTCACCAGTTCCTGTGCAACTAAATCGGCCATAAATGGAGACCTGCAAGAGTTATGCCTTGCGTATGGAAGTTGGTTTCGGTCCTATGGGAAGTTTGGCGCCTATGCCTCGTGACATTGACCTTGTTGTAGGATGCATTTTGTGAAAAATTAACCATGGCCATGATTTCTGATAGACGTTTGATACTTGACATGTATCCATAATTATTATCACCAGATCTTTCAGATGTCACAATTTTCATCGCCTCAAATGACTGTGATATTGCCCAAGTAGCGTTAAACTCACTCACAACTTTAAAGCGGATCAAAGACCAGTTCTTGTTTAATCCAGATCTATATTATAAGATCTGATCTTTTGCAAAATGCCCTAACATTTTAATTGCTTATTTAGACAATAGATTGTGCATCAAAAGGACAAACATTGAGCAATGTATAACTTTTTAAGGAAACCATATTTAGATAATCGATTTTACCTACATTTTATTCGTAGTGCAAGATCAAAATTTCATAAACATGGTAAATAAATGTAAATTTATAATGACTGCAGATCAAGGAGATCTTTCTGATAGACGTCGTAAACACAAGCTCATTGTTGCTGGTTCATTCCTCGCCAAGAGAGAGAGGTCACTGAGTGCACCAAGTTTAAGCGAGCGCCAGAAAAGGCCGAAAACTGGAATTCGTGTAAGTTCAAAATTATCAAGGTTCATAATCAAAATTTGAATTATTTATTCTAAAGTTAGGGTTGCTTTTGCTTTTAAGATATCATCGTTGTTTCATTAATTGTATTCATCCACCATGACAGTTTTATAAAAAGGTAATATTTCTGTAATTTCTGTTTTTTCATAGCAATAGCAGGTTCGAGAGACTTTTTCAAAAATTATAAAAAACAAAACCATACAGTTATTGGATAAAATTAGCTGATTATGGAGCTGGTGCGTATAACATTAAACTAAGTTTGTGTTACCTAATTGTCTATCTTCTAGAGGGGATTTGGTATGAGAAGCAGCCCGGTTAAGGCAAGGAAGGATACAGTTGTTAAAACAAGCCCAGGACATCCAAAGAAGGCAGTGACGCCAAAGTTGAGTCCACTCCAGCCCAAGAAGGGGTTAAGAGAACCTGGTGAGAAATGGATGTTTCTCATGTATTTTGGACATTCTTGTTGAATAAAAATGTTCAAAAAGACTCCGAAAATGTACATTCCATCATCATATGCAGTGATTATAATATCAATAAAGAAACTTTTAAGCAATTTGCATTTGTACACAACTGCTTTGTTCCATGCTTAAATACAAGTTTGTTACATCCGCAGTTAAAGTGAAGCGAGCCAAGAAAAGGGCGCTGTCCCTCCCATCTGAAGAAAGGGTCGTAGGTCAGAGGTCAAGTCCAGGTCAACCAAAAACTCCAACATCAGCGCCAGCTGTTCCGGCCAAACGTTCAAAGTCAACAGAAAAAGAAAAATGTAAGCTGATAATGGATACTTTTCAACACCTGATTAGAAATAATCTGTCTTGGAGAATTGGAAGTGTTGCTTTGTCAGTTTAACAAGCAATATTATTAACTTTAACCTCTCCACTTAGTTCCGAACCTGTAAATGGCTGACTTTCTTGAATCATACAAAAGTAATTATCCAAGCATCGCGAGGGGTTGTTGATGTGCATCAATGAATGTTTAAAGGATTAGGGTTAAGTCCAAAACTCAAGAAACTGGTGGTCCAGAGCAACAGAAAGCAGGTTTTTGGCGGTCCCGACAGAACTTACGTCTAATGTGGGTGTTAAAGGATATTAGTTGAGTTTAGTCAGGCGCTAACGTACTTAACTGTTGATGACCTTGACCTTTCCCTTTCAGTTGGCGCAGGTGGCTTGGCTCCGAAGGAGTTTATTATTGAGACTGACCACAACCTGTTCAAGTGTATGATCCCGGGCTGCAGCAAGAGTTTCCGTAAAGAGAACCTGCTGGACTACCACATCAAGTACTACCACATGGAGGAGACTCGCACCCCCCAGCCTCACGCCTCCCGCATCAAGCGCCGAAAGACCTCCAGCATCTGTGAGTAGAAATTGGATCTGGGAATTACGTAAGACAAATTGTCAACATTAAAAAGTAGATGTCAAGTTCCTCAAGCATATGTTAGTTTATAACTTTCTGTATGCCAGGAATCATGCTTGATTGCAAAGTTAGCATACATGTTGAAAGTATATTAGGGCTATAAGGGATAGCACAAATAAATAATCAATGCTGACATCGTATATTTTTTGCATCAGGTTCAACCGACAGTGACATATCTGTGTCCTCAAAAGGGAAGACAACTCCAGGAGATGGGAGTGCCTCGAAACGCAAGCGTCACATATCGTCAGCAAGCGATGTGCTCAAGGAGGAATCTCTAGCCGAGATAAAGAAGGAGGTTACAGAAGGTGGGCAACTACCAACGTCCTACTATTGGCATACTTGCTGTCAACCTTTTTTCACACAGTACCACCCATTGTTTGCTAGTTCCAGCCGATGATCGTAGATTTCACCACATAACCACAATGGCGTTGTTGGCTTTTGCCCTGCAATAATACTAACAACCTTCATATAAGTGAATTACTCTTGAGAGCGGCATTAAACCCCAACTTGTCTCACCTCACCTTGAGCAGCCATTTTAATGTAAACACCTTAAATGAAGCAATAGTTAACCATTTACCTGCTGGATTTATTGGTCAAATACAAATCCTGAGAAGCTGATTTACAAGAAATCTGTGAAAGGGAAGGACTAGGGATTGAACGTGACCATATAAGATATAAACTACATCAGTGGGGAAAGGGTCTAAATGTTCTAAGAGTCTTTACACTTTTATTGCACAAGAGCATTTTGTCAAAACTACTGATTTACTGATAATATTTAAAAACTGGTAAATTACTTCGAATGACAATTCCTTTTTCTGTCAAATGTGAAGAAGAAATCTGATGTATGTTATCTTTTGTATGATGTTTAATCAAATATGTCCAATGCAATGGCTGAACATTTAGGTGAGGAGGTGAAACCAGGTGTTTCCACCCCGCTGACCCCAGTCCAAACTTTGACCCCTGACGTGAAGGTGACCCCAGGAGAGATCAGTATGACAGAGGACAAAGGTCAGGAAGAAAATGAAGACGAGTTGGCAGGGGACGAAGTTGTGAACTGTTTGTGCGGCTTCAACGAGGAGAATGGACTAATGATACAGGTACTGGTTGAGTGATTCATCTGGACTTCAGCTGTTGAACTAATTATTTCTGAGTGTTATTACAGGAATCACATAGTTCACATCTGCAGGTTTACATTGGTTACAGTTTAGTGTATCTTTTGTTACAGTGTAGTGTAGCTCTTTTATAGCTTTCTCCTTCTTTATATGTTTATATTCAACTTTCCTCCGCAAGGCGTAACTTGCGCCAGTCTCCAGTCTCCATCACTGGCTTATTTATGGTAAGCCTTGTAGCATTTCCTTCACTTTTCAGTGCAAAGATAGCGGAGCACTGATTCGCTATCATGGAAAAGTGAAGAAAATGCTACAAGTTGTAAATTAGCCAGTAATGGAGACTTGCGCGAGTAATGCTTTGCGTAGGGAAGTTCATTTACATTATGAGGAGAAATTTCTTTTTCATCTCAGAGCCACTGCAAAGCATGGCAATTTAACAGATTTACAGGTCTACAACTGTGAGTTTCTTGTAATGAAATTAATAAGCTTGCAATACAACATAATGATACGGATTTCTCTCCAGTGTGACGTTTGCATGTGCTGGCAACATGCGACCTGCTTCAACATCAAGTACGAAGAACTGCCATCCAAGTACATCTGCTTTGTGTGCATGAACCCACCTGGTCAGTACAAGCAATGCAATATTCATAGTTTTTTTACAAACATTTCTTTTCAATAGTTTTTGGACTTTTTGTAAACCAGATAGATCAGTGTCATGATTCCTAGCAAATATTGTCTGCACATGATTCAGTATGTTTTGGTCTTTGACATCATGAAAATTAATAAGTGGGTCATAACATTAACAAAGTGGAACATTAACTTGAATAAATATTTAAATCAAGGAATTGTTATATTCAAAATTAGAAACTGATTTATGTTATGTTTCAGTATATAGAGGATATTATATGAGACACAAGTCATAAAATTAATGAAATACGTTAAAATTCCACTTTCATCCGTAGGCTGACGACCCACTGTCGCTGCAATTAGAACGAAAAGTCATAGACGAAATGTGACGTCATAGCATTGTTTATGACGTCACGTCACCATGACAAAGTGATATGTTGCCCTGGGGCATCGTATGAAAAATATGAACCTTGATATGATTGCCCTCATTGGTAATAAATGTTATTTATTACTTTTTCCACTTTATCAGGTGTGCGCGACAGTCGAAGGTACATCCACGACCAGGAGTGGTTCAAATCGGGCCAGCTGCCGACCTTCACCTTCCTGGACACGCAGCAGACGGAGGAAAAGATGGACAATGTCAAGTCGACCAATTCCCTCATTTCGGATGTGCTCAACGTGAAGGCCGTTCTCCACTCCATCAAACAGTCTGTGCACATATCCAGGTGAGGTCGGTTTGATTTGGAGTTCTCGCAACAAAGAAGCGGGAAGAAATTAAAAGAATCAAAGTTAATATGGCTGATCAAGGTTTTAGACAGTATCTTTTTCAAAAACAATTATCGATATTTCCAAAATTCGAATTGATGTTGAGATGTCCACATCATTACATAGGTAAGATAACTTTCAAGATAAAGATATTAAAATTAAGATTATTAGTTATTACTGTAATAATTTCAGCAATGAGAACCACAAGGAAATGAAGACATGGCAACGTATCTGCGAGGATCGACGGAGGAAGGCCAGGGCTGCTGCCAGATTAGCTTCAAAGACTCAACCAATCAAACAAGAGTGTGATCCACAGCCAGATGCATCAGCCACCAATCAGGACTCCCAACCCATTATGGAAGAAGCAGACGTGAAGGCAGAAGTGAAGTTCAGTCTGGATGGAGAGGACCAAGAGTGTCCAATGCCTGCTCCAAAGGAAGAGAGTCCCATCTCCAAGTCCATGGCCTGTCAGGCATCTCTAGATCTCTCTGGGAGTAGCCTAGACAGATCGGACGACAAATCCTTTGACATCTCTGCTGCTGACAATGACAGTGACACTTCCACGATGACTGCCTCTGAGTCTTCCATCGGTTACATCAGCTCACTTCCTGTCGGACACTCTTCTTCCAGTCTGGGAGCAGACGACACCCACGCAGCAGGCTTGGATGATGAGAGTAAAAATGAAGAAAAGGTAAATGTGTGTTGTTCTAAGAAATACCAACTTACCTTCTTTTTAAAACGATAAACTAACACCATTGAGATGACTTTCAGTCAAAACTCTTTAACAAAATTGGGTGTGGGCTTTAACCAGAGAACAACTTTAACTAGCTCAGGCCTCTGAAAAGTGGTTTTATGCTGGATATGGTTGTTAAGAATAACTGCTGAAAGTCCATGACGTATTGTTGTCACATGAATGATGTTGAACCCCCTGCTCTGCTGGTTGTTGTGCAGCTGCTGGCTGACCTGGCTGAGGACGAGGAGGTGGAGGAGGTGGAGTCCGAGGAGTGTCAGCGAAGTCTCCTGCTGCACATCGTCCGTGTACAGTCACAGATGAACGACAGACTCGACTTCCTCGAGGAGCAGATTGCAGGTGAGGATAGGTTGAGGTTGATAGGCCAGACTGATTTGATTGGTTCTGAATTGGGTTGAGTAGGTGTGGACTTGGTCAAGTTGAGTTTGCATGTTCAATTTGGTGAGTTTTATGAGTTTGATTCTGAGTTTGTTCTCAACGCTGAAATGAAATGATCCAGGGAACTGTTCCACTAACCAATCTTAGCCCTATGATCAATCTTAGCCCTATGATCAAGCTTAGCCCTATGATCAAGCTTAGCCCTATGATCAATCTTAGCCACTGATAGAAGATGGAGCTACGATTGATCTTGGGGCCGGAGTAGGTCAGTGAGAGGGCCCCTGGTTGAGTTGAATAACAATAGGTTGTTTAGGTTGAAATTGGTTCTTCTTGGTTGAGGTGAAGTGGATTGTGTTGAATTGAGTGTGTAAGTAACTTGAGTTGGCTCAGTTGGGTTGTTCAGGTTGTAATAAGCTGTGTTTGTCTAGGTAACATTTGAATGGGTCTGTTTTGGTTGAGTTGATTTGTGCAGAGCTTGATTAGTCCATTATAAAAAGGAATTCAAAGGATACTACAAACAGTATCCAAGGTGCATCCATTGTGTTGTTGGGGGTCACATATGCCAAAAGTTATAAAGGGTGTTATTTTATCAAGGAGTACGGACTCTTGCCAAAAATTACCATTTTGATGATCGTAGATTCAGTATAGTGACAACATATCAGGTAAAAGTATTGACTTCTGATCGAAAACTGGACAATGCACCTCTATTGACACTATTGACAATTTACAGACAAAAGGACAAATTTGGGTTGATATTGTTTGATAGGTCATAAATCTTCTGTGCATGTAAATGGGACAGGTACTTTCTGCTTCTACATTTGTATGATGATGCTGCTTGACTTTAATTGGAAAATAGTAATTATGATATATTTGTTGATTGGGGATGAATATGCACATTGAGACAAATTATTTGAACTGAAATCAGCAGATATGGTATATTAGCATGGATTAAAACCAAATAATATCTTATTAAAAAAATGGAAATATCTTTAAGGAAAAAGATATTACCACAATTATTGTTCTTTCATTAGAACTAAAGTAATAATCATGTCCATACAATTCTGTTACTATCCAATGGAAACTGGTAATGTACATTACATTTTGTCAATGACATACTAAATTATCTCTTTCAGCTTTGGAGCAAACTGAATCTGGACCCCCGAGTGCAGCTGTGGCTCCGCCAGCTTCGCAGTCCTCGGCAGCAGCTTCATCAACAGCTGCAGCTTCAGCTCAACCGGTCCTGAGAGATGTGCCGGGCCTCAAGAGGTCGCTACACACTCTAGTGAGAGATCTGGGGAAGGTGAAGACGATGGCTGCCTACCACTGAAGAGATGATTTCTCAGAGTTAGGTCTACTGTATAACCTCTAGACGCAACAGAAGCATTTCCTACATGCACCCGGGGAAAAGTGATAGTTGGCTGCCGACCCTGGAGAGATGATTTCTCAGAGCTAGGTCTACTGTATAACCTCTAGACGCAACAGAAGCATTTCCTACATGCACCCGGGGAAAAGTGATAGTTGGCTGCCGACCCTGGAGAGATGATTTCTCAGAGCTAGGTCTACTGTATAACCTCTAGACGCAACAGAAGCATTTCCTACATGCACCCGGGGAAAAGTGATAGTTGGCCGACCCTGGAGAGATGATTTCTCAGAGCTAGGTCTACTGTATAACCTCTAGACGCAACAGAAGCATTTCCTACATGCACCCAGGGAAAAGTGATAGTTGGCCGAGATAGTGAGAGATGATTTCTCAGAGCTAGGTCTACTGTATAACCTCTAGACGCAACAGAAGCATTTCCTACAAGCATACATAAAGTGATAGTTGGCCGACCCTGGAGAGATTGATTTCCTGTCTAGCTCCTGGTCCAAGTTTGCCTACTTTACATTACAAACGATTGTCGACTGCAAGTCAATGGAACATCAGTTAGTCCATGGCTAAGTAACTGGTTTACTAGTTCTCTTTAACTACATATACTTGTGAACAGCAAACAATTGTATCATGATGGATATGAACTTGTATATGATTATTTACCGAATACCTGTTACATAAACTGTTATTCCAACACAAGTTTTCTTAAAGTGTACTTTGATAACCTGTGAAGTTGGAAATAAAAACAAAAATCAAAAGTTTGTTGTTTGTTTAATGCACTATACATACAGATGTTTTCCATGGTAGTGTGGCTATGAAAAGCAACATTCATTCTCAAATTATTTAGACAGGCTCTCAAATGTGTAGATGTTTATGATGTACTAGAATGTGACAATGCATTAAACCATATATAAACTCAAATAACGTTTCAAGGCTTCTCTAGCTCACCAGGCTTTAAATGAATTATACATGTAGGTTGAAAAATCCACAACCAAGGCATTTTGCAGAGTCAACAAATCTACAATTTAGAATCACCTTTGACCGCAAAGGATCTAGACACAACCTTTTTAGCTTTCTGGAGTTTTGTACTGGAGAGATGAAAAATATGAAAATAGGTCTTGACCACTGTGGCCCATATTTGGGGTCATGAAATCTACAATTTAAGATACTCATTGGCGGAGGTACCTATACACACAAATTCAGTTCTCTAGGATGGTTGTATGTCATGTCGTAAACCCATTGGGTCCTTTTAGGAATGTCAGGATAAATTGACCGGATGAATCACTCTCCATCCCTTGTTGCATAATTAATGGTTTACAAGGTGATGGATGTATTGAAATTCAAATCTGTGTTAGGAGACTGAACATGGGTGAAATGACCAACCCTGCTATCAAGAAGTTGAAATTTAAGCCAATCTTTACTTCATATACTGAACAGCCAAAGAAACACACAAGTCCACTGTAACAAGTTTGTATTTGCTGATCAGAGCATTCAAATTATGTTGACATGATGTTAATAATGTTAATTAAAAAGTTAACACTGGTGTAGAACTTATGCAAAGCATTATCTTGTGCCATAGTCATTCTCTGGTAAAACAGCCACATTCCTGTTCAAATGATGAAAAGCTCAATGTTCTTTTAAAAGCATTTAGAACTTATGAAGTTGTTTGATGCAAAGCCCCTGTTGATTTGACGTCATTTTGAATTTCATCAATGGTTCTCATTTTGGTAAAACTTCAAGGTATTGCATTGTTTTTCGGTACCATGGTGTTCCACAAGCACATTTACAGTCCTTGCAAACTGTTCAGCATGCAATCGGCCATTATCCCAGTTTCCGAAAATTCCATGTTTTTGGGCCAAGCATTAACTTCTTGTACATTGAGGCTCGAGTCACAATTTTGGGTCGTTTTCACATAGCAAGTCTCAGATAACAGCATGAGTAATTTAGGCCATGCAGATCAGGTTACCATGACAACATGTGATGTGCATTTTTGCGAACTGATACCAATTTGACTTTGCAATGGTAACCATCTGTACTCTACAGTACCAATAACTCAACATGTTCTGACATTGACTAATATGACAAACCATCGGCTGATATGTAAACTGAGACTATAATCATTAAAACTTGCGTTTCTTTTGCTGTTCAGTATATAATCATTGTCCTCTACCGGAAACGGGTACTGTATTCTTTTTAAGGCGATCTCATGAAAAATCGCTTAAAATTTGGTGTCTGCCTAAATTAGGGGCTTTGGCCACTTTTCAAACTCTTGTTAACGTGGTCTCATGGCTGAACAGTCTTCAAATTTTGTGATAGCCTATATCATGTAGAGCCAGTGGACTTTGGCGAACTTGGACCTATTTTCAAGGTCAGGACACTTATCTCACAAATCGTAGCCACCAATGTCTTCAAATTTACTGATCATTCATGGCACTTTTTAGTTCATCAAAGCTCTTTCACAAAATGATGAGTCTTAAACTTATCATATTCAATATTTATATATTAACCGGATCTGTGGGAAGAATATCAGAACATTCCAAGACTGGATCCAATGGGGGTGAGGTGAGGAAACCGTTGTTGCAAACGAAGGTCACAAAATATATCGACTGGTGACCTTGTTTGACACTTAAAACGTCTGCTTACACTGTACAATACACATTCACAATGTCCTTATCTCTGCTCTCCACCCCTCACCATTACATGAATGTAACCACTTCCGGCTGTGCGTTTCTTTTGGTATATTATATCGCCACTGCTCACAGTGAAAATATCAGATATCGAAATAACTTACTGATAAAGCCCAGTATTTCACACAGACTGGGGAGGAGATATGACTATCAATATTTATTATTATATTGTATCAATATCTCCTCCCCAGTCTGTGCATTCGGTCTCGTGTCTCTCATTCCAGGCCATCTGGTTAAATGGCTTTCCCTTGCGATCTTCCTTTGAATGCAATCAGAATGTCGTTTGAATACTTAAAAGGTGCATCCATTGTATTTAATAAAAACTTATTTGGCTTTAATACGTTCCAACACATCCTCGATAATCCAGCGCTATAGTTCCGATAAATCTACATGTAGATTTATCGGAACAATAGCGCTGGATTATCGAGGATGGTTCCAACACAGCATATGTGCTGTTTACAATACGAACAAATTCACCCGGCTTGCTTATTCATCCCCAATCGTCAAACATAATTACTAGTTTCCAATTAAAATGGAGTAACATCATTATGCATGTGCAGAAACCGAAAGTGCAAGTCCCATTTACATGCACAGTAGTAATGACCTATTGAACATTATCAACTCAAATTTGTTATTTTGTCTGGTTTAACTAAGATTCCAAAATTACGTTTGACTCAATTGATCAGTTTTCGATCAGATTTACTTTTACAACCAAATGGATGTACCTTTAAATCCACAGTCACAATCATGAATGAAGTTCGAATACCTTTAGCTTTCGGCATTCATCCACCTCGAATGTACCCAAGAATCTGAATACCGCTATGTTAAACATATTCGGGCAGGTCACCATGCAACAGAGTAATTCTGAATGCGTTTTGACGCACTTCAAATACCCATTCTCTTCCCACCGAGGTTACTCCCTTCAGATTTCCGATCCTACCCTCTGTTTTACGCTTGAAATCGGGGGACAGAAAGGGAGTGTCCTGATTGGTTGCAATTGAATCTAGTTGTGCAATCAGCGACGCCGTTGTAAAAGTGACATTTGCCAATGACACGTCATAATGATGAAATAAACGTAAGGCCAATGTTTTCTCGTTTTCCTCGAAATAAGCTATTTGATTTTGTGAAAACTATTGATCATAAATATACTTATTAATAAAGAAGACCAAATCAGAGACAAATGCCAAAAACAGTTCATTTGCGTTATTTACAGACATATTCGAATGACATATGCTAATGAGCCTTCAGAGTAAAATGCCTAGATCTTTGAAGTCACTCGGTCGACGTGGCCGCTGAAAGATGAGTTTTCATTGGTTAAGAAACAGGGATACGGTATGAGATTTCTCTTTCCACCGCTATGGGACATTAGTTCTGCTCTCGATTTCAAGCGACAAACAGAGGGTAGGGTCGGAAATCTGAAGGGAGTAACCTCTGTGGGAAGAGAATGCAAAATACCAAGAATCTCAGGAATTTTAATTTCGACAGCATTCCGTCACTAGTATGGTGGTGTTAAGATTAAAAGTTAAAATTAAAAGAGGACATTTGTAAGAATTTTGTATTTATTTGGGTAACCAGGCGATGCCGAGTTGATCTACAGTCAACACTGTTCAGGAGATGTACAGCGGTGGTGGTGTTTCATCAACGTCCAACCAAGGACTGCCGGAAGCGATTTCACCAAGCAGTGTCCGATTCACACTTGCACTTGAGGTCGCATGTGAGGAAGACCTTAGAGATGGTCTCAGACACACACTTGAAGGGTGTGATCTCCTTGTAAACGGTTCTGAAACGGACAGAGAGGTCAAACTAAAGACATGGACACACTACAATATACAGGAAACTTACATCAGCAAGTTGTACACGTTTGTAAGGAGGCCTGCTTTCATTGAACGATTCCTTTGTACGACATGTGACATTCGACCTGAGGCGTTGATAGAAACGTAATGTCTACATGAACAAATTATATATTCGGTGTTTAGTAAACATTGGAACATGGGTTTAAATGGGATTCGCTTTAAGATGACCAATATTTTCTGGACAATAACCTATTTATTGTGAACGTGCAACCAACGTTTCGGAGTAGGTATTATTACTCCTTCAGGCCGATAGTGAATTCCATTTCTTATTTACTTCCAAAGACTTCTTTCAGTTTTACCTAATTCCAAACTGTCCTATGAGAACGGGTATTTAGAAGTAAACTGACCTGATGCAAATAGTTATAAACGTCAACATATGATGGTAAATATTGACCAGTGAAAACAGGATCTCATGCATACATAATGGGTGAATGTGATTTGCTTGTTTTATGTTAACAGAATATGTCTCATTCACTTATATAATTCAATGGGGCTTCTGCAGTGACTTCTGCCTGGGATCTCCGTTATGAAAAGTTAATTACAAAAAGACACTGTCCAGTTACGTCTATCGTAATCTGAAGGGAGTAGCCACTGTGAGAAGAGAATTAACTATGAAACAGTACCTGTATTTGACACATTTCTCCCCATGCCACCAGTCTCCACAGTCTACAATTTCAGCTTCCTTCTTGGTCACGAAGGTTTTCCCACAGTGCTTGTTCAACACGTACTTGCTGTGAGGATAAACATGAAACCTATATCCATTGAATACATTCTGTTAAACAAATTCTACATCGTTGCCAAAAGATACATTGAACTGGATTCGAACCACAGACCTCATGATCCAAAGCCGAATGCGCTAAGTTATCGCCTCGATCTCGTCCCCACATAATACTTCTAGACATGGACTACCCTACTCCATCCGGGTATATGTATCCATATGGCTCAAATAACCCCCTGATTGTGTAACCAGGTTTCACCTCGTAGCGATAAAGGTTGATTACTCAAAGTATGTCAGTCAATGAAATGTCCTGATTTGAACTTGGATGATCGTTCATCGATTTTTCTAATTCAGGCTCTACCAATATCGATTGGTTTTTTATTTATAGCACGATACGAGACGAAAGCTGGTTAAGGAATCAGGGGCTTGTTGTCATGACGGCAGAAGGATACATAATACACCGTGATGGAGCAGGGCCCCGTGCTACAAGCAATCGCAGAGCTATCATCCATTGTAAATGTTTTGAGGAACGGCGCCCTGGATGACATGGCAATGTCATTGATCTCTTGAAAAATATGACATTTAGCCTAGATATCATGATTTGTTTCTTTCAAACTTTTGAGCGATGTTGGAAGAAAGAAGAAATACATTCACTGTATAATCGCTTCAAATAGTAACAAGAATAGTATAGATGATTAGATGTATACTTAATACTCAAAGTAGAATATGGATTTCCAAAAGAAAACAAGTATTATCGATAACAAAAATAGATGAATATAATGCAATAACATCATTGATACGTATTAATTTTCACCAAGTAAGACTGACTTACTAAATCTTCTTGTAAAGAGTTTTAGTGACAATACACTCCTCACAGCATGCTGATGTGGCACTTTCTTCACGGCCATCTACAACATAAATGCATGTATAACAATGGACTTATTACGATACGGTTTTCTGTGAATTCAATCAATAAATCAAAACAATCTTACAATTGCACAAACCGCACACATGTCCTCTCAACTCATAGGAAATGTCACGAGTGGAGTCAACAATGAAGTTGAGACACAACATAACGTTTCAAGAGGAATCATTAGAAAATGAAACAATTTCAATGTCATGAAAACTAACTATCATAAAACTAGTATCGTGTGAGTTAATCAACCCTTTCCCTAAATGTAACACACTTCTCACATTTAAATGTTTGAGTTGCAGGTTAAAACTATGAGGATTCACAATGTTCATTTCATTATAAATGATTTCCTTTTCTGTTTGACTTGACAACTTCCACAAGTACAACTGGTACTACTAACCTTGCAAGGACGGATGTACGAGAGCAAACACACACACCAAGAAGAAGATCTGTGTTGCGTCTATTGTCTGCTTCATCTCTCCACCTGTTACCTGTTACCTGGACCAGCGTCTACCTCACACCTCACAGGAGCCCGTACCTCAGCACATGCACGTGCAAACCGTGCAGGCTTCATGCGTCGTGACACAATCATGGCACAGCGATATGTTCACTTGTCGTTACATATATAAGCAGTATTTTAACACCCCAAGCAGTTATTATGAATTTACACTAAAAAATCACAAAGGAAACAACAAACGCAGCATGTATGAATCGCTTTTTATGTTACTAAAAGTTTCATGTGAAAACACTTAAAAACAGGTATATATTTTATTTTGATCGTCGTCGACACGAGCTACACTGAGCATCATTGAAAATGCACCACTTTTTGCTAAATTTGGGCCGATTTAAGTACGCATCAACGATATCTACCATAAGAGCAGAAAATAATAAACCAAGAAAATTACTCATCTATACTCATATGCCAACGTCCCCCGCAAGTGACTTACATCACTGTCTAATTTACGTTGTGTTGTATTTCTTTATCTTCTCTGTGCTTGTGAAGTAACCGCTGCACCTTAACCGCTTCACGGCGAGCACTACTACGGTAGCAGAGAACAGTTAAAGGAATGTAGCAATGCTTGAATTAGCCGGTGATGGAAACTGTCGCGAGATATGAATTGAGAGAAAAGTTGCTCATCTGATGTTTCCGTAAAAAAGGTCCATAGAATCAAATTGAAAAGCAATTACTTCCGTTTACGTCATGTCGTATCATTAGGTTCATGTCTTGCCGAGGAGTACATCTACATGGTTTGGAGAAGAGGTTCAGTACTGGCAGTAGAGGGTATATTGAAGTACATCGGAAAGGAACACAGTACTAGATGGTATGGTGAGACAAACACTGAGTGGAATCCTCGCTGCCCGTGAGCGTCCCTGTTAAGATCTATAGACATTTTGACGGAAAATGGAATAAATGTTCAAGGTCACCACAGTCATCCGTCAAGATTAATCCAATATTAGGATGTGGGATGTGGGATGTGAACTTCAGGAGCGTATGGTGTGGGATGTGAACTCCAGGAGCGTATTAAGGGGAGGCTGATTCTTAGTTCAGGGAAACTTCCCCCGGAAGTAATAACTCGCACTCCTCGTCTCCATCACTGGCTAATCTAAACGTTGCTGCATTTCGTTAACATGTCTGTACAATTATAGTAGGAGCGCGATGCACCTAAACTTCATAGAGCGCTCTGGTAGGCTAGGACAGACAAGCCACTGATTGAGACTGGGTAGACTGGGTAGACTGGGTAGACTGACTGACTTATGACTTACGGGGGACGTTGAGCTCAAGGAAGAATTGAGGTAATATGACATAGTTTGGCAAACAATATGTGTGCTCAGTAGCAATGTGTATTAAATTGCTCCAGGATTTTCTTCTTTGGTCCAGTCATTCGGAATATGATTTCGGTGCGTTTTCAATGCTGATCGGTATATAATTGGGTATCAGTTAGTGTACCAGCCAGTGTTAACCATAGTAGCAGTGTGTGTGGAAGCAGGTTTGATTACAGTACGTCTCCTGACGCATGTCTGTCACCTCCTCCAGTCTCAGCGCAGTCACCGTCTTGTACACCGTCCTAAACACAAACAGTTTCATTAGTATATGCAATCTATCTAGGGGCGTGAATGTTTTGTTGTATAGGGTACGTAGTTTTTGATGGTTTATTAAAAACAGTACATGCCATAAACGATGTTATATATCGATCTCAGAATCAAGGGACGATCTTAACAGATTATTTATCGTGTTTTAAAAAATATTAATTTCACGTACCCATACTTCTTGCATCCCCACCAGCCCTTGTAGACGCATCGCTTCTCGCTCACCGTGACAGTCGGACAGGCGGTGTTCGTGACAGCAGCGCTAGACGTAACACAACATGAATTTTGTAACTGAATCATCCTGAACATCAAACTTTATCATGCTTGTCTCGTTACTCGAACGTCCCGGATACATATCATGCAATCATCCCATTTGCGAAAGTGGGTTCGCTTCATTTCTAAATATAGCACAACAATGGAAACCCTTTCAGCAAATGAACAAGTGTTCTAGTCAGATTGACGACACATAAATTAAGTTTTCTCTATAAGGCTAATAGAATGAAATTCATGAATGCGTGAATCCAGGACGTCGTGTGTATATCGTCTGTCCACGCATGACTAAACCTGCGGTAGTCCAGGTCACTGGCTCTACTTGTTTGTGGTGTGAAGCGAGCAACAGAAGACGATATGTGGTAAATGATATAAAAAAAAGCGCAACGCCGTTTCGTCGGCTCTCACAGAAATTCTGCTGATCAATTTTGTTTCTGTTTCCGTGATTTGACCTTGAACTTTAAGACTGAATGTGAATGTCCCAAACAACCGATCGCAGAAGTTAACTTTGAATGTTTTCAGGAATAGTTTTATTTTATTTTACAACAGAATAATGCAATACATCCGTCACGGATAATCAGTACCATTGAAGAAAGAGAAACTTGATATCATTGTTATTTTACCAAGGATACATGTCCAACACTGATTGAACAATTTACTACATTCAAAAACGTACTGCCCATACAGTCACAGTGTAAAGAGATCACAAACTTACGTCCGCAGGAAGGTGACATTTCGCGTCTGTCGGCAGAGGTTGCAACAACCGTAGTAGTGCGGGGTCACTGCAACATGGAGCAATACGTTCAGTAACACTTCCCATCATCCACCACCATCTTACTCACTATGAGATGGAATGTTGCGACCACCCCATCAAATCCCTTACACTATGATCCAAACTTTCTTTTGCCGTTCGGTTTGGTAAAAAATATCGTTGTATCAATTTCATGGCCACAAATCATCCATAGACTCTGAAAAAACTTTACGTCTTAGAATTTGAAGTGTAGGTTAGAAAACAGAACAAAGATATTTAACCCGAATTAAGTTGACTGTGGTAGAAGGAGTTAAAGTAGGCTATAACCTATGCATAATTGATATTCAAAACAAAAGCGCCAAACATGTAAACCAGCCGATCATTCAAAAGTAAGTGATGTAAGTATTTTAATAAACCATCCCATTAACTGTGACATGAAAACGGCATGATTTTCCGGATAACAACTTTCGGAGTATATAAACATTAAAGTTGTTAGCCTGAAAATGTTCCTTCTCTTATGTATGATACTTCTAAATGTCCTTCAAAGTCTTGAATTGGAAAAAAACTTGGTTGTTTTAGCTTTTGCTACCTATTTATTGTACAAGTACTGCAATGAGTAATTTTACCTACGTAAATGAACAAGTACTTACCCAGAGACAGGTTGAGCGCCACTAGCGTTATAAGGAGAAGGAACATCTTGCACGAGGAAGGTGGAAAAAATGATCTTTCAGAGAACAGCAGCCCCTTTAAACCATTTGCTTATCTCTTTTATGTCTCTAATGTATCGTTGATAATGCTTTCCTATGATGTAGAGCCGTTGATCTTAATTAAAGTTCTTCTTCAACGTTAAACGGACGATTTCCTTCGAGTAATATGCTTCACGTGCACATAAAAGGAGTACCCTCTTCTAACTGGTATTTGAACAGCGGGGGCTACCCTTTCAGGACGTATTAGGAAAAGTTTTTATTTGACTGTTTGGGATATAATCTGTTGACAGTATTAGCGTAAAGTGGTCACTTGCTGTCACCTGCACGTGCTCTGGTGGTTAGTCATACAACATTATGTTTATCTGAGTTAAGTAAAGTTTAGTATCTCGTTCTGCTAATGATAATGAGTGTGTTTTATCTAAAAAACGAAGCAAAATATAGCACTTAGTGATTGATAAACGAGTTATTGAAATATCTAAGCTCTCTAAGCACTAAGATATTTATAGTTCTACACATTATCGTTATCTGTCGACTCTTAGAACTAATTAGGTGAGCTTCTAAAATACCAGGCCAGGTGTGCATGTAGATATCACCCATATTTCGTCTTCAACACGCATTCTTCCATTCTCTTCCCAAAGAGGTTACTCCCTTCAGATGTTCCACCCTAGTAACCATCAGAAATCTGAAGGGTGTAACCTCTATGGGAAGAGAATGGCCTTCTTCGGGTCTTATATTTTGTCTCCTCAGCGCAACAGTAATATGAAATATAGTCGCAAGCGACGATAAAATGATTCAGCCCGCCATGAGTCATCTGTTGTCATTGGAAGCAGTAGCCTTAACATTGTGTAATGAAAAAGAAAGGAGGAACAATGTATGTGAGCGTGTGAGGCCTTAAAATGTAACACTTGCATCAACCGATCTCACACCCACTCGAGTCAAATTGACTTGAGGTACAATAGCAAAAAAGGCCCTTTTACATAATTAATATAAAATAGCTTAGCTTAGCTTAGCGAAGCAAGCAAGCAAGCTTTTTTGCCCGTTACTATGCCCTTGTCATGAGGGTTTGGTACACTTGTGCGTACGTATGGGCATGCATACGTCCGTAGGGTCTTGTCATATCGCGACCAAATCTTCTTTTTTGAAGATTTATGCTGCAGTGAGCAAGCTCATCATATAGATACTGTAAAGAACAGGTTTTCCTTGTGTTTCCGTCCTTTATTTGATTGAGAGGGGGGGGGGGGGGGGGGGGGGGTGCATTTTAGTCTCTCTAACATTAATTGAAATAGTCCCCATTTTAAAATCGGTAGAAAAAGATTATATCATTTTCTACCATTTTTCACGACCGGAAATGACTGTTCGCGATCGATTTTATTATTGATTCATGTACACTAATCTTTTGTCTAGTAGTCCTGAAAATATCATGCATCAAAACCTCCAGGTTAACGAAATATTCGCCTTTAAAGTTGGTACATTGTTCAAAGTCACCAAACTTTGAAAGGTCACTGTGTAAAAAGTATTAGGAGTTCGCTCAAAACAGAACAAACTTGTTATTTCCCAATGTTTCAGCTATATATAAAAAATAGTTTCAGCTCTTAGGTGCAAATATCTTCGGAGTGGTGTTTCCGCAAAGCTACATAGGGTCTGAAAATTTGAAAAAGTTAAAGAATCCAAGATGGCGGCTAAAGCACGTGACTGACAACTTTGCCATGATTTTCTTTATTGCTCGCAAGGTCATTGCGGATCTTTTGAAAAAAGTTTCAAGTCTCTAGGTGCATTTTAAAAAAAAATCCCATGTTAAAAATCGAAATTTGGATTCGAACTGGACCTTTAATGGCTTAACCGATTCGGTTCAAAAGCTTGCTGTGACGAGTTCACAGCTAGGGCTGTCTTGCTGTAAAGTTTGGTACGATGATTTTGAGCCGTTTTGGCTGAATCACTTACACAAGTTCGTGGAAGAATAATAATAATAATAATAAACACGCCAATAACAATAAGGATTCTGCCCCAAAGGGCTGAATCCTTAACTACAACATTCCTGTCAAGACAAGTGTTATATTGTTATTAAATTGTATAATATAGTTAATGAACTTTTTAATTTCCATAAATAAACACTAATTATAATTTCAACAGAACAACAAACGAAACAGGTCAGTTGACCAATATGGATAAACAACAATGTCCTATTAAACTTAACAAAACAGTCGACGTCCACATATAAACACATTATGCTTTCAATAAACAACAAACAATTCTCTTCGACGGACGACTTCATGTGTAGCTAACTATTGAATTACTAACACATGAAAAGTTTTATCTAAGATAAGCCCCGAATGTTCGACCAAGGAGATAAGCCACAGAGGTCAAGCTCTGAACTCAGGAAACATGTTGGGTGTGTGTGGAGTTCTTCTGTTGATGGTGGGGGCAGGTCAAGGCTTCCTGGAGGGGTGTGTTGTGGACAACTCGCTCTGCACCAACAAGGCGCCCCCACAGATGCAGATCGAAGTGGCCGGGAACCTGGTCCAGTGTAACACGCTACTCACCATGAACCAGACGCACCTCCGACCCAACTTCGTCTTCACACGGGGCACTGAGGTATTCACACTGATTTAGTATATATTAATGTGACTATCATGAACAGGACTTGAGTTCCAACTTCGTCTTCACACGGGGCACTGAGGTATTCACACTGATTTAGTATATATTAATGTGACTATCATGAACAGGACTTGAGTTCCAACTTCGTCTTCACACGGGGCACTGAGGTATTCACACTGATTTAGTATATATTAATGTTACTATCATGAACAGGACTTGAGTTCCAACTTCGTCTTCACACGGGGCACTGAGGTATTCACACTGATTTAGTACAGATTAATGTGACTATCATGAACAGGACTTGAGTTCCAACTTCGTCTTCACACGGGGCACTGAGGTATTCACACTGATTTAGTACAGATTAATGTGACTATCATGAACAGGACTTGAGTTCCAACTTCGTCTTCACACGGGGCACTGAGGTATTCACACTGATTTAGTACAGATTAATGTGACTATCATGAACAGGACTTGAGTTCCAACTTCGTCTTCACACGGGGCACTGAGGTATTCACACTGATTTAGTACAGATTAATGTGACTATCATGAACAGGACTTGAGTTCCAACTTCGTCTTCACACGGGGCACTGAGGTATTCACACTGATTTAGTACAGATTAATGTTACTATCATGAACAGGACTTGAGTTCCAACTTCGTCTTCACACGGGGCACTGAGGTATTCACACTGATTTAGTACAGATTAATGTTACTATCATGAACAGGACTTGAGTTCCAACTTCGTCTTCACACGGGGCACTGAGGTATTCACACTGATTTAGTACAGATTAATGTGACTATCATGAACAGGACTTGAGTTCCAACTTCGTCTTCACACGGGGCACTGAGGTATTCACACTGATTTAGTACAGATTAATGTGACTATCATGAACAGGACTTGAGTTCCAACTTCGTCTTCACACGGGGCACTGAGGTATTCACACTGATTTAGTATATATTAATGTGACTATCATGAACAGGACTTGAGTTCCAACTTCGTCTTCACACGGGGCACTGAGGTATTCACACTGATTTAGTATATATTAATGTTACTATCATGAACAGGACTTGAGTTCCAACTTCGTCTTCACACGGGGCACTGAGGTATTCACACTGATTTAGTATATATTAATGTTACTATCATGAACAGGACTTGAGTTCCAACTTCGTCTTCACACGGGGCACTGAGGTATTCACACTGATTTAGTATATATTAATGTGACTATCATGAACAGGACTTGAGTTCCAACTTCGTCTTCACACGGGGCACTGAGGTATTCACACTGATTTAGTATATATTAATGTTACTATCATGAACAGGACTTGAGTTCCAACTTCGTCTTCACACGGGGCACTGAGGTATTCACACTGATTTAGTATATATTAATGTGACTATCATGAACAGGACTTGAGTTCCAACTTCGTCTTCACACGGGGCACTGAGGTATTCACACTGATTTAGTATATATTAATGTTACTATCATGAACAGGACTTGAGTTCCAACTTCGTCTTCACACGGGGCACTGAGGTATTCACACTGATTTAGTACAGATTAATGTTACTATCATGAACAGGACTTGAGTTCCAACTTCGTCTTCACACGGGGCACTGAGGTATTCACACTGATTTAGTACAGATTAATGTTACTATCATGAACAGGACTTGAGTTCCAACTTCGTCTTCACACGGGGCACTGAGGTATTCACACTGATTTAGTATATATTAATGTGACTATCATGAACAGGACTTGAGTTCCAACTTCGTCTTCACACGGGGCACTGAGGTATTCACACTGATTTAGTATATATTAATGTTACTATCATGAACAGGACTTGAGTTCCAACTTCGTCTTCACACGGGGCACTGAGGTATTCACACTGATTTAGTATATATTAATGTGACTATCATGAACAGGACTTGAGTTCCAACTTCGTCTTCACACGGGGCACTGAGGTATTCACACTGATTTAGTATATATTAATGTTACTATCATGAACAGGACTTGAGTTCCAACTTCGTCTTCACACGGGGCACTGAGGTATTCACACTGATTTAGTATATATTAATGTTACTATCATGAACAGGACTTGAGTTCCAACTTCGTCTTCACACGGGGCACTGAGGTATTCACACTGATTTAGTACAGATTAATGTTACTATCATGAACAGGACTTGAGTTCCAACTTCGTCTTCACACGGGGCACTGAGGTATTCACACTGATTTAGTACAGATTAATGTGACTATCATGAACAGGACTTGAATTCCAACTTCGTCTTCACACGGGGCACTGAGGTATTCACACTGATTTAGTATATATTAATGTTACTATCATGAACAGGACTTGAGTTTCAACTTCGTCTTCACACGGGGCACTGAGGTATTCACACTGATTTAGTACAGATTAATGTGACTATCATGAACAGGACTTGAGTTCCAACTTCGTCTTCACACGGGGCACTGAGGTATTCACACTGATTTAGTATATATTAATGTTACTATCATGAACAGGACTTGAGTTCCAACTTCGTCTTCACACGGGGCACTGAGGTATTCACACTGATTTAGTACAGATTAATGTGACTATCATGAACAGGACTTGAGTTCCAACTTCGTCTTCACACGGGGCACTGAGGTATTCACACTGATTTAGTATATATTAATGTTACTATCATGAACAGGACTTGAGTTCCAACTTCGTCTTCACACGGGGCACTGAGGTATTCACACTGATTTAGTACAGATTAATGTGACTATCATGAACAGGACTTGAGTTCCAACTTCGTCTTCACACGGGGCACTGAGGTATTCACACTGATTTAGTATATATTAATGTGACTATCATGAACAGGACTTGAGTTCCAACTTCGTCTTCACACGGGGCACTGAGGTATTCACATTGATTTAGTATATATTAATGTTACTATCATGAACAGGACTTGAGTTCCAACTTCGTCTTCACACGGGGCACTGAGGTATTCACACTGATTTAGTATATATTAATGTGACTATCATGAACAGGACTTGAGTTCCAACTTCGTCTTCACACGGGGCACTGAGGTATTCACACTGATTTAGTATATATTAATGTTACTATCATGAACAGGACTTGAGTTCCAACTTCGTCTTCACACGGGGCACTGAGGTATTCACACTGATTTAGTATATATTAATGTGACTATCATGAACAGGACTTGAGTTCCAACTTCGTCTTCACACGGGGCACTGAGGTATTCACACTGATTTAGTACAGATTAATGTTACTATCATGAACAGGACTTGAGTTCCAACTTCGTCTTCACACGGGGCACTGAGGTATTCACACTGATTTAGTACAGATTAATGTGACTATCATGAACAGGACTTGAGTTCCAACTTCGTCTTCACACTGATTTAGGATGATTTAATATAACATACACCCCATCATGTAAAGGCGATCATGAACAAGACTTACATGAGTTCCGTGTTTCGTGTTTACAGGGCACAACATTCTCTTCCCACAGATGTTACTCCTTTCTGGTTTTCTATCGTAACCTCTGTTGCATATCGAAAACATTACTTTCTCAGTCTTCGGGATGAAGTGTCCTTGAAAATCGTGTATGCGCTTCACTGGCACTGGAGAATATTCTCAGTACTAGTTATTAGTAAAGCATAACAATAATACATGCATCTAATTAGACAGTGAACATGCGTCCTAAATATATATAAAACGTTTGCTTCTTTTTATAACATTATAGATCAATTATCATTTATCAAATTCAATTGTCATCGAATAGATGAGCTTAATTGCGCCTCAGTCAGCCAATGAAAGCATTGCTCACTATCCTTCATTGTCATGTAATGCAAATGTTCGACGCCGGTTCTCTGATGAGAGATGATCGAGAATATAAAACTGCTTCAGACATGCACTTGATTATACTCAACAAAAAGGGTTGATAACAAACCCGTTTTAACACTGAAGTTTATTGCAATGGTGATATTTTATTTTGTTAGTGGACTATATATTGAAGCTGATGTTGCTCTAATGTTTAAACATTATATTGATTACGTCGGATATAGCTTACAGTATTCGAAAAATAGAAGATGATAATGCATGTGAACTTTGATGCGTTAACTTTCTTTAAACTTTATTCTAAAATTGTCTCTGTCACGCCAGGGTAACTTCTACCTGCTGATAATGGTTGACCCGGATGCGCCACAACCATGCGCACACGTCGACGGCACCAACAACCTACACTACGCTGCGGAAGTACTGCTGGTAATTGATTGTTTAGAACACATTTTATGGAAATTATGAAGAAATGTAATAAAATATAAGAAAACTGATTAATTTCTTTAAAATAAACGAGATTGTTGCGATAAATAAAATCAAGTGGTTGTGCAAAGGCGATACTCGTCTTCGAGTTAATTCAATGAGTCTATTTTTCATATGTTTAAGTTTCTTCCCTTTCCTTATATTCCAGGACAAGGGACTTTTGAAACCTCAGACAGACTTTCTAGGTACGTGTCACATAATTCGTTAAATCAATGACTTGCTAGAAAAGATGCCTTAAAATATCTTATTACCATGTGTTTAAGATATCATAAATATTAATTGAGTTAATGTCGTTTGGGAAGCATTAATTACATATTATTATAATTAAGATTTAGATACTTTGTTTTGATAGTTTGATACTTTGTGTGATAAATTTCTTTGTTTTATTTATCTATCGTTATTTACGCCAATGCAATATTGTAATATTCTGAGTTTATTTCTACTGGGCAAAACGTCATATCGGAATATGTGGAATATGAAACATTTGTTAAATAAAATCATAATTATTTTACAGAACATTGACCATTTTCTTGAAAACCTCGTATTATAAATCAGTCTTATTTAGTCCAATATGGGAGTGTATATTGTACTCTTTCTTGTTCTGATTTGATATATACATAAATTATGAAATTCGTCACCAACATCAACTCTTTCTATCAGTTACTGGTATTGGTCGCCATCTCCCCTTCTCGAGTATTGGGACCTAAAGGCGGGGGTGTATAGTTTGTGAGCGTCGACTAGAAGCTCATGTGGTCCCACACTCTGTACGCGCAGTTTCGTGTTCAAGGGGCACTCCCACAATCTCGAATCATCTGATGAATGCATATCAATGGGACATAGCATCCTTGCCAAACGATGATGTGTGAATGCAGAAATAGGCAATGTCTTGGACCGAGCAGTAAAAAGGGTTCATCAGCGAAGGCCGCCCACCACCATATGGTTGAGACATTATAAGATGCTCCTATACATACGGCACTGTCACGAGATGGTTGACTGATGTCAACCGTGGCAGAGACAGTAGGGAGGGGAACCGCACTCTGGTCGTTCAGAAACAGGGTCATTGGAATATGACATTTGTTTTAATTTATGAAGTTTATAATTGACACTTCATTTATAAATATAGGTGAATATATATCTTTATTATACAAACCATTTGGACCGTGTTGAATACAAATGGGATTGATTTGATTTGATTTAATTTGTCTGTATGAGCCCCGACCCTCATTATGATGAGTCAAGTTTGCAGTGCATGCCCAGATCAGTGTAATGCTGTCCTCGTTGTGTTTGTGTTTCATATACAGTCAGTGACTGCTGTGATAGTCACCAGCCCCAGTACGTGGTTTACAGTTTCTTACAGTTTTACTCTCTGGGATTGTGTATATCCAGAGAACAGTGTGGTCTCTGGTGTTTAACATTTTAAACATGTTGCGACTGGGTGTCCCTCATTCTCACACCCAACCAAAAGATGAAGAATTGAGTCCGAAATATCGTGTTTACTATTTATTTATGTTACAAATTCCCTTCCAAGATTTCAAAGTATGGCAGTATACAACCAGCTGGGCAAGGTTTCTCTTGACGCAAAACTTCAGAATTACACGTAATTTCTAACTGAATTGTTCAACAGCAGCTTTAAATGAAGTCTGGTCCCCGTGCTGAACACTTTTCTCTTAAACACTGTGGATCAGTGAAAAAGGTAACAAAATTGTATTTCAATAACGATCTCAAAATTGTATTTCAATAACGATGTTATTTTCCCACAGATTACCACCCTCCCAAACCACGCACAGGCACGCACCGATACCAGTTGTTTCTCTTCCCGTGGGTAGCCAATCAAACTGCAGTGCTCCAGTCACGTCATGATTTCAAGCTCAACCAGTTCCAGAATGAAAATGATCTTTACGAACCGGAAGCAGTGTTTCAGTTCAAGGTTCCACGTGACCTCAACTAACTGAAAGCGATTTATATTCCTGGTTTACTCATAACCACAAATAATGACATGACGCTTTGTTATATTATACTTCATGATTAAATGTTTATAGGTCCAATATTGAAATGGAATTAATAAATAATAAGTGTCACATTTGAAAAAAATGAAATGATTCCTTGGTCAATGTAAGTAAGGTATGATGTCCATGTATGTTGTAATTTTTCTCTAACCTGGCTAGTCAGGTGGGTTAAGACAGAAACGCGAGGTAAATTCAAGGTGGAAGTCACGTGACTCATATCTAATGGAAGTACTCGTGTAACGTTGTAAACTTCTATGAAAGTGCATCTCTTGCTCCGTCAGGGTATTTTATTCGCAAGGCTCCGCCATACTCCCCTGACTGTTCTCAGCAGTTGCCTCGTATCGCAACACATAACCAGCCAATGAAATTACATTAATTTGAGAATAATTGATAGTCCCCATATGAGAAGACCAATCAGCGACCATCACTTTTCAAATAACGATATTTAATTGGCTGACAAAATGTATGCTAACCACAGCGATGAGTTACCAGCTGGTAGAGGTGCGAGGCAAAGGTTGAGAAGACAATCCGGGGGTCTGGTCGAACCCTGCGGAATATAGTATCCTGATGGAGTAGGATGTGCTTTCATTAACGTCTTATAGAAGTTTTAGTTTTATAAAAGACGAGTGTTGTATAAAGCAAAGCGCAATGTGGAACAAATACAGAGAACACCACATACACCATGTCAACGTATCAACATGCACAATCTGTTTTATTTCTATATTGTACAGCATACATAATTGAGATTTTATATATATATATGATGTGTATGCAATACACGCAGCGTTTCCTTGACAATATTTGTGACAGCTGTAATTTTATACTTCCCCTTAAAGACTAAGTTTTACCTAGATTCTATACACGGGGAAGTGGTTTAAATGAGAGTAAAATTTGTCATAATTTGCTGGTCTTATCTCAATAAAAAGTACATTAAACAGGCAATAATGTGTATAGTCTCAGGACATTTAGAAACATTGTTGATAAAGCAATCGTCACATTAAGTAATGTGTGACAAGGGCGGCTTGCGCTAGAGACGAGCCTTCACGCTTCGGAAGCGCTTGCTGTTTGTGTAGTACGTTTTACGCAATAAAGTGGATTCTGTTTATATGACGTCAGATACCCTTAGCGCGCTACTTGAATGTGTACTTCTCTTTGAAACCAGATTTCATAACATTGTCGTGATATGAAAATTATTTATCACATGTCATGTTGTAGATACAAGATTTCTCTGGCGATTGACGTTATGAGTGTATTTCCCCCAATGTTTGTTTATTTGAAACACTAACATCCTTGAAAGTTCTTTAACACTCTACATTTCTGAGTTTTATTTTGATCGTATACATGTATCTACATGCATGTCAATGACAAGGTTTACACCAACACGTGGTTCTGTTTGCAGGGCTCATGGGTAGAGTACGGACAGAGGGCGTCCGCAGATCAGATGGAGATATCTGACACAGACAATACCCAATAACTTTCCACATTGACTACCTCTATCAAATAAACATCCTACTAGCGCTATTAGCCAGAATCTGCCATGTACACCAGAGCCCAAGATATTTGTATCAGATTGGGTGTGTCTTGTTGAGACCGTCCTAGAGATTTGAAATTTCCAATCTACTAGCTTTACCCATAGCAAGTTTGGTGCTCCGGCTACATATCATTGTTTTATTCATATGTCACAGAGTAGTATACAGAGCATGTGCACATATCAAAGGTTACGTTACTCAGATAATATTTACTTGTTTTACCTTTTTGAATGTGTTTGTTGTGTCTATTCAATATACTAACCACATTTTGATAAAAATATCAATGAGAATTATTTGAATAATACGTTTTAAATTAAGAGATTACAAGAGAAAAGTGAACTCCGTATACTCACTGTCTTACTACAACTCGGATGATGCCGGGTCAACATTCGGACATACACAATGACATGAAACACGCAACAAAAACTATGGCTATGTCTGGAAAGATTGCGATTCCTTTTTGAAAAAAGGACCCATCCATTGTACTACGCAACGTTGATAGTATTCAGTCACAGAAACCTGATATCGTAATTAAATCTTAGGTAAACCGTATAGGTAAAATAACTTACACCCTAACCTACACCCTATATTAAAAAGAGTTATTTTACCTACGTTTTAATTACGATATCGAGTCCCCGTATCTTCAGTTTTTCAGTTTAACACTGCACTTGCATGTAACAGCTCTTTACAATCACACACATAACATTGTCTGATTTGGATTTGAATGCATTAAACGTTGATGATGTTCGACTGAGGTATTACCAAGTAATGAATGCAAATTAGGAGATAAATCCATTCTGTTTTATATTTTGGGGTTGTATGTTGTGCATTTTTTACCCCTAAATTTAATTTCAAACCGAGCTTGCGAGGTTTGAAATGTTAATTTAGGGGTAAAAAATGCACAACATACAACCCCAAAATATAAAACAGAATGGATTTATTTCCATTCTAACATGACTAATTAGGAAAATAATGAGGAACTCTTTCGTCTTGCGCCAAAGCGCTGTGCTTTGGTCAAACCAGTACAGAATTTTGCAAAATAGAGGACTAACGCCGCTTCTGTTCATTGGATGAATCGCTGTTGTATGAAGCGAGCGACTGTTGATTTCTGTGCCCCGTGATTTTCGCAATGTGAATCGGTCGCAAATATTTAGAGGTGATTATCGGTAAAATAATTACTCCAAAATTGATACGAGGAACCAATCAGAAAGCAGTATTTTCATTCTAAATATAGTGTCATGTTAGAATGATATCATTTATAAAAAAAAAAGTTTTTTTGTTTAATCATTATTATGGAAATAAAAACTTTCTACCTCCCTTGATGATGAGATAAACATCGTATTTAGTCAAGAAAGGACAGACATCCTATGTATCTAACTTCAGTGATAAGCCCCAACCCCAGAACTTAGCGTATAAAGAAAAGTTGATCTCACTGTAGTCTGATAGAGGTGTATATCACTGCTAAAGCCGAGTATGTTATAAGTTCTACAAGCTATGCACATAATTGACAAGGTTTGTTTGTTCGTAATAGGACAGAATCCGACCAGTTACCGGTTTCAAGTTTCGTGTAATGTATTCATACAAAAACTGATTTTCGAACGTTTGGAAGCGTTCGTAAAATCTATCGGTACGCGTTCTTTGAGGAAGAGTGTGGTTTGAATATTTCAGATGATGAAAATTAGATTGGCGAGCTCCGCTCCAGAACATGTACACACATTGGACACTGGATCAGATTCACAGATTCGATCCCATTTGTGAATTTCTCGTGTTGAAATATAATGACATTTTACGAATAATGTTCCTCTTCAAGAATTATACTGTAACACGAGTGACCATGCACGTAATTCTACTTGTGTAATGACGGGTAAGCTACTTTAGCAACGTGTGTCATGAACAATGTGGTGATCAACTTGTCTGGTAGGTTTAATATCGTAGCGTTGAATTTTGAAAAGAAAAGTATTTTGAAAATAGCACCTGAGGTTATCTTCTTAAGTAGCTTCGAGTTGTATTATCAAATTATCCACTTATAGCGCAGTAAACCAGCAACATACATACCTATCATATAACCATTGTCACAGAATTGGAATTTGTGGAATAGTTTGTCTCCTTATACAGTAACACAAATGACAATTTAGGTTTAAAGGATGCATCAAATCATGAATATGCATTAACAGGTGTGTGAGGCAATATACGCCAGATTTAAAAGGCACATGAATACAGACAATGCTTTTAGTTTTAATGGTTTAAGGGTGGTAACTTTTAGATGATGTACATCAAACGAGGTGAGCGCTTGAAATTTGTTAGATAATGTAGTACGTAGAGACATACGTGGCTAGATGGAAACTTAATATGTGAATCGTGTTTGAGGACAAAAAACAAACACCAAAAGTTGTTTTTCAATTTAACAACACGTATTAAGCTGTTATGTATTTCCGATGTTGAGTCTGAAAAGGCCTCTACATGGGTAGATGGAAACTTTACACGTGTTTTTTTTTTATAAATTTCACTCGGGATAATAAAGAATTATCTTATCTTATCAACCTACTAGCCATATAACGTGATACTTGAAACCCTGTTAGAAGGGATTGTAATGATTGTAAATCCTGATATATTTGCTAAGATTACGGCTTGAAAGTAAATATCTGAAGAAACTAACTTAGACTAATTTTGAAAAATTTCAAAAATTTACGAGAGAATATGAACAGCAATTGTTTTGCAGAAAGTGCGTCTCGAACCCGTATCCACTATCACCTATAGTAACTGAGCTAAGGCCTTACTACTGCGCAATGGGGCAGGTGAGATTTTACGGTACAAAAGCAACTCATATAGCGCGGCTGTTAACAGGCTGATATCAGCCAGGGATCCTCAATATAACGCCAGGGATCCTCAATATAACGCGATGCCAATTAAAAAACCTGTTTACAGTTAAAAACGGTTGATAATACGGAGAAACCATTCTACCTCGGATATGGTAAGGTTGGAGACTCCGATAGTCAGAAAAAACCCTCGAATAATCCGCATCCTCGGGTTTTTCCTTCCCATCAGGGTCCACAACTTTACCATATCTTCGGTATCATGGTTTCTCCTTATATTATCTTATCTAAACACGGCACTGCAATTAGATTTCCAGTGCCATGGTGTCATAGCACTATGACGTCGCCATGTGTATCACGTCATTACAGTGTGATGTCATTAGGCTTTTGACGTCATAGCAATGTGAGTCATTACTTGATGACGTAAAACCATTGTGATGTCATGTGGTTTACGGTTACGGTGCATTGTGCAAATTCTACAGTAACTGTCAAAACGGTATCTCCTATGTATGAGATATCGGTTGTTCCGTAGAACAGAATTTACGACGATGAGTCTCGGCCAATCAGAAATATACACAAGTACCTGTACAACACGTGCTGCTATACCGGATACAGAAGACACGAAGGTGAGATTCTATTACAATTTCCCATCCAAACTCTATCCAAGCAATCTCTTTACAACAGTAGGGCTGCTCGATTTGTCCGCCGGCAAGAGAACCGGCGTGTGCCGGTTGCCGGTTTCAGCGGCACGTCTGCTTTATTTGACCGGCAAAGGTTGCCGGTTTGACCGGCAAATTGCAAGGATGATGAAAGGAAAATTATAATTCCAATGATGATAGGAAAATAAATCTCCATTATTTAGTTTTTATAAAGGAATTGTCAAAAAGGACTTATTAAGTGTAAATTCCATCACTATACGAACCTCGTGAGTTTTTTTTATAATTATTTCAATTTTTTAAATTGTATTTCTATGAGATGTCAAAATAGAGGAACCTTATAAATATTTCAGATATTCATGAAATTATAAGCATTCATTTTATCATCTCTTAAATTTTACATTGACGATAACCAATTATTTTCCCTGTTAGTCTACTCTTACACGTAGCCTATGAATATACGAAAATAATATATATTTTTTTATTAATACAGATCTAGACTTTCTTCATGAATTATAATTTTTTAAAAGATATTTACATTCAGTATTGTACGGTAAAACCTGTTTTCTTAATTCGTTATTTTATATATTAGATCTTGTGTTCACAGAATTTAATAATTATTTAAACCCACATACCACATTGAAAACATAATTTGAAAAGCGTAGTCTGGATTATTTATTTATATACCTATGGTGTAAAACATTGCATTTCAGCACAGATCTAGATTTTACAGCTTGTCTATTATGTCATTTTTTTTCGCGGGCGTCTTTCCATGATGCTTCTGTGAGTTATATCCCCTTACATATTTACGTTGGTTAAAGGGGTCGGGGAAAACTCCTCGGAGTCAAAGGAGTTTTCAAAACTGGGCCCTACACTGCCGTGCGCTGCGCTTCCTAATAAATATTCATGAGATGGTTGCTATGTAAATGTGTCCTACGTCATATCAAATCTATTTTTGTGTGTATCACGTGTTATTTTCGCGGGAAATTCAACATTTTGCAATAAACAATGGAAACGATCCACACTACGTGGACAACTTTTTTCGGGGAAAGGGAGACCCTTATCATGGTTCGGTGACCTCATTAGCGGAGGCAGAAGCTCTAAATTGGCTAAAGAGTTTGCATACAATATTACAGCCTTCTAGATCTTTTTGTTCCGGAGAAAAAGATGAAAACAGGATTTTAGGTAATGGCCTGTGAGGCCCTTATTTGGGGCAACAGGGTCACCAAATCTACAATTTAGAATCTTCATTGGCTAAAGACTCATTACACAACATGACAACCTTCTAGGTCTTTTCGTTCTGGAGAAGAAGATGAAAATAATCTTATCTTATCATTTCATCACCAGTCATATGCAGTTCACATATCTCATGTAAAATAAAAGAATTCTTAACTCCTCTTCAATTTAGTCCTTTATGCCTTGTCACAATTTTCAGTTCATAGGCTATTCAATAGTTCTCATTTCACATTGATTACATCAATTTGACAAACATGTCCACAATGTAGATTGTTATCTAAAGTCGACATATATTTCAAATCATTGTGATTGAAGTGTCATAAAATATCAGTTCAAAATTCATTTTCAAAGGTTTTTTTTAGGCTGTGGCCCATATTTGGGGTCACAGGGTCACCAAATTTACAAGTTTGAATCCCGATTGGCTAAAGAGTTTGCATACAATATTACAGCCTTCTAGATCTTTTTGTTCCGGAGAAAAAGATGAAAACAGGATTTTAGGTAATGGCCTGTGAGGCCCTTATTTGGGGTCACAGGGTCACCAAATCTACAATTTAGAATCTCCATTGGCTAAAGACTCTTTACACAACATGACAACCTTCTAGGTCTTTTCGTTCTGGAGAAAAAGATGAAAATAATCTTATCTTATCATTTCATCACCAGTCATATGCAGTTCACATATCTCATGTAAAATAAAAGAATTCTTAACTCCTCTTTAATTTAGTCCTTTATGACTTGTCACAACTTTCATTAGATAGGCTATTCAACAGTTCTCATTTCACATTGATTACATCAATTTGACAAACATGTCTACAATGTAGATTGTTATTTCAAGTCGACATACATTTCAAATAAAGTGAAAGAAGTGCACATAAAATATCAGTTCAAAATTCAATTTCGACAGGTTTTTTAGGCTGTGGCCCATATTTGGGGTCTCAGGGTCACCAAACTTACAAGTTAGAATCCCCATTGGCTAAAGAGTTTGCATACAATATTACAGCCTTCTAGGTCTTTTTGTTCCGGAGAAAAAGATGAAAACAGGAGTTTAGGTAATGGCCTGTGAGGCCCTTATTTGGGGTCACAGGGTCACCAAATCTACAATTTAGAATCCCCATTGGCCAAGGAGTCTGTACATATAATTTCAGCTCTCTGGAGTCATTGGTTCTGGAGAAGAAGATGAAAATAGCTTTTTAGCTTATGACCCCTGTGGCCCTTATTTGGGGTCACATGGTCACCAAATCTACAATTTAGAATCCCCATTGGCCAAGGAGTCTGTACATAAAATTTCAGCTCTCTGGAGTCATTGGTTCTGGAGAAGAAGATGAAAATAGCTTTTAAGGTTATGACCCCTGGGGCCCTTATTTGGGGCCACAGGGTCACCAAATCTACAATTTAGAATCCCCATTTGCCAAGGAGTCTGTACATAAAATTTCAACTCTCTAGAGTTATTGGTTCTGGAGAAGAAGTCGAAAAAGTGAAAAGTTTACGGACGGACGGACGGATGGACGGACGCCATCCCATGCCATAAGCCCATCGGGCCTTTCAGGCCTGATGAGCTAAAAATGAACTTGGCATGCTACTTATTTTTATAAATATAATTAATAATTATACTCTGCATTTTGTGGGGTTTCCGTTATTACTGACTGAAAAAGAAACTTGATTCGGTTAATTCAGAAGTATATTCAAGATAATACAAAATGCATTTGCTGTGATTTCAGATGATAGTAATAGGTAATTAATATACAGTATGGATTTTCTTGTCTTTTCTAATATTATAAATGAGGAAGACAATTCTTCTACAAACATTTTGTATTGTTCTTAAAAATTCTTGTTACAATATGGAGACGAAGTGAAGAGAAGATTGACTGCAATTACAAACAGAAAAGTTCACATAATGGCTGAAAATTAAAGGTTAAATTGCTTATTCACTTATTATATATCGACTGACATGTTCATACAATAGAATATTTACTTTTATAACCTGTAATATGCTGCATTAAGTTCCGGTAGCTTTCCAGCAACCTCGTCCCCAACGCTGATCAACTATCATCATTGATAAAGGCTTGACACAGAGTGACTGAGTCGTAGCTTCACTTTGAGGAGTTTGGCTTTCTTGGGGCAACAAGATTCAGAATAACTTCCCTTTGTTTTACGAACGAAATACTTAAAACTGCAAGTGTACAAAACGGAATTAATGATCGTAGACTACAACAAACAGTGTAAATTTGTACAAAATATTAATTAAATGTGAACAAAGTATATTACTTCTATTGAAAGGCACTGTATTGCTTTAATGGGAACAAAATGGGAACAAATATAAAATCAGTGCATTTACTTCATTTGTTGTTTCCTTCGGGAATTGTAGATGCACGTATTTCATTGTTTGTTTCAATGTGAAACATTTTATGATATTCTTTGACCAAAATAGTGGATTCACCAGCTTCCTGAAGTAATCCCAACATTCAAAATCATTGTTAAATTGAAAGTTTATAGTGTGTGAATGTTTAGGCTATATTGCAGTACACTTGTTTTGATTTTTTTTATTTCCATTTTTTGGGTACATTTTCATTCATAAGAACATCAGGGATTGGGAAAGACCCCTTTACTTTAATGGGCCATTTTAAGGACTTTTAGCAATTTTCACAAATTTGAATGGGCCATTCCCCTTTGTAGCAATAGTAAATTTTCAAATGTGAATAGGCCATACAAAGGGTTGTTATTTATACCCTTAAAATATTTTCATTAAAATCATTTCATCCTTATTTGCAAGCCATTATTTTTGTTGTTCTACTTCAGAATCACGTTTCACAATATTTCAACATGACATTTTTACTGACATTTGGTCCTTGATAACATCGTAAGATACTGAATGCAACCTGCACTACACCTATAACAGCCGGGAATCATTTTTAGATCAAATACCATCTCGACAGTGTTATAAACACACTTAAATCTAACCGCCATAAAAACAAATACTTACACAAAATGGCGATCGATGCAAGAGACCGTCTGATTTTAGGTCATGTGACCTCCAAAACACGTGACCTCATCAATATTCATGAGCAAACCAACATTAGAGGGCATTCTGGGAAAAACTCCGTTGACTCCGTTTACCGTCACCCTTGGTAAAGACGTCGGTGAACGCCTCCATGTTCCTTGTGGAAAGTTAGGATGTGTTGATTATGTGAATTTCACTCATATAAAACAAATGGTGAGTACAGTCAGATTGAAGCCGAATTTGTTAAATAAGTCTAGATCTGTGTTACCTGTTGTTTTTGTGTCAACGTTATGATAGAAACTTTACTGTTATTGATATATGACTTCAAAGTCCAAACTGAAAATGTGTCAGAAAAGAGCAGGTAACTGGCATGTTTTCGTATATACAGGGAACATTTACGATATCATTATCGGTCACCTTGGTAGCCTATATATAATTGCATTGCAAGAGTTTCTTGTAGTTTGGTGTGGAGATAGATCTGGACATGTTTCAAAGCATACATGTGTGAAACACACAACCACATCTGCATGGAAGTAAACACAGAGTTTTAGATCTATTTCATGAGGAATCGGAACATGGAAAACATACATTGAACTCAAACCTTGGATAGAATACGAAACAAATACGGAAAAGTTTGAATAACGCTATAAATAAAGTTCAAAAGTTAATCCCAAAACATCACATAAGACTGTGTTATAGATGTATTATTGTATTTTGTACATGATTCATAATATATCTGTATGTTTTAAAATCCTGTCATAATACACTTCGAATTGTTTCCTTTTAAAACATTACATTTAAATAATATCACAAGAATTTTTTTATTGTGGATCAATCAAACAAAAATTGAATTTCAAGAATCGAAGCGACGGCGATGACGGACGCCGCCATGTTTGTTTACGCCGGGTCACTTCATTTGCATAGTCACCGGTCACGTGACCGGGCTACGCCGCCGGCAAACCGGCAAGTAAAACCCGTGACAAATAGAGCAGCCCTATTGCCATCACAAAGTCCTAACATTGTAATGTCATAAAACATGACGTCATAATACTGTTTTGATAGTGACGTCATAGAACTGTTAGAAATGTAAACGCGTTTGATGCCATATAAAAGCATTGGGCAAACTCTATTATTACACCGTTGTTTTGGGGATATCGCTTGATCTGATAAGTTTGGGTGATGCTGAAATCGTTAAGGATATGTCCGTATATGATTACCACTGGGCGTGCCTGTTATCGTGCAGAACAAACAATCAAATAATCAAAGCACGCTATGCTGATATACCGCGATGTTTCTACTACGTGCGTTATGAGTTATTTATTTCCATAAGCTACCGCCCGCACTACATACATACATCCTCCATGTAAACACACATGTATCCGCACACCTGACAATGAAACCGGCATGACGTGAAGGCATGGAAAGAAACTTCAGTCTGTCTTCCCCTGACAGAGACAACCCACACACACATACACACAGTGACAGCAGACGTATATACTACACTAAACCTTGACAGAGGATATCGATCTGTGCACTCAGTGAAGGTTGATAGTTGTACACAAGGTGAGCCTCCACAACAGATTGGGTGTCAGTCGAGGATACCTGTTCTAGAGAATCGTCGTCTCACAGCACCACCTCACCAGGTCGCGCCGTTCACTGGCGAGATCTGTACACTGGAGGCGAGGCGACAGGAGCCATTAGTGAGCGGGCTGGACAGTGTTACATAGTCTTACGTCTTGTCACCGTGTGGATACTCCGTGTGACAGTGTGTTACAGTGTGTTACAATCGTTTCTATGCGTTACAAAGTGTTCCAGTGTGTTACAGAGTCGTACAGTGTGTTACAGTGTTAACGTCATCTGAGGATAACCCATCTACCATCACGGTGAGTGTTTATTTTATTATACACATATACCCCAATATTTCACTGTCTGTATGATTTTCTCGGCGTTTGTGATCATGGTTTAATGTTTGAACGTTTGACGAGTATCATGCAATGGAGTGGGTTGCATTATCAGCTTTTACTAATGTCAACATTGCAGCATTAGTGAATTTATAACACAAAACTAACTATTGGATCTAATCTTTAGATTGATATGAAATAACATACAAACTTGTCAAAAACAATGGTTGATTTCACTAATTCCTTTACACTATAGAAATACATGTCATTTACACTTATACAAGCTAGACTGAATGTCATCCCCGAGAGGTGCATTCTTCTAAAGTACTTCAGGTTGTATATGTGGTGCCTCGCTGTTCTACAAAAGCATTGCTTGTCATACCTCGTCAAACGTGACGGTTTTTTGTTTATTTGAAAACTTTATCAAACCACAACAGAGACATAAAACATTAAATCTGAATTCAAGAATTTATATCTAGAAGATCTAGCAGATCGTTGTGGTAAGCTGACACGCTAAGAAGTTTATCAACCGTCCATTACTTATATCTGAAAGTTTCCGATAAATCCACACACTGTTTTGAGAACAGGTTTTCTCCCCTATGATATGCCCAACTGGTCAAACATTTCCGTCACCCAGCTGGGGGCAGTCCTGTAATCCCTTTATCTATACCCTCTATCTACCGACATGGATCTACAGTTGATCTACATACCCGGCAGGTGCGTGTATATGGCCCGGGGTGACATGTTCAGGTATATTGCCAGTCTGCAGGTAGACAGCTAAATACCAAGTTATACTTGTGAAATTAATGCCTTGTATCTATAATCAAATAAAAGGACGTTCCAATTCAGAGCTCAGTTTGTAAACTCTAAAATGAACCCCTGTTGTAAATATGTAAATATTTCGTCGACCTGATTTGATTTTGAGCGCTATAGAAATGGATTTATTATTTATCATTCTTAGTATTCTGGAAGCCCATGTTTAAGATATAACGTGGAACTCTATTTGTAATCACTCCTTAACCATGATGTAATGAATTCTAACACTATGCCGTTTGCACAAAGTACCGGATATGACTACTATTAGCATTTTAAAAACGCATGTACACATTATGTTAAAGGTAAAATACATCCGTTTGGCCAATAGTGTCTCAACATGATTTATTCATACGTCAAGCGGATGCTCACCTTAAGGGTTAGTGTTTAAAACACTGAAATGTATTTCAGTGTAACTTCGCTAAAACTTGTTGAGTTGAAATATGTCGTCCTAATAGCTTCAGAAATACGTGACACGAATACTCAAGCAGGTATTAAAGTCTCTCAGACATTAGCGTCACTTTAGAATTTAAAAAAACCCTATAACTTGAACCTTTCAAGTGCATTTCCGTTATGATATTGCACAATAATCGGCGTGGCGACTAGAGGCGAGTTGAATTGACTATTAGCGACTAGAAGCGACATTGTCCAGTCATTGGTAGTAGTGAACGCCGGATAGAGCGTTCTATGGACTGCGTTATTGACGTTTCACTAACTGCTGGAAATGTTAGAACCGCATCAAACTAATCCTACATGTATACACAATTAGTTATGAGACGAGGTTCATTGAGATACGATTGAACAAGATGAATCTTATAATAGTAAAACTTGGCTTCTGTGGGCTGAAGTTTCACGTACCGCCAGAACCGCTTACGGTACCTAAATAAGGACATAACCTTACCAACAAAGGACGTAGATGGATTCATTTATAGTCTATATACTTTCCATGTATTTACCAATAATGTATTACAATCATCCACGACGCCAAGTTCATGGAGAAGCGACTGATCGAAGTGAATATCATTCGAAAACGGCGTTTCTATGGACTGAAAGACAGAGCGTCAGCAATATTACCTACACACGTACCAACATCTAAATACGTACCAACATCTAAATACGTACCAACATCTAAATCATACATACACAATGACCAATCAACGGACGAGGTTTGTCGCAAGCGATTTATGTGAATGTTTATTTCAAAACGTTGATTCTGTAGACCTAATGATTGAGGTTTCAATATATGTCAGAAATGGCTACCTTAACAGCAAGAGTCGAACTCATAAGACCCAAAGACGTACAGTATATTCAGCTAGACTAGGTTAACGAGCTACAGGTACATAGTATCAAAAACGTTCATTCTGTTGACTGAATTAGTACCACCTAGTTCACCTAAATTCACAATTGTTTATTTCACTTAATGTACTAGATATCTTTTGGGAGAATGACAAAACATATTTTTTTATTTACAAAGAATGTGTTATGTTATATTGTTTCTCAAAGGTTATAAAGGATGGACTTTGACTTTTAGATTTCTGTACTAATCGTAGTGCCCAGTATGTATAAAAGCATTTCTTCCTCCTCCTATACTTGTTTGTTACACTGGATAAACATATAAAACAAACAACCCGAGGGATATAAGGAAGAATTTGCTTAATCTCCTGTTGAATGAGCGCCGACAGCGAGTGGTGTTAATCACAGATCAAGAGTTTCATTACATTGCTCCGTAACGTTACAACTAATATTCAGCCCTAAACACGCGAGTTTGTAAGTTTGTAATGTATGGTGTATTCTTAATTCATGGTGTGAGTAATCAATTATTTCACTTAGAGGATATTTGGCTTTTCTTGACTAATACCATATTTATCTCATCGAGTGAGGTAGAAAGGTTATATTTTCAAGAGTGGCGCAGCCACGAGTGAAAATATATTACTTTTCTACCTCACGAGATGAGATAAACATGGTATTTGTCAAGAAAAGACAAATTTTCTATTTATTATATGACCAAATCTTTGCATATTCACCGAAATAGACTTGCATTTACGTAAAGTCGGCTCCAGAATGAGCCTGTCGCCTAAGCAACAATGTGACGTCATGAACGTGTCATGACGTCGGAGCATTGTTTTATGACGTCAGGTCATTGTTATATCAGTCACTAGTGACTGATAACACGTTCCATTGTTATTTTCACTAGTGACTGATAACACGGTTTATTTTCATTGATAGAACTCGGTATTTCACCTGCAATCATATAATAAAAGGTTGTATTGATTGTTGATGAACGTATGTACATGTCTATACGGGTTGACATCGTCTTGCTTGTGGTCGAAACATGTAAAACGATTTAATCGCATTCCTCATTTCTATAGAACTAATATTTTGAAGAAAAGGTAAAATACTGGCCACGTAGCTTCCCCAATTGATATAGTTGAAGACATTGACAGATAGGTACATACAGACATACGACACGACAGGTGCGAGGAAAGGTGTGAGTAGGCACCGCGAGACAGGTGTACCTACCAGAGCTGACAGGTAACCTGTGATTCCACTCTCAGATCGATCACGTGACAATCCAACAGGTAAACAACACTATAGCACTCGGGTAACAAATGTACCGTGTTTTCCTGAATACAACCTTTGAAGGTAAAATATGCTAAGATGAATTTCACCCGCGAGACTCTACTTTCCTGCCTATCTACAAACCTACCATACCTACAACCCGGTCTCAACATTGACTAAGGTTAACCTTCGCCTTTACTCCAAGCCTATACACTAAGGTAATCTTGATGACTCACGGCCACCGTAGAGGTTTGTGTAGGATACCTCGGACATGTTGTGTCAAGAGTACACTTGGTGTATCCTTAATTCATTACGATACATACTTCATAAGGAGTTGAGTATGTTTCTCCATTACACATGCGAGCCCCGTGTATGAAAATACAAGATACCATGGATGATAAATAACACTGAAACATAGTTAACCTTTAGTCTGCTGGATTGTTTTCAGATTTTTCAAAGAGCGTCAGCAGGATCTCAAATGCTGTGTCCAGAAGCAATATAACCTAAATTTCTATCTTAAAAACATTTATCTTGTTATGTTTCTGAAGAACACGCCTTCGTCGTTTGGATTTTCTCTAACAAGACGAGTTAAATATGTGTTTATATGCTTGTTTATTACCCATATGGTTGACAATAACTGAGTTGATATTATTGATATGAGCACATGTCTTGCAAATGTATGTATAACCCTCGCTCTCGCTCGGGCAATACAAACATTTACACTCGTTCCGTAAAAGGCATATGACACACTTCCTCGGTTAATAATCTCTATTTATGAATCCTACTGTAACTTAGCGGCCACAAATTAAAGTCCTAGAATTTACATTTTGAATGTGAACTATTTGGTCCAAACGATCGATTCGAGCGTCTCATCAGTGTTTAATAAACGGGCGTAATGATGAGTGAACTTTTTTTTGACTAACAATTAGTACAGTACATTTAAAGTGGCAGTCAGTGATGACTTAGTCCGACATATCGAGCTGACCAGTAGTACGCCTTGACCACTGGCAATCAGTCGCCATCGCTCTGACTGACCACACGCAGACCCCTTGGCTCTTCTTGACCTCGGGTAGTTCAATGTGACGATGTTTGGTGTAAAAACTCACCCAGTGTCTGTATATCCACGGAGGTGAGCTCCGGGTTAGAGAAGATTGCCATCTACCTTACAGGACATCATCAGTCGTGTGTCAATCTCCAGGGTCAAGTCTTCAATACAGTGGATCCACGATCATCCCGTTGTGTAACATCTATGCTGGACGTTGAAAGAAAGTCTTACCATGACACGTAAACTAGTGATCCCATCTTGATTTGATTTCAAGCTCCTGGATATATTGTGCTTCAATAACATCGCATGTCTTTAGTTTTATGGTAAACTCCGAATACGACTTATTTTGAACTGAAACTGGAGATACTTTTAAAACGTTTTCTTATATGCACATAAAGAGATGAAAGTGTGAATTGGTTGTCTTTATCATCTCATCACCTTAAATGTTCTTATTTTCAATGCGCTTTGAGCATGCACCTTGTGTATGGATATAGCGCTTTATAAATGCCCATTATTATTATTATTATTATTATCACTTGTTTAAAAACATAACAAAACATACAAAATCTTAAATTCTTCATTTCTTTATTTAAAGGGAGTAACATTGTTTAGTTGACAAGTGAGTATTCATGTACATGTGGTTATTAAACATTACCCGAGTCGTGTTACCATATGTAAACATGTGTATATATCACTTTTGTCTATGAACTATTTCGTCATCTGAGATGCCATAAAACCACTGGACATGACGTCACCAAAGAGGGCTACCATATTCATGTTTATAACGCAAGTTTATTATCCATAATGACATGAATACAATGGATAATAAAGAAACATTATCACCCAAACGTGCGTCATGTTAAGTTTACGAAAGATGCTTTCGCTCGGATAATACGAACATTCACACCAGTTTTCTAACAGTCATATGACAATACAACTCGTGAAGTAATCTTTGTATGTGCTTGGTTGATAGAGCCTAGAGACATAACATTATTCATTGTTCCTTGTTTACTTCATGGAATGGCAACGCAATTCTTGACCATGACGTTGCCATATAAGCGCGTCTCTTGTGTTAGTTGGTGTAGGTAAAACCATACTCCGAGGGAAGGATCAGTTTTACTACCAAGTACTCGCTGTCGTGGAGCAAACCAAAACGAGAGCTGTTAGCGATCCAAGTACCATATATTATGGTATATGGTACTTTAGTTGAATATATTTAAACACCTCATATGATCACCAGCTCATGTATGTACGAATGTATGAAGTAGGAGACCAATTATAGCATTATGGTTGCATAGGTGGTTGTTCCATCTACCAGACATGTCTCTGGCCCAGTTCCTTAGGTGCGAAGTTGATTATAAATCACAGTTTCAGACAGACAGACAGACAAATTTTTATTCAAGTCTCGCCTCAACATGATACATAAAGATATAATACATAAAACATAAAATAACGTTGAGCCTTCGGAATTATGAGAGACAATTATGTCATTTGAACAAACAAAGTAAAAAAGTAAAAAATATACACATTTTCAGTACGCTTTTTAAGGATATTAAGACAGGTTTTGGCAGATAATAACATCACATTTGGACAGCCGAGTATAAAACTAAATTTTGCCCCATCATCTAAACTTAAAAATACATTTAAAATACTTGTACATTTTAATACAAGTTGTCATCGCTCATTGGCAAATAAAGGACAGTGTAATAAAACATGACATTCATTTTCAATAAAATCTTTACAGTAAAAACAGGTTCTTTCTATTAAATTGTGCCGACCAGTTTCAACTTTTAGCGGTGCTACTCCACAGTTGCAAGTTTGTAATGTCCAATTGGACACTGCTAAATTCTTCTAGGACCGTTCTTCAGTCCCTGAGTAAAGAATGGGCGAACATCGATTCGGACCCACAACAGGATCTTATCTACAATGGAGATGGCACTGAACAATAGCTTAGACACACACGTCTAGTTTCTAAAATGTTTTAAAATGTGTTCCTGGTTAAAGAGGCCACGTTATTGAATACAGAAGAGAAGTCTCAGAGAGAGGACTCAGTTCAGATCGTGTCGACTGAAGGGCTGCAGGAGGATACCGTGTTTATTTATTAGGGCTAACCTGAGGTGAAGTAACAAACACTAGCAGTTATAGCAAGGAATCGAACAGTCGACAGAAACATGACAGTTAATATCACATCTGCTGATCACCCGACGTCTCAACTGCTAGCATAGTTGCACACTTTACAGGTAGTGTAAGTTTAATGCAAATAGGAGATTGTCTCTGAAGCTGTTAAAACAGTTGCAAGAGGATGTAACTGGAGCTATATATTACCCACCCTCTTTTATTGTTCACCAAGGTGGAGAGATACTAGGAAACTTCATACGCCTTCAATGTATGTCAGTGACATCCAGTAGACGTCAAAACTCACATGTCATTGCGCATGCGCCGTCATTTACAGCTACCTCCATATAGGTCACTATAGACAATGGGCAGTGAAAATTCGACAATGGTTGTCAAAATGTATGAGATAAAATATCATCGTTGATAGGTGATCTAGATAATCACAGACAGGTGTATATTATATCCACCTTCGTGACAAGACCGTGTAACACCTCTTGTTTATTCAAACCCAGTTGGTCTAATATCTTCCGGGATATATAATCATGTTATCACATACTCCCTCACATATTATACGTGTGTTGTATCCGTGTGTTTATCTGCACATGGACACCTTGATAACAGGTGCACGAAAACACTCAAATTATATATGTCATAAATCACCTGACGCTATCCAATTATATCAAGATAGTTATTCAATGCAAATAAAATTAACGTTAATACATTGGTTTTTAGTTCGAAGTCCAAGGCCAAAGGCCTCGAGTACCATAATATATAGAGCCACTAGTGTAAATATATTATTTCTTCTTCACGAGATGAGATATTCATGGTATTCGACGAGACATGTCAAATGTTCTATTTATTAGATTTAACAAACCATGCATATAGTTGGTAAATAACGTTCATTTTATAAACGGAGCCTCCGAGATCGCCTTCCTTTCAACGGCCATCCTATGACGTCATCCTATTGTTACGATGACGTCATATGATTGAAAGTGTTATTTTACTGAGTAGAATAACATGTTATTTCACTCAGGGGAAATACGGATTTTATTTTAACCGATAAATGCCGTATTTCACCACTGAAAATCGAATTAAACACAACAATACACATATTTTCTTTATTTCCGTATTAAACGCGAGTGGTCCAGATTTCAAAGACAATATGCAATGCTTCAAAAGTGTTTTTTGCTATACGACTTATTAATTATCTATGTATTTTCGGTACATGAGTCGTGATGTCACTGCATAACAATCTGACGTTGATTCAAAGTTAAGCAAATAAACTCTATATTCCCTATTTCATCTCCGACCACAGCACTTCAAGGACTTGACCCCATTAAAACAGGAACGTGTATAATCGTGGCATTAAAAAACGTTATACAGCAGCTAAAGTATAAATCCTTCTGCGACAACTCTAATACAAGGAAGTCATGCATTATTCATGTGAAACCGAGAGCGATCAAACAAGTCAAAGGTGTCTGTACAACCAACTTCCGGTATATAGTCCACGCAAATGGTGGAACTGGCATGACAGTTTCGGCCACGAAATATACAACTTTAGACACAACACGTTTCTGTATATATGTATGTATTTCATACGAATCGTGCTAGGAAACCGGTGTAGTTTGGCGAGCTTGTATTTCAAGTCACGTAAAAACTCGATGAGATCTGTACGTGACGGAATGCTGATATATACAGCACGAGACCAGTTAACACTCGATGAAGTCGTAAAGCTACATACGGGTTCTTCAATGATAGACACGCTGAAGTGTCAGACTCGACGCTTGAGTCTGTACTCGATGAAACTCCGCCTTTAAACATGTATCTGGAATGTCGACATGAGACACTCAACTTGTCGTGTTATTAACAGGAGTCTCACGTGCTGATGCATATTCATCGTCAAAGGTGTAAGACAATGGCCGAATGGAGCCTGTCTTGAATTTCTTTCATCTTTTTGCCTCGCTGTCCCATAAATAGACAGACAAATTTATGATCAGCTGATTGAGTATGAACATTGCAATACATGGTTTTACTGAATGAACAACAACATATTTATTTCAAACTAAGAGACGGAGGTTATTCAATTATGAAATTCTTATAATAATATGTTTTTTAACACCATTTGGTTACAATATATGGTAGGTTGACCTTGCAAGAATCTTTTTGTCACCCAACAAACCGTGAAATGAAGACGTATTGTAACATTTGTGTCCATTCATTGTCCATTGTTAATCTTTATATAACCTTGTTGGTTGGCGCAAATATATACTGGTTCGTTGAGTATATTAATCTGAGTGTTTAAAATTAAAATTGTGAAATTCTTGCAATAATATGATCATCAAAATCATTATGATTACAGTAAATGACATGAAAAAAGTGTTGACTCTGGAAATATATTTTAGCCACAACAATCATTGTAATGAATATATTGTAACAGTTGTGGTCAATTAGTTTCACTTGTCAATCTGTGATATTATAGTTGTATGCTTCTATCGAGGGTAATACAGCCCGATGTCAATCTGTTAGTCTAACACTTAGACTCTGAAAAAATAATTTTTGTATCTGAGGAAAATATTGAAAAGGAGACTTCTTTTATATAAAACTCCATTTCTTTCAGTCTCCTTTTCAATTAATAATGAAATGGCGATATTTTCAGAATAAATACTTTTTCATAGTCTGAGTGTAAGACTTTCATTCTGTATACTACTCTCTAGGGTCCAGTCTGGTGTACCAGTGTCCCCCGAGCCTTCAGGGTTCGTAGAGTATATACTTATAATATTATATATATAAATATGAGTAATCAAAATTGCAATGATATCAACTTCGAATTAAAGTTAATACTTCCAAAACGATATTGTTTCACACGCTATGTTAAAATGTTAATACCAGTTAACATAGCTCCTCGACCTCGTATTTAATTTGTTCTGGATAAAGCTCATAGCTAGCTTACACGACCACAGACAGAGAGTTGTGTTCAGTAGAGGGGTCTAATAATAATACAGGAAAATAACATGAGTAGACGGTGTGCGCAGTAACTCATTGCAGTTCTATATCCTGGAGTTAATACGTTTCTGGACATGATAAAGGTATAAACCAACTTTATATGTAATTTCAACATTCTTATTTTGCAACAGATTGATAATGGAATGCTTTAAAAGGACAGTAACACGTTTTTTCGCTCAAATAAGTTGATGAAATGTATTTGAAAATTAATGTCACTAGTAGGAAAACACCCTCCTCTCTTCAGAAAATCAAGTTAAAACATGAATATTATACATGGTTCGGTAAGCCAAGGGAATCGTTTTTGTAATTCGAAATCATAAAATGTGTTCACATTAAAATGGCCGCCATGCAATTTTTGCTTTATACGCAACACCGTCGTTACTACAACGGATAAATGGTTTAATTGTGTAATAAGATGTTTTACCCTCTAAAGTAAATATAAATGACATCAACTATCATTATAAATGGGAAATTTGAAAATAATGAAATTTGCAAAAAACATGCTACACCCCCTTTAAGTACATGTATGGTGCTTTAGTAAACTTTTGTAAATATTTAGCTCTAAATTTATCATAAGTTTTACAAATAAATGACAAATGAAATTCATTTTCTTTATAAACTTGACCTGTAATATTACAGAATGGACATAATCTTTCTGTATATTCAATATCACTACACCTTACACTATATCTTACAAGACCACAAGTAGCTAATGATACGCCATAAGATACGTTCCCTCTTCATGTGTGTTTCTCAACATTGTTTCTAGTGACGAGGCTAGACGCTAAGTATACACTATTACCTACTATTACCTGCAGATAACATGTTTCAAGGCCGGTAACCAGATTCGCTTCAACTGAAACTGGGTCACTGAAAAACTCTCTAAATGTTGAAGTCTGTCTGAAGATAGCCTCTGATGAAGGATCAATACAACTTGCAACACGTCTCTTGAATGCAGGACAGCACTTGCACATTGATGTATGTATGAAGGCGCATGCGCAGGTGCTGGTGTGTTGCTGCTTCTTTGAAATACTACCTGAGTAACAATGTCAGACTTTTAGAAGTAGATGTTAAGTCGACACAAACGATACAAAATATATAAAGAGAGAATTCTCCAATCCCAACCGGAACTCGCAAGTGGTATGGTACATCCCAAACAGAACGGTTTAACCAATATCTTATTTATTTAAGTTTGGCTATACGGGATTTTTGTGTTCCAATAATCATGACTCACAAGAACGTTCCATCAGGACCCACTACTTTCACTTTTCTAGATACACCTCCGACCCGAATGTCAAAGGAAAGGTGTGCAAACGTTTCAAAATCCATTTGTCAAAACATGAAAATGATTCGATCTGTTGTATGATCCATCACGAAATAGACCACTTCACAAGCTTTCTTCACATAAAACTAATGCCTTGGATCTTCTTGGGCTGAAACAAGTCCAGGGCTTACAGAAGCCATTTTATCCAGCAGATGGGTAACAAGAGAATGTATACTGTACTGATGGTCCAGTGATCAAGACACGATCACTACCAGAGGAACATGATGCCCTGATAGTCCTTGCTTAGGTTTATTGAATTACACATGAGGTGAATGGTTTTACACACACTTTGTGACGGAGACGGGGTGCTGTATTGTATGTTGAATGCTGTATTGTATTTTGGATGTTGTACTATATGTTGGATGTTGTATTTTACAGACATGTTTAGCCTTGACAAGTTGAATAAAAACCAAAATGAGTTACTGCACTTTAAATATTCTTCGGAGACAGTTAGCAGTCGGGAAAGATAGAGATATTAGTATCGATGAGATATTAGTATCGATGGCAAATTTCTTTCCTTTTGCTTTTGAATTGTAAGATTTACTGAGACTGATGATAAATGCATTTCATTCAGGAACGATGTAAAATACAACTGATTCTCAGCAATATAACGATTTCAATGGGAACTCATTTGAGAGTGATAAATCCTTAAAATACAGTAACTCGTTAAGAATAGAAGTGCTTTTTTTCCATTAACGAGATAATAATTCAAGCTTGAAGTTTTCCGGAACTAACTATTTTGCTGACGGTATTCAAACAGAACGTTAAAGGCAATTATCAATCTGTGACTGAAGTTGGTCGATTTTCTCCAACAACTGACTACAAATCTGTGTTGTTGTGTTTCCACAGGAACACTGCTCCAAGGACCGCCATTTCCCGGCATCCACCAGTCAAAATGTCGAGGCCAGGAAGATAAGGGACGATCAATCGATAACAGAGCCATGCAGCAGCGTTCACATACCTGCAATCAAGAACGCAGGTGTCAGTCCAGGTGATAGGGACAGGTACGCTACATTACTTTCTTTGTAAGTAAATCATGTTAATTGCAGATACACCATCATAATTGTGGTACATGTTAGCTAATTAAGGTGTAAAGTGCCAATCATCTGTTGTGATAGAGAGACACACGGCGAAATAGGGTATGATAGGTAATTACTATCTATATCGATTAGTGATATGGATAGCTAAGTAATTACGGGAATTGTCAGCCTTTGATTAACGAAGTGCTAACTGACCGACATCTCCAGTTTTAATTAGGACAGGTGGGCAGCTTAATTAGGCCAATTTATTCTTTCTATATCCGAGATTGAGCTTAAACAATCATACAAGTGATAATCGTTGTTTAATCTTTTTCGCTCCCTCTAAATGAGCAAAAAATACTAAGCCAGGGCATTTTCTGTTATGTTTTGGCTAGTTGGAATTAAACAAAATTAACGTTTAAATGAAGCACAGTAACTCCTAATTAAAGTATGGTGGGAAATTACGACATTTAACTTCAACTCATTAATGTTCAAACATAAATTCTGCATATATTTATTTATTCATACGAATGAAATTATTCATAAGGTTTTGAAAATGTGAAAGTGATAATTTCAAATATGTATAAAACATAAAAGAGGCAAAGAACACCCGAAGCATCTGTACAAACATTTCCCTTCAGATATATGTATTCACAAAATGTGACCAAATTCCTGAATTGCTAAAAGTTCTGTATTAAAATATTAAATTCGGTGGAACATGGATGAATATGATGAGCAAACGTGTAGGAAAACGTTTCTGGAACTGTTTAGGGGGCAGTTAAGAAGGTCGCGGTACAGATATGACCAGGTTATATTGATATACATGCAACGCCTTAATTATTGAGTACCGTTTTTAAGCATACTGGCAATAAATATAGAAACTCTCACTCAAGTGTCTTCTGATATCTAATATATCAACACGAGTTGATGAAAGTTACAAATATCCGAGGCTAATTTAAAGACAACGTGCTATTCCTAAAAGAACATTTCCCTTTGATATGTTCGTTACAATTTGGTATACAATTCCAAAGAGAGTAAAACCTCTCAAATACTAAGATACATAGGTCCATCCTGTCTTACTCCCGTTACTTATTTAGTTAGATTGTCGTTATATATTGAGACAGAAGAACGACTGACTCAGAGGAAGTAAACATCGATGTTTAAAATCTATTTGTAAATCAAATATTATATTTATCTGGTCACAAATGACATATCCCAGATCTTACTCCAGCTATTACCGGTAGTTAGATTGTCGTTATAAGCTGATAATAGAGCACTTGATCCGGGGAACAGTACATCGAGGTTTGATATCTATGCAAGAACACATAAATCAAATAGTATATTTACCTGGCGAAAAATGACATATCCCAGACTCCCTGAAATATGACAGACATAAATAGTTTATAAACGTGTCACATGTACATGAATATAAACGTGGTAAGAACTAAACTATGTTCAGCAGCCAGCCATTGTTTGGCTTATGAGACGCCGTTAAAAGCAATATTACATATTTACAACATACAAATTGATTTAAATGGCAAAACGGGGTAAAGGAAATAAACCAATAAAATGGTGAAATGGAATTGTGACAGGGTTGAGTGAACTCCCAACTCCATGTTGTCATTCCAACCCGTCAGAGGTTAAAATCTAATTATCTGAACACAATGACCCTAAAGAGGCACCACGCGTGGACAGAGAGGTCAGTGGCCTCACATCACTGACCGAGTGACCAATGGAGCGAGACGCTATGATGTAATGTGGTCAGTATACGTATAAGCTGACGTGAGAATCAAGGTGAGACTGGCCTGGTCAGTCAGACAGGTAACGGGATAGAGTAAACTCCGCGCAGCGACCTGGGATATCTTACCTCACAGTATGTTGTTCTTTAAGACGAGGTGAGTAGATGTAGAAACCGCTTAACTGTAGAGTGGTGTTGTGAGTTACACGGAGATGAGACGATTGTCTATTTTTTTGTTAACAATTAATTTTTTCGTCCTTGTCTGTAAACAAAGATGAATTGACTTAAGGATGTTATTGTTGAAGAGCACGCACAAGTGTTGTTGGGAATATAACAACGATGACGGAAGGTCGGCTAAGTAGTCAGGATTTGAGAAAAAACACATCGTCATTGTAAACAATGGTTAATGAATTAAACTGAAACTTGGATTTCTATTAATCTGCCTTAGTTGCCAACTGGATTACTCCTATTGAGAACTGCTGGCACCAGTATATAGAGTACAACAAGACGGTTAGTTCAGTTACTGAGAGATCCCTGTCATTGCTCATACCCTAGCTGACCGTATAACACTAAGGATCTATATCTACTGTCATTGACTTGGGTTCAGATATTCACGATGTCGAGCAGGTATGGGTGTTTGCTGTTAATTCATACATATAAACAAAAGTTAACTTAACTCCAGACTTTATTTTAAAAAAAAAACACTTTTCATTTCAACGACATGTTATGATACGTTTCAGTTTCCTGATCAGTACAACTTGTTACATGAGGAAATTGCTCACTAACAGTTTAAGTACTTCCTTTAAGAGCTTTGTGAAATTTATCCAAGTGATATATGACTTTTAAAAATAATACATAATTGTAGATTAATAAAAAAATCTACCCTCTCGAAACAAGTAATATATGTATATTCGTCACTGCTGTTTAAATTGCAAGAATATGTCAATAAGGTGAAGCAATTTGAATCTATCACAGTCTTTGGGGGCATATATATGCTTTAATGCACGAATGATCTTCTAATTGTTTTGCAAATATAAATAATGTTTTGTTCTCATATTAATAAAAATAACAATAATGTGAAATATCTTATCACAAACCCTTACTCTTGTGGTGCAACATGTCATGATGATTGATGATAAACTTACTCTGAACGTTACCGTAAAAATATAGTTATATATAATATTTGCTGATATGTAACTTTATATATAACTATCTGCACGTTCCTTCTTCTTCCATTGTTGATCATCTGCTGACGTCATGTATATTTGTAGACGATATCATATACACTATTTACAGTAGGTACACACAGGCCACGTGCCTGGGGTAACTGTAAACATATGTAGTGTATGTCTATATTGACCGGGGCACCTGTTATCGATAGAGTTGTCAGCTTGGACATTACTGACCAGCGCTAAGTGGTCGGATCTTTCAGGTGGATATTGAAACAGTACGAGTTAATCACTCCGTTCTTGAAGTATTTACACAGAGGGTTGTATGATATTATAGGTAGGTTGGACGAAGTGACCAACACAGGAGGTATTATATAGTGTGGACTCCGGGCCTGAATAACGTCATTCACTTTATCGGAAATATATATTTGTGTTAGAAATGAAAAATGTAAAAATAAGTATCATGTGTATACATGTTAAAATTAAACAAAAAGTATGCTGTCAATCTGCAGATATTAGTTCAAGCAAACATGTAAACTTATTTGAGCTTGAAACATGTAGATTGTGAATTGGCCACTGTCAGTACACACATTACTATAAATATATATTAAGTTTCGTATGTGGGATTACTTTTACTTTAATTTAAGAACCCATATATTGCGTAGCATGCATTTACGAAAATGCAATAACATAAACTTCGAGTGTAATAATGAGACACATTCCAGTAATGTTATGTAATCCGTTATACTTCTAGCGCCGTGTGAGTCACGTCAAGGTGGAATAATCATACATACCTGTCCTCATTACCATAATACTTCCCATTAAGTAGGACTTTTTATTCACTCGTGGAAACTCGGAAAAGATGTCAGCAATCCGTTCTGACTTGACGTGAATGAAGCCGACTATATAGCTAGCTAGTACCGCTCTCACCGCTATGAAGGATACATTCTGTAGTAGTTTTAGGTATGTTTTCACTTTCTAAACGATCACCAAGTAACGTTTTTCATAATTTGAATTTAATATTATTTCAATCATGATTTATGCTATAATTTATGTCATTGTATTGTGTATGGGTAATTACAGTGAGGGAAATTCTGGTAAAACTCGTCCACTGACTTTCTCACTTTGAATAGCTAAGCAGTAGAACAGCTTTAAATGTTTCCAATCTTTAGGATACACAACATGTAAAAATGTCAGTTCTTGCAGTCTTAGAATTATGAGTGATATAAATCTGCCCATGTGTGGATTATCACAAACCACAGGAGGAGAGTATCTAATGCGCCCTAACACGATGTGACCACGGTACGATTATAATATGTGTTAGTACTGTTAGTGTAACTACAATTTCAGAGTATTTTATATTATATGATTTTGCCACGCTTTAGCCAAATGACCAGGAAAATACTTTACTAGCACTACCACAACTATTTTTTTTTTATCAATAGTGGGGACCTTTTCGTATGATAAAGCAGTAAGTAGATACTCCTAACAGTCGTATTCTTCATGATAAAAATTTGGTCTTGAACCTTGAACCTGCTAGACTCCCTACACAACGCGCATGTGGAATACTGTGAGGAAAATATCCTTGCCTCATACAGTGTCATTTTGAGAAGTACTCGACTATTTAACATTTTATTAAGATAAAATCTTAAACACGATAAATCTTATAGATTTGTACAACGTGAATTACCCAATGGTTATAGTTTAAGTTGGATATCTTTAATATAATATATTGAAGGCGGGTTGGCCTGCTTTATCGTAGAATAAAACGTAGCAGGGAGCATAAAACAAAGGGCGCAACCTACAACTGATACAGTATTACAGAGAACGTAACATACAAACGATAACACACGCCATGTGAGAGACACTATGTGTTAGCCATCAAGCCATTATATTCCTAGTAAGTGTCTAACCATCACGCTATTATATTCCTAGTAAGTGTCTAACCATCAAGCTATTATATTCCTAGTAAGTGTCTAACCATCACGCTATTATATTCCTAGTAAGTGTCTAACCATGAAGCTATTATATTCCTGGTAAGTGTCTAACCATCAAGCTATAATATACATTGTAAGTGTCAAATCATCAAGCTATAATATTCATTGTAAGTGTCAAATCATCAAGCCATTATATTCCCGATAAGTATATAACCATCAATCTATCATATTCCTGGTAAGTGTCTAACCACCAAGCTATTATATTCCTAGTAAGTGTCTAACCATCAATCTATCATATTCCTAGTAAGTGTCTAACCATCACGCTATTATATTCCTAGTAAGTGTCTAACCATCACGCTATTATATTCCTAGTAAGTGTCTAACCATGAAGCTATTATATTCCTGGTAAGTGTCTAACCATCAAGCTATAATATACATTGTAAGTGTCAAATCATCAAGCTATAATATTCATTGTAAGTGTCAAATCATCAAGCCATTATATTCCCGATAAGTATATAACCATCAATCTATCATATTCCTGGTAAGTGTCTAACCACCAAGCTATTATATTCCTTGTAAGTGTCTAACCATCACACTATTATTCCTAGTAAGTGTCTAACCATCAAGCTATTATAGTCCAGGGATTCCTTTCACAAAGCTACCTTTACTAAGGTTAACCTTAACACCCATTCTTTAACATTGCACTAAGGTTACCTTAGTGACTTACGATCACCTTAGTGATTTGTGAAAGGGGCCCCTGGTAAGTGTCTAACCATCAAGCTATTTTATTCCTGGTAAGTGTCTTACGAGAAACCCTCTCACCTCTCGCAGACTTGCCGGGAAGCCAAATTTTTAATTATCCCTAGCTTCTCGGCACCAGGCTTAAAATAGCTGGGAGCATATGTTGTAGATAGATGTGTAGGTAGCGGCGCTGTACAGGTAGACTGTCTGTGGGGAACTCTGTGTGGAAGAACGCTGGAAGATCAGAGTCGGGAGGAAGGGAGGGAATCAATGGGGAGAGGATTATTGTATACATGTACTAATTGTCACACGCATCTACTGCACTGTTAGCACGCAGATGGTGATCTTCCTGACCTCGGAGCAAACATTCTCGTGTACGGAAGATAGGCAGGAATTTCTCGACGGGACAAAAACGTAAAGGAAATAGCAGATTATTATCACATATCAGGACTATCTAGCAGTGAATGATCTGCGGTGCAATATGAATGCTTGGATGACATCTCTGTTCGACTCTGAATGGGATCTCTCCTCTCTCATTTCCAGCATGTACATTTCCAATCGGACATTCTCGGCTCTGGATTCGGAAGAGTTCGGCGGGTTCCCCAGTCTGGACAAGCTCCGTCCGTCTAAGGGAGGATCCCTCTCCCCCGCGGACCTGCACGAGGGATACACTGTACCCATCCTGTACCGGGACGAGACGTGGGCGGAGATAGAGAGACAGAAGAAAGAGGCCCACAGCTCCGGACACTTCACCTCCTTCAACAACCAGCTTCCCTGGAAGGAACGCAAAAACAGGATAGACAATGCGTTGTCATGGCTACGGACAGAATTGGTAAGTACAAAAATATGTAGATAATGTTTATACATTAAAAGACGCAGATATATAGACTGTTATGTTACAACTATATTGCGTCCAGATGTCCAGAATCTTACAGATTCATTAGTAACACTTCCCCATATACCTGTGTGAGTGGTCGACCATAAACACTATATTAGCATTGCTAATTGAGAACTTAATATCACCTTTACGACGTCAATAAAAGGTTCAAAATTTGATATAGTTGAAGTGGTTAATCGGTACACAATTATTGACTTAGACTTTGACTAGCCGACTTATCTCATTGATGTATCCAGAATTAACCCTTGTTATATATCAAGCCGTCTAAAGAATGATCTATAGACTTTCATTTAGTATCATTCAAACAAGGAAACCAGTTTCACCTTAACGCGTGTACTGTCGATTCTATAAACCCACATGTACGTGTTACGTCGTGTGCTATTCATACACTATAGCTGCAACACTAGGAATATCAGCTGCGTTCTGTAGAAACATCAGTGACGCGTCCTAACATTGGACATCTCGTAGCTCGTCATTTCGGCTTGTGACCGTCCACAGAACTTGCTTGTATCTTATTCAATGGTTGCAACTGAATATATCTTAGAATAGAATTAGTGTAGACAGTAACTATAATATATTTTAAAAAGATCGAGGTTCTCATTTGTGTGGAATCGATATTCTAGAGGACATTCCTGTATACACATGTTGTTAACACATTGTTGCACAATCCAAGTGAAGGTAACATTAAGGGTTATATTGTTATGTCTTCAGTTTGACAATTTGATAAGAATAGCGCACATTAAAACATACAAAACAATGAGAAGTGAAACCATTCATCGGCGCTACCAGTGTGGAGAGCTTTTCTACAGCTTAAAAAACATTGTTGATCCCTCGAATGATTAATTGTTTGTTACTTTGTTGATATTCCATTAGAGCCTATGTTTTGTTATAAAAAAGTGAAATTATTAAATTACAGCATTTTACTCAATTCTTGAATGAACAAAAACAAGATGGCGGAACCCCGATCAAACCCTATCTTTAAGAAGTGCCTGGAACATTGGCACACTTCCATTCTACGTCTATAGATACATGGACTTGTAATGACTTGTAATATATATATATATATACATCAATACAATGTATACCACATTCGTTATTTTCCATTTTCTATTGATTATCAGGTTCGATGCCATGACTTACATTATCCGAAAAGAAAATTATTCTTATGCATGCTACATTCATGCATGTATGTGTTAGTTATCAATACACACGTGGTACATACAGTAACATACCAGGCATTGAGGTAACCATTGATCACCTACAGTTCAACATCTGTCGTTACTTCTACATAGATGTTCAACTACAGTGTATAACCCATATACTTACTTCTGCCATATATATATCGTAAAATAGCGGGGCAATGAAAACATCACCCTGTCGCATTCATACATATATGCAATGATAAACATATCGATGAGGATCTAATCGAAACAGCGTTAATGTTTTATGTAGGTAAACAGCTTGAAGATTGTGCAAGTCATTCTCGGTACTAGCTGTGAAAGAAAGATGTACGATTAATATTGTGTAAATTGATATATCGTGTTTGCGCTGAAGTCTGCTGGGCTCTTCTTTGTTTTCCTCACTTCACGGGGATTGTTACACTTTTTAAATTACATGTTATAACTTTCCTCCCTGTAATTTGACCGTCTTCAGTACAAATTTGGGAATTTTTATATGTATTCCATCCGAAAATTACATAGGAATAAAAGTATATAATGACGGTGTCACAGAAAATAAAAAAAGGAATTAACATTTTTAAAACCACATCACATATTTTCTTTCTGAAAGTCGTTCGATCAGAACTCAGTGTCGAATTTGAAATTAAACAAGAACCAAGAGTATTTACCTTGCTTCTCCATTTAGAGAATTAGTTTTGCGAAGCGTAATAGTGTACTGGACAAAAATGAACTGCTGCCCTTACTGTAATGACAATGAAGTAGACCTTCAGGTTTCTAGACGATCCACGGAGTCACTGCTTCGGACCTTCCACTAGTTTACTGGATATACCACAAGCAAAGGATACTGACACAATATGATTTTAGTTTTTAATTTAGTAGTAATATTCAAAATGTGTGAGAATTGCAGTTGAATGTTCATAATTTATGCATAGAAACATTTTGGGTAGTATATTTATACATATATCACACATATTACACACAATTACAAATGTTGACCTGTATCAGTATCCTGTTATGACGTGGATCTACATATATTACAACATGTTACATCTGCTGTGGGAATATTGGGAATACACAAGTACAATAGTACAATAGTACAATAAACAATATATATGGTTATTCGCTTTTATTTACTGGCTGTGACGCTACGATGACGCTCCTTCCCTGATAACGAGGAGGATCTCTACCCAAGCGTCACAAGTGATTGAATATGTTGAATATCCATAAATCTTGTACTTTGTTATACTTGTATCTACATCACATCCCCCTCTCCCCCTTCCCCCAAGTCCTGACGAGGACAGGTGTATATTTACCCCTATATCGTGCTCCAACGCCCCCTAATTACCTGTGTGCCTCCCCTCGAGTCGCCCATACCCAAACAATCCTTTGTACGGCGAGAAAATAGCAGGTCTGTGGCGATATGTACTTGTTTGACATTGTACCCCGGTATGTGCGGTATTCGCTTAGAAAGGATAGCAAATTAGGTCGATTCTTGAAGATAAGATGTCACAAGTGAATTATGATATCCTGTCTGTCAGGTGATCTTTAAAAAGGGGAAGAATGAGTTGGTGAAATATACGACTTAAAATTTCCAAGCGAAGACGTTTATGGTATGCATTATCCTAAAGTCTTTTACATGAGTCCACGAGATGGGACCTCGGATTATGATTTAAGCATATGTTTATGTACTAAATGTAAATTGAGATTGTTGAACAAGCTGTCCAGTTTTAAGAAATATCGCATCCGAACATAAAATCATATAATCATACAATGAAACGTTTACTAGGAAAATTATATTTGTCGTTGTCAAGTTCAACAGTGTCACGTTGCTTCTAATGTGACAACATCGTTGTCTAGAGTCTTATATACCTCGGAATCTAAGTAGATTAATATCATGTTCGAATCCCGTGACTTCAATGTGGTTGACACGTAGTGGTCAGTGAGGAACGATGTAACAGCGAGGTGTAGACTGGATGGTCAGTGAGAGACAGGGAAGTCTGTGGCGTAACACCGCGTAGTGAATCAAACACACGGAACTTCTGCTGTAGTTAATCATTACGTAGGCGGAAGGACGTGCTGACAACCTTGGATGGGATTAACTCTTACACGTGTGCTTTAACACCTGATGCTAAATGTCTAACGTAAAATATAACTTTCAATTTCAGTCAATAATGGTCGACATAAGTATGCAGTTCACTACTGTTATATTTCAAATCACCCTTCAACATTAGTTAAAAACATATTACTATACATTTTGTATTTTAATCTAAAATCAGCTATTGTTGACACGACCAACTTCTGAAAACTGTATATCTGTCTCTATCTGCTTTCATCTGTCATTGTTTCTAGTTGTCTCTCTTTCCCTGTGTGTGTCTCTCTTTCTCTCTGTGTGTCTCTCTTTCTCTCTGTGTGTGTCCCTCTTTCTCTCTGTGTGTCCCTCTTTCTCTCTGTGTGTGTGTCCCTCTTTCTCTGTGTGTGTCCCTCTTTCTCTGTGTGTGTCCCTCTTTCTCTCTGTGTGTGTCCCTCTTTCTCTCTGTGTGTGTCTCTCTTTCTCTCTGTGTGTGTCCCTCTTTCTCTGTGTGTGTGTCTCTCTTTCTCTCTGTGTGTGTCCCTCTTTCTCTCTGTGTCTCATCCCTGTATGTCTCTCAGGGACATGTTTCATCACACACACACACGCACTCATTCAACACTCCATATGTATACAACAAGTTAGTCGTCACTTCACTGTTGCTAACATGGTAACCTAGTGTCTGTTTTTCACCTCCACTCAGAAAGCTAGTGTTACCTTGCCCTACCCACCCTCTACATACCACAACACTATCTACCCTCTGTAATATACAGTAAGCACAGAGCACTGTATTATCCACCCATTTCTCTTTTTGTAATTATGTTTCTAAATTATTTGGCTTCTTGACTCGCGGCAATCACTGAATTGTTCGGTTTTCGATCAGATCACTACTTTTATCTTTATATCCTCGCTTATAATTAAATTGGAATTTATATCGTCGACTATAATCAAATGGTAATTTGTACTTGTCAGTACTTTTCGATAAAATAACACCATTTATAGCGTTTAGCATAATTGACCCCCAACAACACAATGTCATGCTGAAATGTTTCACCCGCAAACCTCAAGCCTACCCCAAGGTGTAAAATTAGAGCATGAAAGCGAAGCTAGCAAATCTATTTTATAACCTCTGAACCAGTGTTTTTCTTCTCTTTAAGCCGCCAACACTTACTTACACGATTACATATAAGCACCACCTACTTATACGATTACATATAAGCACCACCTACTTGTACGATTACATATAAGCACCACCTACTTGTACGATTACATATAAGCACCACTGTATTGATCGTCTCAAGGAATGTGGATGTCATCTCTATGATATACCAGCTCGACAACACCGGATAAAGGACTTACGTGTTAAGCGTACCTGGTGTAGGTAAACCGCCTGATATACCCGGCTACCCGACCTATATATACATGATAAGTATAAGAACGTAAACACCAGCCCCAGTGCGGTGGTAATTGGGTACTTACATACCTACATACGTGTAGAAACGCTTTGCTGACAGATTGTGTATATGTTGAATTCTTTAGGACAAGGCATCTGTATGACGTCATGGGAGACTTACTACCAACTTCCAAAGGCTTCTCGTGAAATAGTTACATTGAATGTAAAATAAAGTGTCCTATGATGACTTCTTTCAAGAAATTGGTTATATGAAAGAGAACGAGATATACAACTTCTTTATTGAGTGCGACACCGTTATCAAGCAAAATGATACTTGTATATCCACAGAACTAACTCTCCCCCGGTCCTACAATGTTTATCTATCATGTCATGTTATTTCTGTCGCCAAACGAGAGCCAGTTCTAAACATCATGCTATAAGTGTATAAGTTTTAAAAGTACGCTGGTAACACAGACAGTGTGTATTAATACTGGGTAGCCATGATGCATGTAACGTATATTCTAATTAAAACAGCATATCAATAATAATATGGATGAGAAGTTAATCATATTCCGCGAAGAACACATGATGCAAATCAATTGCCTTAAACATACTGTCAGTTATGGAACCTGCTTCCTGTTGAGGGGACAATTTATACAATTTATTCAGAAATTAGTCCTTTAAAACATATAACATTTCTTTCGCCTGAAACAATTCCTAAAACATAGTTTAATGAAGCTACAGTTCCACTCAATTAGGTTTCCTCCAGGCAGTAGATTCCCAACAACCATTAGTCTCGTTTTACAGAAGAATAACATTCAGGGTATTGATTTTGGACATTTCTCACTGCAGAAATAAATCCACATGGTATAATGTTTTGGATATGTAAAAAAACCCTCATGTAATACATGGCAAATGTGCATAGATTGTGTTAATTGCTGAATTTACATATTCACTTATGAATGAATTTGTTTCTTGTTATAATGTATGTTATTATAATGTATAATCCTGTCAACGTGACGGATAGATATATTTATATAGGGGTAAGGTGTTTGTCAATCCCCCTTTCAATGTTCCATCTGGAAATAATTACGTTTAAATCATTTCCCGTAGGTAAATTATGACTAAAAGCTACAAACTGTTTACAATTACACTGGTGTAATCGCTATAAAGTGACGTTGGACGTTGTACAATATGTTGACCCCATTCTCCATTACGTGATTGAGATAGTGACAATGTATGCTTCCATTTATTAAGCTTTAAAAAAATGAAAGAAAGCCAACCTGTGAGAAACGAGCATTAAAACTATGTTTAAATCAAATTATATTTTTTCAAGAACAACAATAACTGAACGAGATACAATATATCGTGTAGTGATAGACACTTCTTGAAGAACAACCTTGAAAAATAGTTTAAATATTTATATATTTCAAAGTCTAATTCCTCATACACTGTACAAGTGACAGAGGAAATGCACAGACTGAACGCACTTATTGGCTGCAGCATGTCATAGAGAGAGACTACTTGACAGGTGATGTCTTTATGTTGTCTCACCATAAGCTCCACATGCTGCTGCTATGCTTCTGTCCATATTAGGTAACTATGTCACCCCTTGTCATGCTTTAAGCTGAGACAGACACATCTTCCCATTTCGCCTGTGCATGTCTGATGAATATTCTTATTACAAATAATTTGCATTCTTACGTTACTTGGTCACATTAATGTAACGTAAAGGACATTCATTGTCTTGAATATTCCACCTGCTAATTTGCCTTACTCATTTTATTTATTTTTTATTATTAATATGAATTTTTTAAATGAAATCAAGCGTTTTGCTACATATAAAGTCATTTTGATAAGTCAGTACATGTACATGTATTTACCTCTTGAATAACCAGTGGAAACCAATGTTGCATGAAATGTGCTGTTTGATGTTTATCTCACTAAGTGTTTACAAGGGCTATTTAACCTCAAACCTTCTACCTGGCTTCATTAACTCCCTGGCGTCTGGTGAACGGTAATCGGCCTGACCACATACACAATGTTTTAATGTCCTAATGTCCCCATTAGCGGCACCGTTAACCTTTAGTGCATTACGCCGTAGATCAAAGGACGCCGACTGATCAGGTATTGGTAGAAGGTATGTTCTCTTAGCATTCATCTCCACTGAAGCAGTTCGTTCATAGTAACAGCCTTACAACTTTACTTATAAGATACTGTTATTTCATATATCCACATCACATTCAAATATAGTCCCATTCACCACACTCCAAGCAGTTGTCCAACACAGTCTACGTATCCCATCACTCCGATGTCGCCTTCAAGCTGCGCTATCTTCACTTCAGTGACGGACTGCTCTCTCTCTTGATCATGGCGATGAAGGTGAAGATGTTGGGATGTGACGATGTCTGTTGGTTCATCTTGTGATGCCTTCCAGTTTGTTGTTGGTCCTGTGGGTGGTGTTGTCGTAGTGGTTCCAGGTCTCAAGTCGCCATGGGCCTTCTATCCACTGTGTAGTGACGTAGTCCATATACTTAGTTATCTGCTCACCGCCAGGACCCTCAGCCATCGTGTCAAGCCAGACATATTCTACGTCCGCAACAGGGACGAGTGCTAGAGCCTTGCTCCTCTTCGCCAGCGTCCTGAGCTCGGCATCTTCTTTATAGGTCGTCGCAAGTCCTAGTGACTTGATCTTCTTCTTCTCTTCTGCTGGTTTGCGATGTCGGTTGTGGTCCGATGTTCTGGTCAGCCTGTCGTCCATGGTCGTCCGATGTCCTTTGCAGCTAAAAACACGGCCATCCCTTCATTAGTGAACGTAGCTTCTCCCAGTGACTTATGCGCGCCCGGTGAGCACAAAATCACTCAAGCGTTTTTCGACCGATAGGCACAGTGAATATTTTTATTTTCGACCGATAGGGCCGGAATCCTATAAACGAGGGGCGTGTGTTTACAGTATTGGGAAGTATGTACTTTTATCAATGAGGGTTTACTTTTGTAGTGAAACTTACAATTTGATTTTTTAGTCTACATGCATTAGGCATCAAACACAATATACACTTACAATGCTGATACGAACATCTCTGCAAGACTTTATATAATCAATTAAATACCAGCAGCATAAAAAGTGACACAAGTGCCGACTTTTACCAAAGGCATCAAATGCTAATGCCAAAACTGTTTTATCTGTCAGTACAAAATTGGCCGCCCTTTTCAACTGATACTATCGGTTGTACTTCAGCTTGTATCTGAGAGAAATGCATGATGGACACCTACGATATATCACTCTTTTGTCCCCTCTGCCACTACAGCAGTGTTAATCTGAATCGATCGCCATGATGCTCGTCCTATTGAATTGCCAGCACCTAGACAAGCTGAAAGTGATAGCCGACACAGAACATGTCACAACTGTCCACCCTCGGTGCTGTAACATACCTCCCAACTCTTTGTAGGGTTAATCTAAGCCTAATGGGGCTTCTATTACAGGTTACAGTCTGTAACGTGGTCATTTGGCTGATGGTAATAGCTAGTCTGTACGTACAAAGGTTATCAGACGTTTTGGTTAAATGGTTTACGAGGTAATAACTCCCTTCACATCTGTGTTGCGGGGTTGAGTCTCAATAAAGGGGTTCGAACCAGGGCCGAGGTCACTGACCTGGCTAACGGTCTTTGATCGTGCCCAACACCAAGAGAGAATCCATTTTAAGCCACCTGGTTTTCAGTTTTAAGAACGTTATGTAATTATATAAAGGTATGTGTCCCTTTAATGGTTTTCATGCCTCGCCACCTTATTTCTTCCAAAAGCTGTTGTGATTGGCTCAAGGGGGAACGTAACGCCAGGTAATGTTAGCAGTTACCGGTAAAGTTTACCTTACTGCTAAAGTTGCTTTGTGTAACGGCACCCTAATGTTGTATATTCAATTCAACCACCCATTTGGTAAGCGTTAGCTTAATCACTACACAGCGTTGCAAATAGCGAAATCTAAATACGATATTCTGATAATTAAATCAATATAGATTGAGTAAAGAGATGGAACACAAACCAAACATTTTAATTGTAAGCTATTTTATACACAAATAGAGATACCCATATACACATAGATAGATAGATAGATAGATATAGATAAGACAGTTTGGGAGACGCTCCTGACGATGCTGCTAGATTAGAACGCTGATAAAGGATAAAGTTGGCAACGGTGTAGATATATCGGACAGCACCAGTATAACCTAGGCAAGTCACGGTGATAGCGAGCTATGACGAGAAATAACGAGATATGTCACCATTTTGTCTCAGTGATGACTTGACTCACGCAGGAGACACAGCAGTTGGCTTGGCTTGGGTATCTGAGACTAACCTCTCTAGATGTTACCTCGTTTGTGTTTAAATAATGATCATTCAGCAATACTAGCCGCATGAAAACTACGTAGAACGTTTCCCTTGACAAATTTAAAACGTATGGGCGTATTTTTAGAGGCACATCGTAACATAACATTCTTGCGTTAAGAATTTAAACCTTTTTTCTTCTTTTACGCCATATGGTTACTGCGTCTCATCAGAACATCAAGCTTGCAAATCGACCTGCCATGTATATCTAAGTCAGTCAGTGTTGCGCAACCATACGCTGTCTCCATTATCTTGTAATCGTGTATCTCCCCCAAACACGCCCATTGTACACCTGTGCATCTATGTATGTATTCTCAGGTATCTGCACTCAGGTGAACGCCGTGACTCGCTGCTCTGGGAAACATTAAACTGTGTGTCTACTTACTGACATCTGATATCCTGTTCATAAGCTCTTTAACAGAATTACAATAATAAAACATCAAGCAATCTGAGATATGCCCTATTTAAAAATAAATGTTTTCTGTCACAACAATTGAAGCATTTGGAGTTATTCATTTACATACATCGACATAGGCCTATGTATATTTGTCATTTTTTAAAATGAGTATTGAAACTGAAATCTTTGCAGGTTTTTTTACATTGCCTGAAATTAGACTGTTGACTAACTTACTTCAACACGAATATCATCTGTAGCTACGAGTGTAGGTACTAGTGGCATATGAAGCTTTGGAGGCACATGTTCTGCATATTTTCAACCTTTTAATAGTCTCTGAAAAAAGTATTTATTCTGAAAATATCACCATTTATTAAATATTGAGACTCTGTTTTCCCATTTCTCATAGGCTCCTTCTCAATATTTGATAATCTCGGATATTATAGGAATTGTTTTTCCGATTCTGAGTGTACGTAACTGTTATGTTAGCCATGGGAGAACAACTTATATAACAAAGTGTATCCATGGAAACCATAATTTTCATGGTACCGTAAGTAAGTATAGATATACACCGAAACATGGAATTCATTACAATAAAGGTAAAATGTGTTTTCCTTCATCGAACCAGCCTGGAATGCCTCGCAAACAAGCCTCACCTAATTTTTGTTCAGCAAAACAAGACGTGTCATAAGTCTACAGCGAGGGTTATGTGTGTAGAACTATATGATGAGGGTTATGTGTGTAGAACTATATGATGAGGGTTATGTGTGTAGAACTATATGATGAGGGTTATGTGTGTAGAACTATATGATGAGGGTTATGTGTGTAGAACTATATGACGAGGGTTATGTGTGTAGAACTATATGATGAGGGTTATGTGTGTAGAACTATATGATGAGGGTTATGTGTGTAGAACTATATGATGAGGGTTATGTGTGTAGAACTATATGATGAGAGCGAACATCTGTCAGCAGGATGATGTTACTGACGTAGGTTTACATTCCTGTTGCTGCCATCTGGACAGTTTACTTGTGTATATCCATATGTGCTTATGCTTCGTAACGTCTGTAGATGTTCTTATACATCGTGAACGACTTCCCACCTATAAGCAGAGTAGCACTGTTAGCTCTGTTAACTGGGTGATTAAATAATATATGATTTAATATATATAGATATGTGTTTGTTTATCGTATGTTAACTTTTTGTGTGGACGTTCCGTATATTCTTTCTTATACCAATTAGTTCTGTTGGATAAATTTTCAAACTCCCAAACTTTCAAATTTTACCGTGATGAATTCCACATATTTAAAAAAAAGATAGACGTTGATTTGTTTCCTTTATAAATGAACAAATGACCTTCAATAGAGAAATAAATGCGAATGGTATTTATAAGTTTTTAATAGATTTTGAAAATCTCTTTCACATTTGACAATGCCACTGTTGTTTAATAGAACATATTTTTTATTGTGTCTCTGTATATGATAGCACATTCCATACAAAACGGCATCATGTATACATGTAGTCAGTGGAGCCCTCTGTAGACGACCTCTCTACTGAATGCCAGTAGCTGTACACAGTCTGACTATTTCCTGTAGGAGTGCACAATGTCGGGCAGTCAGCCAGCAGCTGAGCTCAGAGGTCATTCCGACCTCGTACCGGAATTCCTGGTATTCTTCACCTGCGATGTAACACTCGATATCTGATTGAATATAAAGAAGATTGAAATGTTCTTCAGATGATCAATTTTTGTATACACTATAATATATTGAAAAGGGATCAATTGTCGGTATATAAGCAAAATCAAATGAAGACATTGAAGACGTATATCAACTCTGAAAATCATGACTTTAATATATATTAAGCGTGTAAATGTCCCCAAGTGTCCACAAAGTATCGTTCACTCTGATACAGATTAGCATACAAACATAGCGTTCCATGTTTCATGTAATCTCTCTGTGCTACCGATAATTACCAACAGTGTTTTCTGTATTTTCGGGTGTTTAAAAATTAAATAAAACTTTATTTATATTAAAATTTATATTTAAAATTATTTAAAAAAAAAAATGTTCTGTCGCAACCACTGTGTGTCTTAGTCTGTGCTGCTGTAAAGCAAACACAATGTAGATTGAAGAAATGTGCTGGATTATTAACATACCAAAAACTAATTGATAACTATTTGTATTTCAAGAGTTATTGCTCTATATCGGTTTATATATACCTGTTATTGGTTATGTACGTAACACATGACCACCATGACTACAGCATGCTCTTTACAGTAAACCTACGTGGTCCATCGCTATGTGTAAATGTGTAATGGTATTGATACACGTTGTAAAGGAAATCTATTATATACTATGTTCTGCTTGGTGCAGTAGTCATTGTGTTTAGGTTACATGCCACGTGTTTTTAAACAATGCTGGTGGTTTATGTCGATTAAACACGATTTTCAAAACATTTCCAAACAAAATGAGTTTTTATCTAAATGGAAGTGAACACAGTAAGTTACAACTTTGTTTTACTCTCCACTGCCCTCATAACATTATTCAATTTAGACACTTCGCTTTGCGATTTCAACCGCGTCAATGTAAATGTCCACAATGTTTGCACAAGGATTCGACGTTCATACTTCAATACGTTCACTCAACTATCAATACGTTCATACTTCAATACGTTCACTCAACTATCAATACGTTCATACTTCATTACGTTCATTCAACTATCAATACGCTTCGCCTCGCCGACACGCCTATTTACACAAGTTTCAAAATATCCTATTCTAAATCTAGTGCACGCATGAACTATATCAGATTGTCCCATTTGCTAGAATTGTTTATTGACAGTATCATACACGTCGACATGACATCATCTTGTCTGTGGTCAGCTGTGAACGGTATCAGTACACACTCTTTGATTAACTGCATTGATTTTACCTGGTGATAAACTACACCTCCATTTTAAAACCACCGGAACTTATGTTTCGTAAATGGTTATATTGGGGTGATGCATTGTGTCGCCTGCACATTAACAATAAACATGTTTGATTTACTCTTTGGGGCTAATATGTATTTTTGTTGTTGTTTATCAAATCGATTAAATGAACATAAATTTCATTTTAATATTGGGTATCTTGGGTATTTTTGTTTTGGCTATGAAGGAAACGTTTCGCTGTTGACACCAATTGTCATCAAACAGTCGATGTGCATTATCTGAAGAGTTATACACATGCGGATATGTTAATTACTGGTTGGTTGCGATGATAAGTCATTAGAGTAAAGATAGGTTTATACATGAACTTCAATGGATGATTAGGAAGACTCTCTGTCCACTGCAGTATTAACTTTGTACCTCATCAACGGAAGTTTCAATCAGTATAATAAAACAAAACAGAAAATGAAGCATTTATTTGCAAATATATTTATTGCTTGGGAGAACAACGTTCAAAACATCATGTTCACGTACCTTTATCGAGCAGTTTATCAATCACAAGCAAATCACATTTATCAAGTTCAGTGAATATAGAATGTGCACAACTTTACAGAATGTAGAATGTGCACAACTTTACAGAATGTGGATGTCCCTCTACTGTACGAACTCATCTAATTAGTGTTGAGCTTGGAGTGAAATGTTTGTTCTGACCACATATTGAACAGACACGTGACCTCTCCCCACGTGACCTCTCAGTTTGACCTCTCTCCAGATGATCAGTTGCATGGGTCACCTGTCACCTGTCTTAAATATACATGGAATATGTACACAAGTATATATACCGGGACGTGACGTGAGGGAGAAGCACGGGTTATCTGCAACACTGTCTACAGTAACCGTCTTGTTGTGAGACAGTATAGTTGATGTAGATAGATAGTATCCTTATGATATCAAGACTTCAGTACAATATTCCCGTCGTGATGTATGAAACCACGAGGTACCAACTTGGAGGAATCATTTATATGTCGTATATGTAGAACACCAATACCTACCGATACAAACCATGTCATAGTAATGATTCCAGCAATAAGGGAAACATGTCAGTCTCAATCAAGTCCATCAAGCTTAGTCATATACAAGAGGCCATACTCATATCTTTCGTTGTCGCCAATTCAAAACCAGAAAACACTTAAATGTTTCCTTTTCTCCATAATGTTAGTATGTGACTGACGCGTGTACACAACATTGAACACACAACCTTTCTGAAAACGTTTCAAATATCGTGTCGTTTTGTAGTGTACAAGAGTCTATGCATTTCCTAATATTTCAAATTTAAAATCATCTTTCAATTACTCCATGACCTTATAAACTGAACATATTATAAGACTATGTTCATTTATATTTTCAGGAAACTATGAGAGCCCAAGACAAAGCGTTGCTAGGGCAACTACAGCGTTGCCAGGAGACGATAGAGAGCATCAAGCACCAGCGTTCTCTGTGGGAGGAGGGGTCGGAGGACGACCTGGACGAGGGGGACGAGGACCATTGGGAGGACTGGGAGATAACAGGTATAACATCACACCTTCATCGGAATATATCCATTTAACCTATATCAGGAATATCCCGGTACGGAAACTACTTTCAAATAAGGGGCGTGAACGTAATACCTGACACAATTCAGTTTGTTCGCATGATAATAAGGAAAGGTCACGATTTCTGAAATGTCTGATACTTACCTAAAATAGAATACTAAATTGGACTATATATTTTAAAATCCCCGCAAATTTTATCTGAAAATTCTTAACTTGCTCTCCGTGATTGGAATAATTACAACTTTCGTTTGCGTTTTCGTGCACGTTGTGGACAAGCAGGGCGAAAACACAGGAAGCCAAGTGAACACTTGAAATGGATGCATTTGAAATCGTCTAAAAATCAATTGCAGTGCTTGAAACGCAGAACCTCCCTAGCTGGAAACACACCTGGTCTCGAGTTATCTTGGCTGTTTCAACATGTTCGTTTTTTAGTTTCCACACGTTTCATTCATTTCTAAAATCTCTTGGGCTAGTGGAAACATGGATGCCGAGGTTATTCCATGGCACTCCATGTTGACACTCCAGGAGCAGTCCCCTGCTAGGTGTCTTGGCCGGCCTCCATCAATAATTCAGTAGGAACCGACACGAAACTCAGAGAGTGTTGGCTTTATCATAATTACAACACCGACGTCACAATTGCGTGTCAGTCTGCCAGAACCCGGATGTAGCGTCTTCACTGGATATCCTCTCATCAGAGATCCAAAAGTCAGGTGACATCAAACATTTATAGGGATTGGGTGTGTCCATCTCGCTCACGTCACATCACGGATATCAGTATTACTGAAAGGTGTTTGTTTGTACTGGCGTCCCCTTGTACTAGTCTTTGTACTAGTCTTTCACTTAAACTTTGAACGATGTTTTATTAAATATTGAAAATATCTTGTATAATATCGTCTCAGTGTGTCCAGTAACATACTGTTCTTTCACCAAAAGCTAAACATCATATCCATTTTGAAAGAAAATCTAGTCGAAAAGATCAGAGTCCTCTTACGAATCGTGTTTCATTGTTTAATATAAAACATTTATTTCTATTAATAAAAAATATCTCAGTGGTTTTTTTTCTCTGAAAGCATGAAGGCGTTTAGCGTCACAGCCAGACACCGATACAACCCAGTCGATTCTAATTGAATTGCTGGAGTGCAGGTAGTGGATTAATATAGTAACGCTACCATCACGCATTATATATTTATCGGTATCAAGTGTTCTCGTGTTACATCAATGTTCGTTATGGACCAGTTCTCCCCTGGGGTTCTCTCACTCTCTCACTCACACCTCGAGCCTCCACAATCGATACAATATAATGCGATTAGTTTGTATCTGCCTATTTATTCCAAAAGCTAATCCGACGCTTATTGATATAGATATTGCCTTTTATCAATTACCCAACGTAGTTCATGATGTTAAGTGAAGAAATAAAATAAATCAAATGATTTCCGAATATGTGAGTCGAAATTTGTGTCAGTGTCCAAAAAAGTGAGTTCATCAACAGGAAGATGAGATATTAGGACATTCAGGATTTGTGCTTAAAATATAACGAAGTAAAGTTACATGGAAAATCAAGTTAGTTTCTGTTGAAGTTTGTGATGTGTTAAGTGCTTCCTTTTTATTGGGTTAGTCGTTATTTACGAGCACCACGAATTAGAATCATCACGCTCCTTTATATCATATAGGTGGTAAGAAAATTATAGAAACTTCTATGTTACAAGCGGAAATATATCATGTTTTGCTCTGTTGATTTTGTCACTGCTTGTCCACTGGAACCCGAATCTGGCAATTCGTTCAGTAACAAATTTCCACAGAGCGTTGGTACCACTTGTGAACAGTGAAGGATACCCTAGTCGAACCAAGTGTTAATGAACACAGTGTCTTAACGTTAACGTTGACTTTTGGTTGAATTGCAGAATTCGAGCGGAGTTTCGCGGAGGGTTCAGAATACGCCTCGTCCACATTGTCCAGTAAAGACTCTCGGTCAAGCGGATGTACCACGTCTAGTGGAGTGTCCAGCATGGCGTCTCAAAGGTCACAGAGGTCAGACCAGATCGAGGCCGGCAAATCTTCTAACGTGTATCAAGCATCACCTTCCAGGAGTCAACAGTCACAAGTGTCAAGGACGAATGCGTACTTCCGGCAAGATCTGGAAGTTACTGTGTGACGCTCAATGTGATTTGTTGATATTATATTCTTGATGTAAGCTGTGATCTGATTGGATAACGATCGATTCAATGCTTGGGATCTTCAGTGCGGATGTGGTGCTGTTAACTTATGTGCTAGGTTTGTGATAAAAGAGTGCATATGTCGGACTTGACACGCCTGGAGAGTATCGAACTGTTAGTTGCTTCTTGACCAATGGTGCTAGTGACAGACGTTTCACTAGAAGCAGACGACAACTTTGGCAAGACGCCATGTTGACAATCAAACACTAAATCTCAATCAAAACGTGTGTGAGAACCTGTATGTGAGAACCTGTATGTGAGAACCTGTATGTGAGAACCTGTATGTGAGAACCTGTATGTGAGAACCTGTATGTGAGAACCTGTATGTGAGAACCTGTATGTGAGAACCTGTATGTGAGAACCTGTATGTGAGAACCTGTATGTGAGAACCTGTATGTGAGAACCTGTATGTGAGAACCTGTATGTGAGAACGTATGTGAGGATGTCTTTCTTTATTTTTACTAGTTGTGAATAGTTGGTTAACCCTTCTTCCACAATGTTCTTCCACGTGTTGAAGCCGCCTGTTGGCTAGTTCTCCGGAATGTTCAGATATACTGACAGAACTTAACAGTACACCTAGATCTAGTGAGTAGAAGTGTGCTCTAAACACAGCCTTCCTACTCACAGTGGGTGTTCTAGCTCTCCACAGACGTCACCATACTGGCCTCGAGGAGTGAACAGTAGTAGATGACTGTAATGCATGCTTTCCTGCCAAACGAGAGATCTGTATAGATGCTCAATGCAAAGACTTGGAGTATGCTGAAGGACACAAGCTCACGTGACCATGTGGTTCACCCTGTGTAGAACACTTAAGACGGCGACCAACTTATTTCTTGTACGTTTCTAGTTGTATACCAAAGATATTTATTTTTACCATAAACTGACCGAATCGTTAGCAACATTACAAAGTTTCTGAGTAAAGTTCATTGAGTTGGTGTAAAATGAGCAACATAACATACATACATCATTGCTAATAAAAAATCAAAATCTCCTTTAAAAACAAACTCCAATCTGAAGTCATGATTTTTCGAGACTGAAACCTGAAACAACGTTTGGTCAGTTGTGGGATGTTCTGATGCAGTATTTGAAGGATAGTTGAAATCTAGTTGCCAGGGTCTGGTCGCGAAATCTGATGAAGTCAGTTTAAATTATAGTCTTTCTACCTTCTTCGCCTGTATGATTTGTTATGTACTGTGTACAGTAAACTGCCCAATGACATCATGTATTTTGTTGTTATTACGGTGAATGTTCTCGACATTTGCAGAGGATATACTGATATTGGACCACATATTGACATATTGCATAGAACAAACATACTTCTCTGCAACATCACATTCGAGACCGCGCTATTCGCAAGGACACATTCTGGTTTTTGTCGGGACTAGTTCCTAACGGTATACGAATTAACACCAACTCCAGCACTGACCATCAGCCGCCTACCCGTGACAGCGACGATTATATTTGTTGTAAATTTGGCATATATTTCTAATACCTCTCATCTGGTGAGGTAGATACGGTTAAAAGCTGTTTAAAAATACTTTTACATCATGGGTATTGGATAGAGAAGATTGATGGAAGAGACAGTTTAGAACGACCACTTCTTCACTCCTGCGCCGTACGGTGGATACTTGCATACAGGGATCTGTCGATAGTCGTTCTCACAATAAATATGTCATCATTAGTCAGACCAACAACTTCGTAAATTATTTTCAAAAGAAGGAAGTGCGAGACAATTTGAAACAGAAGGATGACATTAAGGCGGCGGATACCTCTGACACCCAGCAACTGGTGTATACACGCGGAGAGTAGAGGGGTTGGAAACTGTCACCCGAGAGGGAAGTACACAGGGATATGGGTTTAAATCAGAGTTGTGTCTCTGTGTACATGTAAATATACAGGTGTGAAGTAGACAACTTCCTGGTCTTGTGACCGAGAAACAGACGACATCGAGACACACAGATAAACATGGCATCTTAGAACCCTGAACATCAAGGTCAAATTATAGAGACGGAATAAAACATCACAGAGCTCATGCAGCTTTTATCTTTAATGCTCTATTGTTGTGGACTTTGGAAAGATCAACTTTATATATCTGTCATGTTCAACATCAACAATACCAACTTCCCTACGCAAGGCAAACTATTGCCAGTCTCCATTACTGGCTGATTTAAGCCTTGCAATATTTCCTTAAGGTTTCCGTGCTAGTAAATCAGAGCAATATGTACATCTCAGGTGTAGCGCTCCACTATTTAGCACGGAAAATCGAGGGAAATACTGCAAATGTTAAATAAGCAAGTAATGGAGACTGGCAAGAGTTATGTCTTGCGTAGAAGTTGCCAAGATACATGTATATGACTACTTGTCGGGGAACCGATGGCGAAGATTACCCATTTCTGCTTTGAGAGAGTCCTTGAGTAGGAAGAATGGGCGAGTAACTGTTGAAACGACACTTGGTCGAGTAGAAATGACCATCTACAGGCGATACTAACATCACATCATTGAGTACAAAAGGTACAACTATTCTCACGTTCTCTCTTATACTTAAACCATTTGGAATAAATACTGCAGAGTCCTACATTTGAAGATGTGAGTGAATCTACTCATATCTTACATTTCCTCTGTCGGAGTTTAATAAGACCTTGCTAAAAGAAAATATCACCGTCGGCGTCATCTGGTTTTCGTTTTCATATGAATTGATATTCTTGAAATGACATTTAGGAGAGGAATTCTTCAGAAATGGATTACGCCCTTAACACATTCTTCTTGTCAAACATATAGTTTGTGGTCTTTGAATACATTAAATAATTTGTTACTGAAGTAGTAGAACTTGTTTTAGTTCTAATTGACTTAAATTGTCATGTGCGATGTAGCTCATCAGGACTTGCATGATTTATTACATAAGGTTGAAGATCTAATGAGGACCAAATGAAAAAACTTTGATCTCCAAGGTACAAGGTAAATTTTCAGTTTTGGGGTGCAGCCATTCTTCTGGAGAAGTTGAAAATTGACCCAAGACGGACGAGGGGCCATGCCATTCTGGCCTGATGAGCCAAAATTAAATAGTTTTTAAAATATTTACAAGCAACCCATATCTAGAACGTTAGTCAATCGAAACTTGACAATCCAAACAATCTGTTGATCATGTCTCGATAATCGTCTTGGCTACACCGGAAGTAGAAATGTGCCAACTTGGCGGGTGGCTCAACGCTTAACCCGGAAGTGTTTCCCATCAGCACACGCCAAATGTAATTGCAATCGATTCACAATCTCGATTCAGTCTCTTTGATCGGTTCCCTGTCCTGATTATTTTCTTGTTGTCATGCCAACTACTAGACCAATCATATATTGATCAAAGGATCCGAGTGAAAGGTCGCGCGTTTATCATACCTGGTGTTTATTGTTCATATATCCCTCGGACGTTCGTCTGTTGATACCAAGTAGAGATTATTTATTTATTACCGCGCCGATATTAAAGGTTCCTCGAGCAAGTTGAGTCATAAAAGTGAAAGTAGGCTATTTAAACGTGGTCCAAGCTTATTGATTTGTTTTGTGACCACAGTCAAATATCACTCCATCACTATTTTTATCACAAGTTTTCAGTCCTCAAAATTTGAATCTTGGCCGGCTTTTTAGGAAAACAGGTCTGGTCGTATGCGAGGTTCTTTATATTGAATCTCCACCAGTGTGTATGTACATATGACCACGTCAATTACAAAACTTCACAACGTTACATGTTTGCAGTTTGATAATTAAACTTATATATCACGACTAATCATTTTCGAAGGACAATATTTTGTTCTTGTTGATTATACACCTTTAGAGAGGTTTAAACTTTTATGTCAAATTTCACCTTCAGAAAGAATGAGATGAGCTTATATCCCAAAACGTATGCGACTCCAGTGAGACCTCGTTTAACCGGGCCCGTATGCCCGGATACCATATAGATGTGTCATAAATATACACCCTGATATTGAAATAATGACGCCAACAACAGAACGGGCACCTTGTTTTTATGATGGTTTAAATGGTCAGTTACAATACTTGCACCCCCGCATCCCACTCAGGACCCGCCACTGCACATACCAATTACTGCTCATTGCTCAACACCTAGCAGTAACAGGTATAGAAGCATAGAAATGGAATGACATTCTGCCAGATATTAGATATCGAAACTGACGGGCAATTTGTTGATTGGTATGACATTTATCATTTGACATCCGACTTTAGTTTTGTGTGAAGTAAATAGTTGGATATTATCCATTTTTTCACTATAATACGTTTAAGAATAAAGGAGTGACTAAATAGGTAACTATGTGATCCGTTGACGAGAATCGGGTTTTCATGTCCTTCAAAAATCATTTGGAAATTTAAAACTTTGTGGGTCCCCATACCCGCCCATGCAAAATGTTTGAAACTGGGACCCCTCCCTCGATCCACCACTGCTGAGGTCAAATGTCTTTTCAATGATTTAAATCGCGAAAAACGACTGAATGAAGAGATACATGATATATTTTATGTACGCTTCAAAGTTTAAACACATGTCAAAGTTTTTAGCGACCGGTAATGCTGGTATCACCTTTGTTTGTCCGTGAAATTGATGATTGGAAACTGTTATTTTGATATTTTGATTAAACCTTTATAAAGTTTTCTGATGACCTGTGTATACACACCCCTTTGAAACATACACACCTCTTTGAAGGCTTGACTTTCCGATTTCAGACTGACAGTACCTGTGTTCTGAAATCATCTCCTCCCACAGTTTTTGATCAATCTTTCTGAAACTTTCCACATGCTTCGATACACATGGGTTATACGCATTTGCTTTTTGGGACCAGTCGGATTCATATTAAGCAAGTTATGGCAATTTACTTTGAGTGCTTGAGCGCCCGGTCATTTAAAATCAGGTCATATTTTTGAAAATGCCGAAAATGCCAGATGGGCTTATAGCACGGGCCGCTGCCCCTTCAAATATGACACTTTCGCCTTCTCAAGAACCGCTACATTTTTAAGCTGCCCTTGCATACTGACCGGGGATGCAGAAATCGATCTATTTGCCGGACATGTCCGATTGCGAATCCAGTTTGACCGAATGGAAAATAGACTTATCGGACATTTGAAAAGTCGGTTGACCGATTGAAGAAAATCAAAAGAAAACTAAACAAACATCCCATTCAAGCATGAAATAAAGGAAAACCGCCCTACTTTTGTCGGTCATAAATTCTAATTGTTTATGTCATTAAAAACACGTTGATCCAGTCAAGAACTTGAACATCTCGCAGGGATTTCTGAGAATTGGTCAGCGCCACCTATCGTCCAAAGAGATATACAAACTGCTTATAATACTTTGGGATTTTTACATCTAGGATGTTAAGCTTATTTGCATAATATTAGTTTCAAAACGGATTTCAACTTCAATGGGAAAATTAAACAAGAGAGCTATTATCAGATAAATGGGGTTTGTTTCATTTAACCACACATTGTGATTTAGTTTTATCACTAATTCATAGAGCGTTATCAGCGTAGTACGGGTAATTCCATTTTATGTTATTTTACTTCATTATGTTGATGTATTCAAAGGCAGTTTGTATTTTTATGTATAGGGCTATGTAAAGCTTTGTGAATGAAATTAAGAAACCCAAAAATGTTATTCCAAGATCTTGTAGAGTCTGGTTGCACGTTTTATAGGCTCCAACCAACAAAGATGATATTCTCAAAATTTCAACTTCCTATCATTATTTCTTCCTGGATAGAAGTCAAAAGAAGGTTTGATTATGGCCAATCATTCTCTTCACACATACGTTCTATATGGTCTGAATTTCTCATCTTCCCACGGTAAGGTGAAAATGTATCGAGATCTCTCCATTTTTTACCTTGCCTTCAACCTAGTCAGATGTGGTGAAACGAATCAGCAACACCTATCGTGACCACGAGTTACGTCCCTTACCATCTGCTAACATACAGCCAATGAAATCGCTGTTTACATTACATTCGGAACCAATTCAAAATAAGTGACAATCGACACAGTCACAGAGGCAATACAACTGTCTTCTGATTGGCTTGTCCGATTATGCAGTACATTAATATCTTAGCACTGAAAATGCGAGGGTTGAGGTTAAGGGCGGAAGGAGAAGATATGGAAATATTTTCGTTACGCTTGTGACGTTGTGAAGATGAAATTTCTAGACTCCAGCAAAATATGTCCTTCCAGTGACGGATCCAGGAATTTGAAAGGGGGGGGTCAAATGGAAAAGGGTGGTGTCCAAAATTCCCCCTCCCCCCATGTCTCCAGACCCCCTTGATTGCACAACTAGATTTAATTGCAACCTATCAAGACACTCCATTTCTGACCTCAGATTCAGGCCATGTAGAACAGAGGATGGGAAATCTGAAGGGAGTAACCTCTGTGGGAAGAGAATGATGGAGAAGCTGCCACGACCATATTTGCAGCCGTTCTGGAGGGGGGTTTATGAAAATATGACGGAGGGAGGCCAGACGACCCATGCTGTAAGCCCATCTGGTTTTGTTGGTATGGGCATGGCTTAAATGTAACAGCCATCAGCCAATCAAAAACAGTTATTTTACTGTGAGGTAGATAAGTAACAATTGCAATTACACAACAGGCAGACCCAGGTCTCACAGCCAGTCAATTATATATTTTAAATTCTCCCCACAACGTAGTATTACTCTTAAGCTGACATATATTTTACACTTGTATTGAATAAGATTAAGTGCAAAAATACTTTCTTTTCTCAATTTCTGCATTTCTCATAGCTGAATGAAGTACTATACCGAATGAAGTGCACATAAAATCTCTATGTTCACAGCTATTTCAAAAGTTTTTTAAGGTGGTGAGCCCTGTGATCAATATTTGGAGTCACAGGGTCACCAAATCTACAATTTAGAATCCCCATTGGCCAAAGAGTCTGTGCATAACTTTTCAGCTTTCTAGAGCTTTTGGGACTTGAGAAAAAGATGAAAGTAGATTTTTAGGTTATGATCCCAGGGACCCACATTTGGGGTCACAGGGTTACCAAATCTACAGTTTAGAATCCCCTTCAGCCAAGGAGTCTGATATAAAATTTCAGCTCTCTGGAGTCATTGGTTCTGGAGAAGAAATCGAAAAAGCAAAAAGTTTACGGACGGACGGACGCTATCCCATGCCATAAGCTCATCGGGCCTTTCAGGCCTGATGAGCTAAAAAAAAGACAAACCAAGATGAAAATGTAACATCGACACTTTTACTCAGCAAGTAAACATGAATACTAAAATGTACAAATACCTCACTTCATTACAGTCATTTAGTTGTGTCTCAATCCTTGTCATAAACCACATGTCAAGTGGGGATATACATACAGATGTTCAAGGAATATCTCAACATCTCAACTTGTCAAACATGAGTTAAAATATGGACTTGATGGAATATCCTGAGTATAAGCACTCCAGGGCTGTCCCATGGTTTCTTCAATCCATCCCTAATAAGCTCAAAATCTTTAGACCCATATCCACGTTATTTGAAAGGTCTCATTTGTATTCCTGCTTCCAAACAAATAATTTACACTGTACAGAGTTCATTCTCAATCAAAGCCTTTCAATCACGCAGTTGCAGCTTTCTTTTTCTGCTGTTGTTCGTACTCTTTCATTCTTCTTTCTAATTCTGGGCGGTAGTGGCGGATAAGTCCCTGCAAATGATGAATAAAAAACAATCAGGAAATATTTTTCATTTTATCAAAATTTAACCCACTAAAACAAGAAAAAAGTGAGACACACACCCCCGCCATCCGTCCATTGGGAATTATAGATATGAAGGGTACTAAGTATAAAAAATAGCTTCAAGCATCATAATATTGTCCAAAATAATTTTAGGAACTGACTATTATTACAAAATTACATTCACCCAGATGTAATATTTTTCAGGTAACTTAATTTTTCCCATTAGAGCATCACACTGGTAATTTGTACAAAGTTCAATTACAGATTCTAGGGCTTCATAACTCCGTAAAAAATAATATTTCGGAACTGGACTGTGAACTCGATGAAGAGTATCATCTGGACTACCTACATGTTAAATTTCATTCACCTAGATGTAATAGTTGCCGAGAAAACTTGTCCCAATTGGAGCATAACAGCTCTTTTGGTACAAAGTTAAATTTCGGATTCAAGGGCCATAACTCCGTAAAAAATAATACTTCGGAACTGGTTTTCGAACTCGATAAAGAGTATGGTCATGAGTACTCACAACCAAAATTTCATTCACCTAGGTTGAACAGTATCCGAGAAAACTTGCCCCATTGAACACAATAAAACTAAGTCCAAAATATGACGTTTCCATGGAAACGACAAAAAAATTAAACCTCAGAAAATGCGATTGGAAAACATGGTTAACAATTGTACTAAGTTTGGTTGATGTACCTTTGACGGTTTTTGAGAAAATTGACCGGACGGAAGGACGGACAGATGGACGGGATGACCGCTATATACCCCCGCTTACTTCGTAGCGGGGGTATAAAAATGTTTTTATGAAAATAAGACAGAAAGGTTGACATCTTGGATTTCCTCACTATTTGAAAATAATCCAAGTCAAATTGAAATTGTGTTCAGTGTCACTCTATATTTAGCCAGTTGCAGCTGGATTCAAGTAATAAACTAGGATATCAATCATAATGTAAGGGTTTACAGTTGTTCTTTTGGGCACAAGACAGCTCTGGGCAAAGAAACCATTTAAAGTAATGTAAGTGTTGTTAGCTGCTCTCCGTACCTGTACAGGCCAGGCAGCTCCGTCCCCGAGAGCACAGATTGTGTGACCCTCGATCTGTTTACTAAGCTCGTACAACATGTCAATCTCGTCAGGCTTAGCATTGCCCGTCACTGAAACAGTCAAACATTGTACACGCTATGATGAAAGTGGAGATTTTCAAGGGAGGTAACTCTGACCAAGAACAAATGGTTCAATTTGGCAAGAGGTTGAAAATTGTCTTTGTCATGATCTTGAAGCTTGGAGCAAGTTGAGCAATAGTGGTATAAACTTGTATGATTTATCGGTAAGTAATACTTGAAACTTGTTTTACTTACTGAATCTGTCCATCACAAGCTTCATCCAGCCGGTACCCTCACGACACGGTGTGCACTGCAAACAGGAAAATGTTATATCTCTTGGCATGCACACAAAGCTTGAATCATTTGTATTTGACAAGCTTTCAGCAATTGTCTAACACTCACACTGAGATATAACGATAACTAGGATAAAAATAATGAGGTTGTCTAATCGTTTCTAATTGTTTCATGGTTCATACAGCCAAAACAGAATAAAATTCCAGTACTTTTCCAAGGACTTTTTACCATTTTTCAAGTACATATATTTGCAAAATTATTCATACTTATTATATTAATAAAACTTCCCACAGCAGTGATTTAATTACACTTTTACCATGAAAGACAAATAACTTAAATATCAACATTAACCTGAATTTATCAAGTGACATAACTTTCGGTTTCCAGTACTTTTTCGACACTTGGTAAGCATTGTAAATTGAAGTACTTTTCCAGTATCAAAACAAAATTCAAGAACTTTTCCGTGCGAACCATGTGTTTATAACAGGATGGTGAAGGAGCTGAAGCTGAAAGTGAATCTACTTATTGATAAACAATGAATGTAGTTCACCTGTCCACAGCTCTCGTGCTTGTAGAAGTCGATGAGTCGAGCGATACCGCGCACGATATCTGCCTGATTGTTGAAGACAATGATAGCAGCTGTACCGAGACCAGTCTGAACCTGGACTAGAGCGTCGAAATCCATCAGAACATCGTCACACACACTGCAACACACATAACAGGTTCAACTGATTAACATCAGCTTCAGTCCTCCTTTCTGTTGAGTTTTAAATCATTGTTTTCTTCAATGGAGTTTAAGATAAGCAAAGAACAAAATATAAACATTTAAATGATAGACAACGATTTTCAATTATCACAAAAATGTTTCAACTATTGGAATGATGGAAACAGTTTATCATTCATCCTTCAATGCTTAAGGTCTCATTCAAAACAATATGTACAAATGTTTCCCCACACTGACCTATCTCTTTGGTACTAGGGCTGTGGTTGTAGATAATATGACACACACACACCATCTATTATAAGCCTTATCTAATGAACTACGAGAGGTGTTAGCAAAAAATATTTTTGACCCACCTCTTGGGTATGAGGGGTGTAGATGACCCCCCGGGGATGATCCCCTGCAGGTTCTCCCACCCTCCGATGACTCCCCCCGCATGTCGGTCAATCAGTTCTCGCAACGAGATAGACATCTCCTCTTCCACCGTACATGGGTTCTTCACGTGACCAGAGATGTTGAAAAGCTGAATTAGCAAACATCATTGACATGTTATTTGAAGTAGGTTATCAATGAACATAAATATTCAACTTTTTGGATCCTATTTCTGACTGGACTCCGCTCAAGATTTTTAAAAACATTATAATGTTAATTAACATAAAAAGGTTGCGTTTTTCCAATTCAATAATGAAATTATGCATCATAACCAAGATTTGCTAACAGATTTGTGTAACTTCTCCTACCTTTGTGCCTCGGTTCCTTTCTCTTCCGAAACTGGCAAACCACGACCCTCCTCTCCGACAAATAATCTGTCAGAGAAATATTACATTTTTTTTTTATTGATTGTCACCATATCACTAATTTTAATTAAACATTTCTAAATCTTGAGATATTTTTGCTGTATTCCATGTAGTTCGCTTACATACAAATGACAATTACCATATTTCTTTTTGCAAAATGTTTTTAACTGATTTTTGATAATGGAATCTACTAATTAGGGCTGTGTATTGCCTCAATTTTTCAATACCGATACGTATTGCTGAACTGTAATGTATTGCAATATGTACCACAATATATTGCAGATCCTCTGACAATGAGATATTTCTCTATTTTCTCCATTTTAACTAGTGCCAATGATATTGCAACATGCTAAATGAAATCTACCTTCAACTTTTATACTTCTTTTTGAAGTTTAAACAGGACTCATTTGATAAAATGACTTTCAGATATTTAAAAAGATAATTTGTAATACACATTCAACACACATTCTAGAACTTCAAAATAATGTTCTTAATTAGTTAAGCCAGTAAATGTGCATTTTACAAAATAAATGAATAAATTTGACTTAATATTTGTTTATATGATATGAAAATAGTATTGCAATACGTGTATTGCACAACTCTGTATTGCAATATTATTGCACAGCCTTACTACTAATACATACTGGTGCCACCGCTACAGTTTCCACGTTAGCGACAGTAGTGGGACAGCCGAACACGCCCACATCAGCGGGGAACGGAGGCTTCAGCCGAGGCTTTCCTTGTTTTCCTTCCAGCGACTCGATCAGAGCCTGTATCAACAAGTGATTTTTTTAAAGGTTTAAAATAAATTGATATAAGGATGACTAGGTCACAGTTAACAAATTGAAAAACTAAATCTTTTAATATCTACAGTTTTAACTTGCTTACTTTTCCAGTTGAAATATCTTGGTTAACAGGTTATTCAAAAAATAATTATTTGATAGTGTTTATATCTGAATGCATAACAACTCAATTGCAACAAATGGCAGACGTGAGACTTAGCACTAAAATTGGACCAAGTAAAATTGTATATTATTAAAGTTTTGACTATCAAGTACTTACAGTTTCTTCACCACAAATGTAGGCTCCAGCTCCACGATGAACGAAAATATCAAAGTCGTAACCAGATCCACAGGCGTTCTTACCAATAAGTCCCTCTTTGTATGCCTACAACAGTATTGTGAACAGTTGTTTGTTAACGTTCTGCAAAAACTTTCTTGTAACTAAAATATAGGGATCATTGCTGGTTGAAAAAGGACTGGGGAGACAGACACTTGTACAATTTTGTAAATGAAAGATCTTAACCAACTGTTAAAAGCAATATAGACTAACCTCGTTGATGGCCAGCTGTAGGTTGGACGCTTCATTGTAGAATTCTCCTCTGATGTAGATGTAAGCTGCGTACAATAGACAAGCACAGATCAGTTACCAAGATCAAAATCCGCCAAACCAACTGACGAAATGTTACTGATTGCTTGACCAATATGGCAACCACTATCAATGTTTAAATCCTTGAATACTGAATCAATTTGAAAATCATTATGATTAGGTTCACAGATTTTAAACATTCACCATCATTCCAAAGAGTGGTGAAAGACTGAACTTAATTTTTTAATAATATCTCTTGAATTATATCGTTATCATAACAATGTTGCTCTGCACTGTATAATCAAATCGGTGAACTAAGATCTGTCTCTGCACTGGACAGTTAAGGGATGTTTTAACTGGAATAACTCACCCGCAACAGCGCCCATTGCTCTGCCAGCCACCAAACATCCCTCGACCAGCTTGTGGGGGTCGTGTCTCATGATCTCCCGGTCTTTGCAGGTGCCAGGTTCGCCTTCGTCCGCATTTACTACCAGGTACTTGGGTCTGCGGATAAACACAGAGTTTATTAGAACTCAATGTCAGCTCTCGGATGAACAATAATAGTATTATTACATGGAGCAGGAAAGCTTGTTGTATATCCAAAGATTTTCAAAATACTGACCTGCCATCAGATGGTTTATTCATGAAGCCCCATTTCATTCCGGTAGGAAATCCAGCCCCTCCTCTTCCCCTCAAACCGGACGTTGTTATCTCTTTCAAAATCCACTCATGGCCTTTCAGAAGAATTTCCTTAGTCTTGTACCAGTCACCCTAGTAAAGAAATGTTTATAATGGAATTAACCGTTCTACACACAGTATACATTATTGTTTTTATTTATTCATGGTGACAAATATTTAAAATCTTTTACTCATAAAGAGAAAGTTTGAGCTTGGAATCAACAGTTATAAATATCTATGATGTTACAAACATTCCCATAGGTCCCATCATGTTGACATCTGCTGACATCAGTGCCATTGAAAGCTCATAGAATCATTTTATTCTTTATTTCTGTCTCAACCAAAGAGTTTTTTAAAAGAAAAACACAACTTAATGAAAATTTGGGATGGAAACTGATGAACACAATATCTTACCCTAGACATTGCGCCCTTCAAACGCCAATCATGTCTACCATAGAGATTTGTGAAGATTCTATCATCATCTTTTAAAGGACCATACACACTCTGCAAACAAACATATTCAAATGACTTGAAGACATCAATGCTTGATTGAGAATAAATAAATCAAGAATGGATCAATTGTCAGAAATTCAACAATGTTTCATAACATTCTCCAAAAACTTCCAGAAAAGTTATGTATGATATGTTGATTAGGTACATTTACATAATATTGTTATGTAAAGACAAATTCAAACTGAGCTTTATATTATTTTCTTTCAACTAAATTTATGATATATATTTCAATGTAACAATCCCACCTTTTCAGTTTTTGCTTCTGTTGAGTTACATCGCGCAGCCACAGATAATTGAGGGGGTATCTGCTTTCGAACTTTAAAAAGAAAAAAACTTTATATAAACACTAAACAAACAACTGATAAATGGTATAACCTGTAAAGGAATCACAAATTAATGAAAACTTGTAATCGGCTGAGCCTGAGCAATAGTTTTGCTGCAAGGAATTGATGGAAAACATGTTACAACTTTTGATGCAGAACATAAACAAAACATTAGGCATGTTATACATTGTTTGATACAATGATCGTACAAAGTCAGTACAAGTACTTTGTTTACAAATAAATGTTTCGACAATGCCAAAGAATCGATCTTACCTAATGCAGAGAGCAGACCAGGGGCTACTCTACCCAAACTAGCCATGGTGCAACTGAATGCTGTTCCTAAAACAGCTGTGGACATCAACGACTTGTGTAACCTTCACAGTTTACATAAACCATTCCAACATGGCGCTGCCCAGTAAAGACAGGGTCGCAGTAAATATAAGATATATTCAAAATTATAGTTAAACCGCCCACGCACACATGTCGTGATTGTTTCGACATTGAAGATCATGGTAAGACGAAATAACACTAAATTAATTTTTTGTATGTAATGACGTTAAGTTTTGTGCGATACTACGAGAGAGTCGACCTTCACCTTTCAGATTTTCAAGCCTGGCGCTTGATGCTCGTGAAATTATCAACAAGAAGCTTTCGCCCTCAAGCAAAATGAGAGGGAGCTGCGGTATTAAATAGTTTTTGCCGCATCACTGAATAGGTAAGAAAACAGCACCTAAATTGGTAATTAATTATTTAGGTTGCCGTTACTTCAGAATCTGTTTTATTGTTCACTGATGTTATGAATCATGTCATTTGTCATTAAAATTTTAGGTATAACTATAGAATTGGTTCGCCACCTATTAGGGTTTAGGGTTAGGGTTAGTATTAGGCTTTAGGGTTAGGGTTAGGGTTTGTATTAGGGTTTAGGGTTAGTATTAGGGTTAGGGGTAGTGTTAGGTTTAGGGTTAGGGTTAATCTTTAGAATGTATTCAAGGTGGCGAACCAATTCTATAGTTGCATTTTAGCCTAATAATAATATGACTGCCAATAATATATTGAGGATTGAGGATATTGTTGGCCTATTTTGGCTAGACTGCATTTTAAGAAGTACTATTGTTTATGATCTGATGTTATTAGTATCACAGAAGCTGAGCATGATCAAATAGATACATTGATACATTATATAAGATACTTACAGTAATAAAACACAAGCGGTCAATGGGACCGACAGCGTGCTTTATAAGACAATAAAACATGCTCGGGATTTTAGACGACAGTTAGAGCGTCACCTCGCAAATGACGTCATATTTTACGTCACTTTGATTGTCCAATGCTAGAGAATGTGTTCTACAACGGGAGGCATTAATATTTTCAAAATATAGTTTATGCAAACAACATTATATCTCCACGTTTTTTTTATAGAAAAGCGAGTAAATATTTAAGGGCATCTCATATAAGAAATAGAAGACTCGTTGATGTTCTTTATCGTAGAATAAAATAACGATAAAGCACGCCAACTCGTCTTCTATTTCGTAAATGCTGTTGTTAGTTCAGATAGATTGAATTTAAACTCTGGTTTATGTGCGATGACTGCGCACCAGACAATATAGAAGTTTGTTTTCCTGGAAATTTTGTGACTTATTGTATAGAAATGTTTTGCATTTTGTAGCAGAGCCACATGATTTCTTGTGAATGTCACCCCATTTTGACTTGTGCATTTGGAAATTGACAAACAAATTATCGTTAAAATATGTTAGCATCCAGAAAACCTGAAAGAATAATAGCATTTCTAGCTCATCAGGCCTGAAAGGCCCGATGGGCTTATGGCATGGCATGGTGTCCGGCGTCCATCCGTCAGTAAACTTTTTGCTTTTTCGACTTCTTCTCCAGAACCAATAACTCCACAGAGCTGAAATTTTATGTGCAGACTCCTTGGCCAATGGGGATTCTAAATTGTAGATTTCGTGACCCCGTGACCACAAATGGGGTCACAGGGGTCACAACTTTAAGAACCTATTTTCATCTTCTTTTGTCTAGGAAGCTGAAATGTTGTGTGCAGAGTCCTTTGCCAATAGGGATTCTTAATTTGTAGATTTGGTGACCCTGTGACCCCAATCCAGGTCACAGGGTCATGAACCTATCCTTTGCTTGTAAACAATGTATTACTTGAGTTAACTTAAATATTTAACCTTAGATATTAAATCAATGAAATCCTGATGAGCTACAGAGCCCATGGCTCTATTTTTTTTTTTTAGGAAAGTAGGTACAAACACAGTAGATTCTAGCTGGACATTGATTAGAGAAACAACCGGTCCTAGTGCGAACGTGCATGTAAATTCTGAAAATGAAGTTACATATCCAGTTTTTTTTCCTTCACTAAGGATTTAGATTAACCCTTTAGACAGTGAACATAAACTAACTAAAAGTATAAGAATCTGGCCTTATGAAGGTAGTGTTATCCCAAATGTAACAATTTTAGATACAACTTTCGCATGGCATGTCTCAATTAAAATCTCTATTTAAATACACATACAGTAATGATACACTATGATATCAAAATCCTAATTTGACTGCATCCTCTAACCAAAGATGAGAAAGATAACCAGGATATCCATCTTTTGTCATCAATTGCCAGAATCTATCTATGGTTAGGTGTGCAAGGACAAAAGCCTACGGGGATTAATAGCTACAGTTTGAGTTGTGACAACGATACGCTTACCTACACACAAGTGAACTCTTCCAATCCGCTACACTAGAGAAGTAATAACAGAAGCTGAGGGATATGGGGAGCAACGAGCAAAACGCTTAAGAACAATGTCATGAAGCTGCTTTAGAAATTTAATTTACTGTGTAGGTAAAGCTTTCTCAGTTACTTCCATTATCAATTGGATTATTTTCAAAATTGGTAGGTTTTTCTGTCCAGTCCAAATAATTAGAAAAATAATTAATTTTATAATTAAGATTTTTTTTGTTCTAAGATAAATATTTAGATGTTAACTAGTCGTAAATGTGATTAACAAGTTTTGACATTTTGAATTTTTTTTACAAAAACACATTTTAGGGTCAAATTTGGCAGATTTACTCTGTCAGAGGGTGACGGTCATCATATAATTGTGCACAAATAATGTATGAATGAAAATAAGTTTACTAATATATTCATATTATACTTATAAGCAATGATCATGCATGCTCAAACTGCATTAAAAAAAATTTAGAATTAAAAATTAAAAAATCTTCACATTTAAACATGCTTGTCCGGTGAAGGGCATGTATTTCTATTGCATTCAACCTTGTATCAGAAGGGTACTGGATGTAAAAATATCTTAAGTATCAATTGTTGGACCTCAATTTTTGTCGAGCACCCATGGTCGTGTGGTAAGCTGTTGATACAGTCAATGCTGGCGATAGTTGTCTGACTCAAGGGTGTGGCTTCGAAACTCCTGCAAGGGACTCGGGCCGAAAAAGTACAAGAATCTGTACTATTGAAGGTAGTGTTATCCCAAATGTAACAATATAAGATTTGTTCACTATCTAGATGGCATGTATTTCTAACAGAAGTTGTATGACAAATTTTGACAATAAAGAAAGAAAGAGAAACATCTAAGTGGCATTGCCATTGTGACTAAATAATTTGATATATTGCTCGCCGGGTCCAGGGGTTCCTTTCACAAAGCAACCTTTACTAAGGTTAACCTTAACTCCCATTATTTAACATTGTACTAAGGTTACCTTAGTGACTTTCGATCACCTTAGTGTTTTGTGAAAGGGGGCCCAGGAGCTCAGCAATCTTACCTGCACGTAAGAATTCTTCAAATCAACATAAAGTTTTACAAGTTTTAGGTGCAATAATACGCCTCATTGTGTAACGTGTCTCCCAGAGTATTTCTCTTATGTTAAAGATATGATGAGTGTAAAGATACAACCTGACACCAAAAATGCTGATTAGGGCCACAAAATAGTGACAAATTAGGCCAAATTGACAACAAACAATTTGTCATCAAGCAGTTTGCCTTCTCACATACCAAATGTCTATGATAACAAAATATTGCTACTAGTATCAGTATGAGATAATGCTATAATGTCACAGCCTAGATGACATCACACTACTATGATGTCATAAACCTGAAGACATATCACAATTCTATGAAGTGGCTTGATTGTAAGCTTTATACCAATACTGTCTTGAGGTACATTTTTCATCTTACAAGTTTTGAAAATAATTTTTGATGATAAATAATCTCAGAATGTTGTATACTATCTAGACTGTTAAATGATGAAATTTGTATTACCATCAGTACTTCACTAGGGGGATTTTAAAAAATGTTGTAGTACATTTATTTGTTTATATGCACAGTGAAGGATTTAGTGAAGTAATTCCATACTATTTTATGAAAGAAATAACAATAGTTTAAACCGTGACCTGACCTTGCTCCTTGCACAGCTAGAGGTGACATGAGCTGCATGGAGTCCAGACTTCCTGGTGAGACTACAGTAGTCATCTTAAGACAAAAAGAAAAAGGAGCACATAATGTTCCCGTTAGCCTCTGATCTCTGCTGTCTGTGTTTGTTTCCTGCTCTCATCACGCCTATAATTACTATCTGCTTACGGTTAACAGTAAACTGTTCAAGCACTCTGAATTCAAACAAGTAAGTCTTGTTGAAAAACAAGTAAACCACAGTGGCTGACCAGTGTTAAGGTTTCATAAAGTCTTCCTTTGTTTACTTAGTTATATTGACATGTTTTATAGTACACTTGCTGCCCTGAGACGTTTGTTACGTATTAGTGTAAATGTGCTTGTGTCAATAATGTCAGGATATTGTGATACATTGTGATATTTATTTACTTTTGTATAATAGATTTGTACTGATGCAAAACCATAACAGATTTTCAGGATAACAACTCTTCATTGTGAACATAGACACTGTTTCTAGGTGTGCTCAATACTGTTTATTGGAACTTGGGCTTGTGCTTTCAAAATAATGTAGACACTTATTGTATGTAAAAGCTCAAACTAACCATCAGTTGGATGACGGTAGACCGCAATTTTAATGCTGGTTCACAAGTTAATCTTTATCAATTGAATTCTCCATCGTCTTAATTTTAGAATTGTTCAAAGGATAATTAAACTCCAATCATTCATTGTAAAATAAAAAAACAGATAGTATTGACTATAATGGAGATTGCCCTCATATTTACAAACAAGACTGAATGTTTAGAAGCAGTGTGCTGCCGACTGGCCATGTGACTGACATCATCTCGTACATGTTAGGCAGTAGGTCAAGTCAAATCTGTACCATGTATGTGCATGTGTTAAAGCCCCACCTGTTGTGTATTACAGATCGGACGGGGCAGAGGAACAATGCCTAGAGAGCCAGACGAGCCACAGCATCGTCCCCAGTCCGAGGTGTAGGTACTGTAGTGGTCTGCTCCCACCCTGCTCACGCTGCAACCAGCTTATGGAGATTTGGCCTCCAGGTGGCACTCACATACACCATCTTGTAACTAACAGTAAGTGTTTTGTTTAGAGGAATATTTGTAGAAGTGCATCGTTCCATAGAAGTACATGTTAACCCCTCACCAACCATTGCAGTATTATGTCTCTACTCAAACACGAATTATTTTCTTTGACAGTCATGATTTTCAAAACTGTGACAATCTGGAATGGTTTGGTACTTGATAACTATCCCCTGTCACAATGTAATTGAGGTTTACAAATTAGCTCAGTCAGTCTGTCTGTACTTCCATGTTTCAAAGGTAACGTTTCAAGACCATAACATGAAACTTTGTGCATGCATCAAACACAAGCCATGAATATGTGCCCTTTACTATTTAGGAATTTTCACAAAAAAAACAAACATTAGGGAAACAAGGTGAAGTTACCCTAACAGAGCATAGGCTTGGTTTTAGAAGTAAAAAGTAAAATGTATTCAGATGTTTTTCATGAAACTTCATACATATGTCAAGCAAACTGTTTATATATGTGACTTTTACCTTCTTAGAATTTCAAAATAATAGTCCATTGGACATAAAGTGCACTTAAAGCAGTGACGAGGGCAAGCTTTGTTTCATGGAACTTTGTATATGTATCATTCAACCAGTGTGGATGTACAGAAGTAAGCCATTCTGAAATAGTTGGGTGTTTGCTAGTAGGTGACTGACATTAAGAAATCATAATACCAAAATAAATTGGGTTTGATAACCAAAAATTAAGCTTGACATATGTGAAGATTTTGTCATTTGGAGGAAATTGGGGCTGTAAGGTTACCAGGAATATTCCATTAGCAGCTAAGAGTTTAACCTAGCAATGTTGTTTCTAGAGAAGGTTCTCAGGAAAGGTCCCCACCCATTTTGCTTAAAGTTAGAGAGGTAGGAAACTCTTACCATTGCAAAGGGCCCTGTCTGTTCAGAATTGGTCAAAATGTCCCCTCAGCTGATCACAAGGAACAACACTAATAAAATATTGCATGTTGTTGAAATCTCATTGTAAGACTAGACAACTCTCCATACCTCTACATATATTTTGCTAACCAGAACTTAAGCTTGACATATGTGAGGATTTTGCCTTGTGGATGAGGATGAGATTTTAAGGGAAGCAGGAATATTCCAATAGCAGCTCAATGGATAAACTACCGTATATTACTGTGTATAAGACGACTTTTTTATACCAGAAATAGGTGGTCAAAGAAGGGGGTTGTCTTATACACAAGGCTATGTTTCAGAAGAAAAAATCTTGAAGCTCGAATGACGAACTCACAATGTTGAAACCGGAAACAGCAATACAGAACATCGATGTCAACAGGAAATAGATATACTTTTATGATTATTATGTATTATTGTGGTTTTTATTACTATATCGAGTTAAATACATAAACTATATTTGATAATTCATTTAAACATAATAGGTTGACATACAAAAAGTGGTACAAGCAGTCAAGCAAACGATCGATAAATTCAGTCACGTGGACCAATGAAATTCTACAACTTATCCATTCATTCATGACGTGGACCAATGAAATTCTACAACTAGCCTATTCATTCATAAAACTTGACAAGCTTATCTCGATAAACTCGTGTCATTGACGTAATGTTAATTTCCAATCAGGGCAATGATTCATTAACATATCCGGTAATTATCTTAGCTTTGTTGTGTTCTTATCAGTAATTGGTCTGTATATCCTTCTCTGGATTGACGGAAATATAGCTTACATGGTCAACGTTAAATAAACACGTCTTTAGCTTGAGAAGTTTGCTGCATTGAGTGGCCCCTCGCTATAACACAGGTTTGGGACCCAATACTGACAGCCGCATAATAGAGAATCAACGGTTAAGGGAACAAGAGTTAGAGTGAAAAATAATGGCTTGACTTCAGCTATCAAACATTACCAACTTTTCACCAGCATTCTGCAGTTTTAAATACAACTAGTTTAACTTTGTTTGTAAGAAAGGACAAATATTTACATTTTAATTCAACACTAGGATAGAAATCTAGACATAAATCTTGCATGGCTTTGGGCATGCGCAATCAACCTTGGTTATCAAAGCTCTTCACACCATTTTAATCATATATAATCACTGAAGCGACTTCTAAATCTGTGTACGGAGTATCAGCTTTGTTTAGATTTTATAACATGACAATATATTGTTGACTGTAGTGTTTCTAATCTCGCTTGAACTGACAAGAAAATGACATATCATTAAAAAATAATAACAAACATCGTAAGTAAATGTATACATATTTTTTTATTATGGTACATTTAAAACAATTTCTTTTAAAAACAAACGTTCAAACGTTATCATGTTACTTACAAAATTACCGGTATCAACTTACCGTTACCAAACCTACCAACGTGTTTTCCTTCACGGCATCTTGACCTGATTCCATGATTGCTAGAAGGGGGGTTGTCTTATACACAAACGTCGCCTTATACACAGTAATATACAGTAGTAATGACAAACAGGCAATAAAATATTGATGTTGGTGAAATCACATTGTAAGACTAGACAACTCTTTATCCTATCTGTACATATATTTTGCCAATAGCCTATACTTCATTTGAATCAGACAGTAACTATTGTATTGTAGTGACACACATGTAATGCCATTCTGAGTTTGAAATGTGCTGTGAATAATGATTTATTTTCATATTAATTACCGGTACATGTACATTGTACTGTATCATGGTCCGAGTGTTTGCCTGTGGTGTAATAAAACATGTCACACCAAACGCTACTTACACACATTTATTTCCAGAATTTACTGTTCAGTTTATAGCCAAATGAATTATTAGTTTACGAGTAGATATCATATATTGTACATTTATATTTCAAAAACACATTTTATAATTTCTGTTAATATTGGTAGGTATTTTGTTCTGCTAAAATCCAAAATTGAACAAATCTTACCATTTTGTAGGATACAGATTATGATTGTGCTTAATCTTATTTTAAACCTTTTAATATTCCTGATAGAAAAATATTTGATGATAAAACGATGATTATGCAGATTTCTTTGTATAAATTCTTCAGTTCATTGTATGATGAAACTTGCCAACATTGTGTAACTAAACCTTGAAGACTCAAGTTGGGCGGTATGTGATTTAACCTCTATTTTCTGCCGAGGGAGACGGAATAATTGTTATACAGAATATTTCCAGAGGTCGAATGACATCCTTGTCCCAGTTGTGGAGGCAACACCCACTGTATGTTGTTAAGACACTGAGATACGTGGTAGGTGTGACATAAGTCTTCTGAATAATGAGACAGGTGGAGGAATGTGACAAGACAGAAGAATTTGCATCTTTGCATTATGTTTTACAATAAGTTTGGCTGCAATATAAAGTTAGAAAATAAGATTTAACGCGGAATGGGGGACTATGTATTCAGCGGCGTCCGTGTGTATTTTCATATGTTCGTCACATTTCTTGTTAGCGCGATATCTCATGAAGCATTGCATCCAAAGTCTTCAAGTTTAGTGTTGGCTTACATTGTGGGAAGACACAGACACCAGTCGATTTTGGTGACCATGACCTTATTTTCAAGGTCACCACAACACTGACCACTTTTTGAAATCTGTTTATGCGATATCTCATGAAGCGTTTCATCCAAAGTCTTCAAATTTGGTGTCGGGGAAGATGCAGACACCAGTCGATTTTGGTGAACTTAAACTTATCTTCCAGGTCACATGACACTTTGACCACTTTTCAAAATCTTGTTAGCGCGATATCTTATGAAGCGTTGCATCAAAAGTCTTCAAATTTGGTGTCTGCCTACATTATGGGAAGACGCAGACACCAGTCGATTTTGGTGACCGTGACCTTATTTTCAAGGTCACCGTGACACTATGACCACTTTTTGAACTCTTGTTTACATGATATATCATGACTGGATGGACCCAATGTTTTAAAATTTGGTGTCAGTCTACATTGAGGGATGACGCAGACACCAGTCAATTTTGGTGACCTTGACCTTATTTTCGAGGTGACTATGACATTTTGACCACTTTTCGAACTCTTGTTAACGCGATATATCATGAACCCAAGCAAATCTTCAAATTTGCTGATCATCAAAACACTTTTTACCAGTAATGCAATATATGAAGTACCTCAATTTGACCAAATCATGTGTCTAACTAAACTCAATGTTACCGGCGGGAGACATTGCCATGTTAGTGGCAAACACTTGTTGATATTTGCATTGACTAACAAATTAATCAACCAGTTTCAACCGATTTTAGTCCCAAATTTATGTCATCGATTAAAGATTAATGTAATTTTCTCTTCATTTTGATAAAAATGACCTTCTTATTGAAACACTTATTTCTTACAATGGTTATCAAAATGATAGTCAATTTAAATATCAAACATGATGAAAATTTGCTACAGATTTAAACTGGAAATGTATTAGGCCTTCCTGATACTTTCCTAACAAGCACTCATTATTTATTTTCACGGAGAAAGATAAGAGAATGTGAGGATCAGGTTACAGGAGTACAGTTCATTAGTCCCAGTGTCATCTTCATTCACATAGAGAACAGATATCAATTAGTTCCACATCTCTATAAGAGAAGTACAGGAAACGAGAGAGAGAGACCCTGGATAGATAAAAGCTAGCTTTCATGCCTCTAATAAGCATGCAGGGTGTGTCCTCACATGCAGTCACGTCCTGCACTGAGAAGCTTGTTTATGTATCTTTATCAAGCTAATTAGCTTGCCCTCTCTTTGTTTGTCAATAATTATGGAGTCCCAGTCAGTGACATATAATATTGCACTCAGTGCAGATCTTGCTGGAAGCAATATGTTATCAAGTAGCTCTAAGGAAACATGTATTTTGGACCTGAGTGTTTACTACATTGCCATCTTATTTCATATCACTTGAACTCAGTTTCTTTGAATGCAAATGTTATGATATCTATACATAAAATTTCAAAACACATGTAAATGTCTTCTACCTCCTACTTTAACCATCTGATGTTAAACCATATTAACGGCCAACCTGTATCCTTCAGTGGATTCAGCTAGACTTACTCTGCAGCAGGTGCCCCTACCAGGGATGCAGAAATCGGTCTATTTGCCGGACATGTCCGATTGTAAATCCAGTTTGACCGATTGGAAAATTGACCTATCGGACATCAGTTGACCGATTGCAGAAAATAAAAGGAAAACTAAACTTACAAGCATATTAAATAAAGGCAAACGGCCCTGCTTGTGTCGGTCATAATTGTTTATGAAATTGAAATATGTTGATCCAGTCAAGAAGTCACATTTATTCTTCACAGCACGAGGCACCACGTCAATCGTCATTATCTTCAGTAAATTATAATTGTCGGCAGAAAAAAACACTTACCGTTTGATATTTAATTGAAATTTCCAGTGTCATTTAGTGACTGAAAGATATGACCCATTTCACAACATTATTTACGAAAAATGCTTCATTAAAATCGCATTGTAAACAAATTTTGTCAAAGATAGTCATTGCATGAACGTGTGGCTTCACCGTACCGGTGATTCATGAATTTGTTACAGATTACCCCCTACCTCAGCTCACTGTGCATAAGCCTCCCCCAGTTGTGATAGAAACATTGTTTAGTGCCCATATGTTCATCCGGTTTTCTTCCTATGCTTACCGTACAGCCAGACCCCTTTTATCCACATGATTTGGTTACAGTTGAAATCGTCCAATGGGTGAGTTGTACAGTTAAGTAAATCATTATTTACATAGAAATGCATAGAGAAAATTTGAAATGCTTTCGTGCGAATGGCCGGGTTTCTGGATATACGGGGTCCTGGTAAACATTACAAGATCTGACTGTATAAACAATATTTTATGTGTATATATCTATTTATATCAGTTTATTACTTTTTCATGGCTATACACATTACAAGTAGATATAAAATATGAATTACATTTGATACTTAAATATATGTCATTATGACATTTCAAAATAATAGTGTAAATATTCAGTTAAAGTAGTACTAGTATACAATATGTTCATGTATATACACAAGTACATGCTTACATATTTATGGGCACTGATGGTACAGTGATACAGTAGAATTATGCGAATCATTAAGTGAAGTGGTTATTTGAAAAAAAACCCTAAAATGTGAAGAATTACTGGGAATTAGTCAATTAGAGCATTTTTCCTTTGTTGAATTGTTCACCCAGAGCATTGAGGTGTCTGTGTTTGTGGTCCAATTGCCTGTAACCTCCTCTTTTCATGCATAACTAATACCAAAACAGTTTATTCAGTATTGTGTGTCGGATAAGCTTTTTGGGGCCAAAGGGGTGTAAGCTAGGTCTGTTTACGTTCTGCATAATCATGCTAAAAACCAGCATGTGAGGGCAGCATGCATGTGAGGAAAAGGGCACCTTTACCTTTGAGTTCGGCATAGGAGTCACGGAGCCTGTTTTAATTCTAATACACGTTGATGGTACTAGATTCAGTATTAGAAATGGGATGAAGCAAAATCTTCTGTTTTTTTAATTCAGTGTTTGAATTCTTTGTATTGGGTCATGGGTAAGTAAATTTATGGTTTATGATAAAATATAAAGTTTTATTTTCTTGACCATTCATTGTTTAAATTCTTGTGTCTGTAATTTAAACCTTGAATTAAATAATGTTTGATTTCATCTAGCCATTGAGTAATTGTAAGCACATGTCCAACATTCCTGGATGTCATCGTGAGTACGTGGAGGTATTCAGGATGAGATTGATGTGGATGAACTGGACAGTGTATTACCCTGTATGACAGTGAGGCAGTGTAACTATTGTGGATGATACACATCGGCCTCCCTGCCTCGGGGAATGGTCACTGTGTAACTCTTGTGTAGACTCATGTTTAGTCTCTTCTATACATAGTTGTAACAAGGTCACTCTTGTATTATAGAGATATATTCAAATATCTCATTACTATTGGCTGTGTGACATTGTGTTTTACATTTCGGTACCAACACTGTATTATTAAGAAGCCTTTATACAGTTTAGAACTCAGATTAATTATCTGTAGTTTCTGAATCATGTGATTAGAAAATTTTGTTCTATTATATCTTAAATATTGAATATAAATATAACTTAATGACCCATAAATCGATGTGATTTCCAAAATAAACACATTTTTTTTTCACAAAAGCTTAGTATATACATGCATTGCATATATTTTGATATGTGTGCAAATAGTAACTTATGGACTATGGGAATTACAAATAGTAACTTATGGACAATGGGAATTACAAATAGTAACTTATGGACAATGGGAATTACAAATAGTAACTTATGGACAATGGGAATTACAAATAGTAACTTATGGACAATGGGAATTACAAATAGTAACTTATGGACAATGGGAATTACAAAAAAAGAAAACAATTTGTCAGTGTCATTTATGCTTGACATCAATTTCTGTGAGGTGATGATATGTTATAGATAGACACAATTTTATATGATTTTAAAAAATGCACTTATTCAGGAACTATATATAAAATTCAATTTGATAGAACCTTTCGAAAAGGATTTTATAAAAATATTTTTTTACAGAAAATCTATGATTTTTGATTGCAATATAAACGTTGCGTAATCTACTAATTATTGCAAATTTACATACAGGAGTGAATGTTTATGGACAATGGCAATTACAAATAGTAACTTATGGACAATGGGAATCACAAATAGTAACTTATGGACAATGGGAATTACAAATAGTAACTTATGGACAATGGGATTTACAAATAGTAACTTATGGACAATGGGAATTACAAATAGTAACTTATGGACAATGGGAATTACAAATAGTAACTTATGGACAATGGGAATTACAAATAGTAACTTATGGACAATGGGAATTACAAATAGTAACTTATGGACAATGGGAATTACAAATAGTAACTTATGGACAATGGGAATTACAAATAGTAACTTATGGACAATGGGAATTACAAATAGTAACTTATGGACAATTGGAATTACAAATAGTAACTTATGGACAATAGGAATTACAAAAAATAACTTATGGACAATGGGAATTACAAAAAAAGAAAACAATTTGTCAGTGTCATTTATGCTTGACATCAATTTCTGTGAGGTGATGATATGTTATAGACACAATTTTATATGATTTTAAAAAATGCACTTATTCAGGAACTATATATAAAATTCAGTTTGATAGAACCTTTCGAAAAGGATTTTATAAAAATATTTTTTACAGAAAATCTATGATTTTTTATTGCAATATAAACTTTGCGTAATATACTAGTTATTGCAATTTTACATACATGAGTGAATGTTTATGGCCTTAGGAATTATCACAGTACATAACTACTGATATATATGATCACAACTTAAAGTCTTTGTTACATATACATTTGAGGTTCTAATATTGTCCATGAGTTGAGGGAGAGGTATATGTAGTACATGATACACCATCTGTACCCATCCCTTGGGACACCCCGCTAGCTGCTCGCATGGGTAGACACACTGTATCTCAGTCTCACCTCAACATGATTCAACTCTTGATGTGATCTATCCTCACTACAAAAGAACAAAAATGTTTGTCCACTTTCATGTGGGTGGAGAGTTAAATATGTCATGTTGTCTTGTAAATCATTTTATTGCTCAAAGAGACTGTCGGATTAAAAACGAGTCCATGTCAATTTTAAAATTTAAACCAGATGAGTGAGGGAATAAAGATAAAATAATGATTTAAGTAAAACTAATTCTACCACCTCTAATCAAGGAGAAGACTCAAGGCTGGGAATGAGAGGTTGCTTTATGCATACTTATTATTACATATGTGTTTTATTATTCACAAGAAATATGATTACAATACCTTTCTTGTAAAAAAATATATTGCTGTTATAAATAACATTTATCATTTTATATCCCTAACTTGTTATGATCTCTTTTTTAAAAATCTGGGTCAATCTGTACCTATCTTTTTGCTTACCTGTTTGCATAAATTAACCCATCCCTATATCCTACTCTTTTGTAATAACAAAGTTGTGATTATGAAAGGAAAGCCTTTGTGTCGACACATTTCAAACATTTCAAACACCCCCATAACTAACTGTATGGTCACCCACAAAAACAAGAACTGTGGCAATCATGTCTATGGAACATCTCAAAATGGTAAATATTGGCAAGTTACACAGAATATGAATGACTTCAAATCCTAAACTAATCTGTGTAACGCTACAGAGCAGTAAACTGAGGGTGTCTTGATATGTTAAAGTATTACTTTATACTTTGAACAAGATACAGTTCTCAAAACACATCCATTCAGAATTAATCTTGTGTCACGCCACAGAGAAGTAAACTGAAAGTGTTTGACATGTAAAAACAACACAATTTTCAGGCCTCAAAATAGCACCTAATTTAGGAGCATTTGCTCTCTAATTATTCAGATTGCTCCCTGTAATTTTCAGTTAGGAGCACACATCAACTTAAAAATTTATTTTTTGTCCCACCAAATTTAACCATTATCCATCACAATTGCTTCAAAAACAGTTTTAAATATAAACCAGCTTACAGTTTTCTGCTCATCTTCATTAATTTATAGGTAATTTTAACAATCTCATTTTATATGTGCTCCTTGCAATTTTCTTTTGCTCCTAAGAATAAAATGTTAGGAGCGTCTCCGCTCCTTGAAAGCAATGTTTACTTTGAGGCCTGATATATAAATAACACAAATGATACTTGCAATCTCTATATTCTCTATTCTCAAAAGTCTTACTTTGCCTTTCATTCAAAGAAGGAGTCCACAGAGTGTTAACAGAACAAAGACACTCTGCAGGTCGTCCCTTGTTCTCCCAATGATAAAGTGTGGGCTATGTATAGGTAGAGGGTTGGTCATCATTTGTGGGAGAAGGAGGACGGCAATAAGAGAGATGACATTGTTATGGTAGGAATCTAACATCACACAATGTTTCTAGGACGAGTGTGTCAGGGTACTTGGTTTCACAAGTAGACACTGTGTAGGAGTTGTTTGTTCTAAGACCCGACATAGATTTAGTGTTATGCATTGTCTACAAATGTAGGTCCGTCTGGTATTAAAAAAGGACAAAATGACCGTAAAGCTTCCACAACCAGAAGAAAAATGAATTGATTTTACATCCTTTCGAAATGATAAACATTGAAGCTTTGTTGTAGTTTGGCATCTTCTAGAAATTGAACTGTTGCTGGGAGTGAAAAATGATTAGATATGGATGTAGAAATAGAAAGTGAGACATAACAAGCTGGACATGATTAAGTGAAAACAGTGACAAAAAGGCTACTTGTATTATTGATTAACAAGCATTCCATATATAGAAGTTTGTTAAAAGTACATCTCTAACCGAAAATGACAGACATGGAACCAAATAAATGTTCCTTAAATTCAAGAGCAGAACAAATTATCTGTATGTAAGTGTAAAGACACTGTCCCTAATACCCTGTGCTCACCAAGGTCGATAAACTAGGTACCTAAACTATATACTTTCCTTAAAGAACAAACTGTGTATATGTAGAGATTTGTAAATAGGCTGTGTGGACAGACAGACAGACAAGGCAGACAAGGCACCTACAGAAGGGAAGCCAGTCCATACTTCAGCATGTAGGTAAATGCGACAGTGAGTACCGAGCCAGTCCACTTGATGTATGTATGGATGTGAGTGGGCAGGGTGACAGCTAGAGCTACAAGGGGCCATTTCTCTGCTTTCTGTTTGACTGCGAGGGTCTCTAGCTAATCTTTCTATTAGCTGGAGACGTAAACAGAGGGCAATCCTGTGCTGTATAGAGGAGTGGATCTTTTGATTCATTTCCGTGTGAGTGTCGTGGATACCGGTCCTATAGTTCTTCGCTGTGTGCTTCTCGTCTAGAAATGTGTAGATATGCTCGCCATGTGTCCAGGTGTGTAGAGATCCTTCTCTTCTAGAATTGAGTTGATTAAATTGTATGTTAACGAGAGGTTGTCTAGTAATTAACAGACTTTATTCATTTAATTATCTGACTGTGTCAAGTTGTGTAGATCTTCACTTGTTAAAATGAATTGATAATTGATTCCCATTGTAACAAGAGGTCAAGAATTAACAGAGTTGCTTTACTAATTGACTGAGTCAAGGTGTGTTGATATTGTTCATTCATTTTGTTTATAGGGTAAATGATTTATTCCCTTTCACCTGGAGAAGGTCGAGAGATTTACGGAAAGACAAGATTGATAATTTTAATGGATGTTTTCATTAGATGTTTCATGTTCAAAAGTAGATAGAGTTGTTGTTCGAGGGAAGTTTTCAACAGTGTTATTTTATGGGAGTACTCGTTGCTGACAGTTACAATCTTCAATGCTAACCACAGTAACTGCTTCAATATAGGTTTACACTGGTCATTTATGATTGAAAACAGGACAATGTACCCCGGCTGGTGTGTGTCGATTAGTCAAATAGTTTTGTAGTTTTGAAAACTTAACTATAACAGACAAAAAGACAGAATTGTGTTGGTAGTGTTTATTAGGTCATATAACTAGTATTCAAGAATTTGTTTAAATGGGACGTGTACTTTCAGCTTCTTCACATGGCTGTCACTCAATAATCATTTAATACATGTAACAGTCATATAATTGGCACAGTACACATTTGGGGATGGATATGCAAGTTGAGAGAGATGATTTGAACTGTAATCAGCACAATGGTATTTTGGCATGTATCATTGCTGAATAACATTTTTATGAAAGGACTTTAAGCGGAGGCTGTGTTTAGATATTAAAGCTGGCACTGACTTCAAGTAAATAGGTGATTAATGTCTGGGCTTGTCTTGATTGAACAGACTAATTTGATTAAACACTTGTAGTTTGTAGAAATGTTGTCATTATGTACAAGTGTCATGTTGAGTTCTTTGATGAACAGATCATTGATTTCTTACTTTACCTGGGGGTTGAGTTTCAGAGAGATTGATTGATTAAATAACAATATTATGATGTTTTAGATTAAGACATGTTATGGTTATCTATTTGTCTTTTAGAAATGAGGTATAACATGTTAAATATTTTGAATAAATGGATTACTGATAGCTAGGTGTCTTTAAAGAAGTTAAAGAAGTCAGTAGTATCCTCACATTTAGATATAGACAGGTGTTTCAACATTGATTCAACATTCTGACCTAGATTTGTTAGTATTAAATCTATTGGTTTGGTTGATGACCTGTTCTGCATGAAGCTAGAGGTACATAGAGAAGAGCGAAGGCTTTAGTCAGATGTCTGTGTGAAGCTAGAGGTACATAGAGAAGAGTGAAGGCTGTTGTCAGATGTCTGTGTGAAGCTTCCCAAAACATGCTTAGTGTGTTAGATTTTACATCCTATCAAACAGGTTCGTTACAGCTGTAATGTTCAGGATTGTCTTGTATGAGTAATTATTTAAAGGGAGAATTTTTAAAATGATGAGAATAAATTAAATCAAATATGTGTAATTCAGCAGCTAACAAAAAAATCTGAGATATTCTAAATTCAACTGATAGTCTTTATTCTAAATTAATAAATTAAAATCATTCTATTTTAGTTACTTAACCTTTAGCCTGCTGGATTGTTTTAGGCTAACACCCACTGTCATCTGGATTAATTTCAGCTTAAGCGCCGTAAAATCAACACCGTTACGAAAATTGAAATTGATCAAAAAGTAAACAAGTATTCTAAGCAAAATTTCACACACTGATGGGGAAATCACTAGGCTATGTGATGATATATTTTTTATTGTCATACCACATACAGTAATGAAGAAATAATCCTTGAAACAGCAAAGTAGTACTTTTATCATGAATTCTATTTTTTTGTAATCTGGACGATTTATCCAGGATCGATCATTTGAAATATAAAACTAAAAATTTCCAGATAAATTCACATTTTACGAATTCAGGGTTGTAACCGAATATTCACAAGGATTTTTACTGTTATCCGATTACTGTAGTTACCACGGCGATAAATTATCTAACATCGTTAGAAGTCAACATAAAACGAAGACGTTATTATCATTTGATAAAATCATCAACTTTGCTCGCACCGCTCTGACTGCGATTTTCTCACAAACTACAGAACACAAAGAATCAATACTTAAGAATAAATATCAACAATAACTAAAAGTGGTATCAATAAAGTTTCAGCACTGTAGAAATTACACTTTTCGAATAGCAAGCTATTACCCATGCTGATGTCGCGGAAATCGTCTGTTTCAAATCAAAATGGCGGACTTCGGTAATTAGAACGAAAACAAACACTATATTAAGAATTATTGTTTCAATAGCTACCAAAATTATCACGTGGATACAAAGAGATTCATATTTTTATACCATGTGATTTTTAATGTGATAAACGTAAGCATTTCACTAACAGCACTGTGTAAACAACGGATAAAAATTCGATGCAAACAATAACCTGAGGCCGGTCAACAGAGAAAACGATGAGCAAATGACATTTTCTACACTGTAACACAAGCTCAGAAACGTCTAATTCGTCATCGAATAAATTGTGTATTAATACATAAAGTATCTGTAACACATTTGTAAGGTCTTTTGGCAATAATATATGACAAAAATCCTACCTTTACTGTAAAAATTAGATAAAAATTTATTGCAGACGAAAAACTTTCATTCCGGAAATGACGTGCAACGGAAGTCAGTTTATTATTACTTCCCTTTAGAAGCTTCAAGAAAAAATAAAATCCCCAGACAAGTCCAGAAGTGCCAGAAGCAGAAGACATTATTTCCTACCTCAAATTATTAAATTGTATTCGCTATTGATTCACATGTAATTACGGGACGAATACCTCAATTCAAAATTCAAAACATGAGCGGCAGACGACACAAGTGGGCAGATGTGCAGATCTCAGCAGGTGCTCGAAAACGTCATGGCAGTATATATCATGAGCGATTGACAAGATGTGGGATCACACGATTTCAAGAAGTATATATAAATTGAGAGTCGAAAACATTGTTTTCATTTTTGAATAGGATTATTAATATTGATACTAAAGGATGTTTATAATTTTAAGATTGTAAATTCAGATATAAAAGAAACAATACTTAGGCTACATAATACATTGTGCGCATAGTTTAATTTATCTGACATAATTATAAACGTAATGCATGTTACTATATATAATTAATAAATACAGAATAAAAGAAGAACTATAAATCAAAAGCATCTAATTATATTAATTTCCAAATGGAGTATTATAATTGTCGACAAACGATAACCAAGTGGAAACCACATTGGGGAATTCCATTCTCAGCCAATCAGAAAATAGAACGTTCCTCCTGATCAGAGTTTCCCCATAAGGTATTGGTTGGTAATCTATACATTTAATATAGACATATATGTGTACTAACGGAACATAATCACAATCAGACATAATTTTGTTAAGCTATGGTTTGTTTACGAGTGTAAGCGATCCCTTTGAAAAAAAGTTTTAAAAATGAATGTCGTTTACCGTTTGCCACACATGTAATGGGTCATGCGGGTTTGGATATAAGGAGCACAACTAAATTATTTTTTAAAACGTAAACAATACTAAATTTACTACAAGCACTGTAAATTAAATATGACAATGAACACTTGTCAATTTAGATATGAACACGTGTTAATATTTAAACAAATGTCAAAAACAAAACTATATTATATATATGACGCAAATAGTAAGCCTAACGAATATTTGAGCAATTCTATCAAAGTGTTGAGGCAAAAAAGACAATACATTATATGGGGAAAAAATCTGATTTAGCTGACAAGTGTTGAAGAAAGATATCCTATCAATTTCCTTGATTCTACACTGTCAAGTGAGTACCTGCACACAAAGTAGACCTCTTGAAGATCTGGTGTCATTTCATATCTTTCACTGGAGTACGGAATCTCTCGAAGGCCGCCGGACTGGACTGGACTACCGCAGATTAGTTATATTTTGGACAAAAAGTCAAGATTTGGTAACAGTTCATCCTTTATTTCAATGTGTAGCAAATAAAAATGCCAGTCGAAATTAAGTATGAGAATGTTGATGGATTCAAGTTGGTAGGCCTATGTCACAAATCATTTACAAAAACTCTCACCTACAAGAGGCGGTTGATAACGGTACCTGCAACAGACAAGTGCAAGAGTGAAATAAACTGACGTTTACTATTTTTCAAGTAATTTGCCTCCAACTTTTATCAATACAAATTCACATTTCTCGTGTAATTAGGCCTACAGTAGGCCTACGTGGCAGTTATATTCGTACAGTGTCGTATTTCCTTAGACTTGCATGTTAATTTACGCTGGGATAAATGAATTTCATGAAATAAGTTCTGTTTAAATCAATGTTAAACTTTTCATCTTGATTTGAAATCATCTCAGCTTGAAGAAAATAATTTAAATTAAATTTTCGGACGATAATTAACTAATGTCATCCAATTTACCTACATGTGTACGTTAGATAAAAACGTTTCCCATAGATCGTCATGTTAAATGTTTTCACAACTACGTATATATGTTGATCAAAATTCTGCCATTCCCAAGATAGTAAACGGAAAATTAAACTTAAATTATGAGATTGTAGCCAAGTCGATTCCCCACAAACCTGATAAATGTGAATAGAATCGGATACAAATCGTATCTATGAAAAATATTTATCCCAGATTAAATTAACATGCACGTCTATGAAAATAACGTCACCGGCACGGCACTGTACTTAACGATTTTTTGTCTACACGCTATCGACACATCAAACAATACTGCTTGTCAAGTAAGTTTTAAAAACCTATATAATATTTGTCAAAGTTTTTAATTTCAATTAAATTTGAGGACATGTTTTGGTAAATCGATCAATGACGACATCGATATCTCAATTTGCGCAAAGCTACGATAACCACGCCCATCTTGTCACTCAAGTGTCCACGCCCACTTCTTGTCAATCAAAACCACGTGTGTCCTGGCAAGGTCAATGAAATGTTATTTTATTTTCAAAACAGTTACGAGTTATTTCAAAGTATTCTATTTTCAAAACGAATGAATTATTTTGCATGAATTCATGATGTGCCAACGCATTCTTTCTTACTGAATAAATGTTCACATGTCAGAGTGACGTTTCGCGAGAGTTCACTTGAAGATGTTGGATAGTGACAGTTGTCTGTCGTAAGTAACTTAGCTAGTTGATTTTTTTTATTAACAGACGAAAATTCCTGTTCATGTCGTAAATGTTTTGCCTTTCACAAAAACAAACTCGTTCCAAATAAATTATATTTCATGAATTTTCATCAAACACGTTACGCCCGTATATTCCAAAATTTCATTTGAAATCGTACTGGAGATTCCTATCGCCTAGTCTAATGATAATCGCGATATGCTACTTGCCTTCAGTATTTAAAAACAAGAAAACAAACAGTACAAATATTTTTCCTGAATGATAGTTTTTAAAAAAGAAAATAAATATGTTTATATAAAACAATAGACCAAGAATGACCGACAGAGTGTTGCTATCATAAACATTAGTTTTCCCGGAATAGCATTGACAGTAACTTGTTTACAATCGCGCGGGACCTGCTAAACGGTTGTCTTTGGGTCCGAGTGTCATTACTCAAGAACTAACATATTTTTAAATAAGCCAATTGTTTGTTCACCACTACGAAAATGTTAATGCAGCATGTGTGTATTAGGATATTCCGATCAAGTGCCATGAATCGGATACTGAACTTGAACATCGAAATTGTGTTTGATCGAAATCCGCCATCAGTGCATGAAAGTACGTAATGGCGTCATGCTGTTTATCGGCAATTTGTAAGTAGTTTTTTCAAGATGATCTGTAGGCCTAATTGTAATGCAAGTTTTAGCCACAACAAGATATATAAATGTCAGTTATTTTTTTATCTTTGGAATCCGTGATCATGATCAAATTTAAAGGATTTTTTAGATGATGTTGTTGTGATGACATTGTTTGTTCAGTCTAGGCCTAACGGTTTCTAACTGCAGCAAGATGAAGGAAACTCACGATTTGACAGCTCAATTTTGCCTTGATAAAACATTGCAACGATATTATTATGAATCAAACTGACTAAGATTGTTTATCGTGTACATTGAATAAGCACAGTTATGAATTGTCACTGCGTCAGATTTACTTTATTTATCATTGTTTGGAAACCGTCGTCTCTTCAACTTCTTCACATGTGACAGTTTCCACCGGAAGTTTTCTCTCGCATCGACTGAATTTTTTCGTGGATCCGTGAAACGTAAATAACGACTTTTATTACAAGTATTACATATCACAGTGGTGGGTTTTTATTGTAGAATCTTTCTGTTGCGTTTACATCGACAGTTCAGTCGTTGGACAAGTGTAATTGTCTTTATTGATAAGAGGTCAGGGGTCACGCTCTCAGCACGCGATTTGGGCTTGAAACGCAGCCTGCAGTTGACAGGGGGATGCACTGTTGGGCTTGAAGTCAAGCCTGCAGCATGCTGGATCTTAACATATCATATTCCTCGAATGGGTTGTACGTCAATAGGCTTTGTTGAGAGCTGAAGAGTTTTTAGGAACTGTCCTATAAATCTCAGCTTACACTTTATGAATGTTTGTGACTGACAAGTGCCACAAGTTCAGTGTGCAATTCAAATATGTAAACAGTATATGTAAAAATAGTGATTTGGTCTGTGTATCTGTTGAGGCCGAGTGGTGAAGGACATGCAGTGCTTTTGATCGTTGCCTGACTGACGCTGTGTGCTTGAATCCTGCAACAAGTGTAAGGATTTGTACTTTCAGATTGTGTGATCCCAAATATAAGATGATAGTGTGAATTGTCCCAAATATAATGATACAACGTTAGTGACGGTGGTCTCAGCTAAAGAATGAACATACCACTGTGATGTGTGTGTCAGATGAAGTGGAGGGTGGACAATGAGACAGGGGACTACGAGTGTCATGGATATTACAGCTGTATGGACTGACATGATCCACGCTTTAATGGATTCATTTATATGACTAATTGCTCTGTTCATGTTTAATTTTGATGAATGCTTTACAACTGTGTTTGACCTTTGTGTTATATAATTTTTCCAGGTCGAAATAGCAGCTATGAATATTTCTATGGTAGAATATGGTATCTTTTAGCTTCTTTTAAAGGGGCAGTAGCACTTTTTTTGCAAAATTGATTTTTTCAAATTTCCCATTTATAATGATAGTTTATGTCATTTAAACTAACTTAAGAGGGTAAAACATCTTATTACACAAACCAATTATCTGTAGCGGTAAAAAATATGTTGCGTATAAAGCAAAAATTGCATGGCGGCCATTTTATTGTGAACACAATTTATTATTTTATATTACAAAAACGTTTCCCAGTGCTTTACCGAAACATGTACACTCATTTTAAACTTTATTTTCCGAAGAGAGAAGGGTGTTTTACCATTGGTGAAAATATTTTTCAAATACATTTCATCAACTTGTTTGAGCGAAAAAACGTGCTACAATGCCTTTAAGACCCTGTGCTAAATAGTTAATGTATATTGGACTAACTGCAGATTGATATGCAGTATGCGTGTACTGATAGGACCAGCGTTGATGAACTTAAGTATCATCTAAGTGTTGAGAATAACTCATTTATATTTTCTTATCTCATGTGTTCCAGGTAACTTGGTGTGTGTGGTGACACTTCTGATACTATGTTGGGTCTCCGTCTCCGCCTTCAGCACCACCCCAACCACAGACTCCTCTCTCACACCCTCTCTCCAGCCTAGCTTTTCCACCTCACAACAGCCAGGATCACTACCAAGTTCAGGTCCAAGCTCTGTGCCCAGTTCACCGCCCAACTCTGTGACCAGTTCACAGTCTAGTTCTGCGGCTACTCTACTGGCCAGCTCTGTGGACAGCTCACAGGCAAGGAGTCCAAGTCTCCAGGGTGATGTACAGTCTGTCCTTCCCTCCAGCAGGGAACATACATCAGAGTGGTTCGCGACACAGTCCGCTGTAAACCTGTCACAATCTACTGTGATTAGTGCCACGAGACTGTCACACCAGGTAGATACCAGTCATGTCACGCTCGACTCGACACAGCTTGAGACAGTTGCTGATCTCTCAGCTACCCTCCTCCCCTCATCAGTGCTGCTGGAAGCAACCTACCCCCCCTTTCAACCCTCAGTGGTAGCTTCCACACCAGTGTCCAGTGCGTCTTATTCTCCTGAAGGAGGGGGTATGAACTCATCGACCAGTACCGAGAGTTCAGGGAGGACTACAGTGTTTAGCAATGAGACTCATTCCAGTGTTGTTGGAGTTATCACAACCTCCACCGTGTCTCCCCCAGTGGGGAATGTAAGTTGTTCTGGTAACAACACCGGGTGCCCGGAGTACAATGGGAAGGAAAACCTGCCTCTGTCTACTCCAGCCATCATCGGAATCGCTGTTGGGGCAGCAGTCTTTGTCATCATAGTTGGTGAGTTTACTCTTTCTTTTTGACAATGTTTCTCTCAGATGTCAATTAGGTCACTTTTATGTGTCAGCTGGGGAATAAATAGTTACATTTTATTATATTTTCAGTGTTGAAATACAGCATTTATCGGTTAAAATAAATTCATATTTTCACTGAGTGAAATGATATGATATTCTAACAATAGTATGACATTACGAGAAGACCGCAAGGCGACTGTGGATGCTCAATTCCCATTGCATAATTTCTTAAATCTAATAAATAGAACATTTGACATTTCAAGTACCATGAACGTCCCATCGAGTGAAAACATACATTTCTACTTCACTCGATAAGAATAATACAATACAAACATACCTTTCTTGTTGCACAGTGAAGAAGCTGTCAATGAGCTTGAAGATCTGAAGAGTTGCCTCCCTTGTTTCTCGTACGTTTGTCCGACATTATTAAGTTCTGCAACCAGATTTATAGGGCCGTCTTTAGATTGCTGAAATGTTTTGTTGGTTTGTTAAGTATAATTTGGGTCATTTGAGTAAGCTGAATAGAATTCAAACTTTTTGCTTTAAATACACGACTGAGGGTGAACAAAAAGTAAAATGCAATTTTTTGGCAGCTGTTATCTAGAAATAATTTATGAGTTGAAGAATGTGAATATGATTTATGAGTACTTGTATTTCTGTCAGTGTTTAATGAGTTTTAAAAATAGGCCAAAGGGAAAGAAGTTTGTCTAACATGTCCTTCACTATTTAAATAACTGAGACAATTTATGAGTAACTACACGAGTGCCTAAAGAGAACATATATAACTTTGGCACAAATAAATTTCTGTTTACATTCAGTCTTGGAATTTATAAAAAAAACAACAACAAAATTTTCCAAAATCAACTGAAGTCTCAGTTAAAGATTGTGCCATGAAATAAACATGTTGATGTTTACCTCGCAGGTAAATGTTATACAAGCCTGCCTTGTATTCTATGTGTCCTTGCTGTGTGGCAGTGCTGGTGCTGTGTCCGTGTTTAAGACAGCAAATTCTGACAGATGAAGGTCACAGAGTGATCTATGATATGTTTAACTGCATAATGTGAAAGAATTGAAACATAAGAAAACAAGATTCTAACAACTTCTTTATTGTGTAGATATGTAGATGTTTTAGAATATGTGTTCACTCATTCCATCATGTAGTATACATTTTTATTACCCATATGGTTGAAAATAACCGAGTTAATGTTATAAATATGAGCACATTTGCACATATCACGTTTGCCTAGCAGCCATTGTTTCACCAAGACTTTCCGTGTGTGACGTCATAAAACGATTGTTCGTGACGTCACTGTAGCTTGCCGTCGCAAGAGAAGTGGGTTGTTTCCTGGCTTATTTTACGCGATTTTATGCAAATGGAATAAAATGGGTAATAAAGAAATTATTACACTCGAAAGTGTGTCATATGGCTTTTACGAAACTCTTGCAAATTTATGTATAACCCTCGCTCTCGCTCTCACTCGGGCAATAAAAAAATTCACTCTCGTTTCGTAAAAGTCATGACACACTTCCTCGGGTTATAATCTTTATATATGTTCATTCTGTATATATCTATCCTACCTTGTTATACCCAATATTTCACCTGATGAAAGAGTGAGCATTAATTCCGAAATGTTGTGTATCTACTCAATAATTAAGTTTTTATCCAGAAGATCTTGTTTTCTTATGTATTCCACTTCTCAATGCTCCTCAAAGATGTAATTGAACCATGTACGGTACTCCATGTTTGTGTTGCAGTGTGTCTGGTGCTGTGTCAGTGTCGTCGCCGCCGAACTCTGTCTGGCTCCAAGGCTGACCTCTCCACGTACTGGGACGATAACGTCACTCTCAGCTACATCAACGGTCATCTCGACTACCCCAAGGTACTGGATGACCATCACAGTGTTGTGTTAACTTGATATACTGTGATGCAGTTTGGTTTGTGTGGTAACTTGACTTGATATACTGTGATGCAGTTTGGTTTGTGTGGTAACTTGACTTGATATACTGTGATGCAGTTTGGTTTGTGTGGTAACTTGACTTGATATACTGTGATGCAGTTTGGTTTGTGTGGTAACTTGACTTGATATACTGTGATGCAGTTTGGTTTGTGTGGTAACTTGACTTGATATACTGTGATGCAGTTTGGTTTGTGTGGTGACTTGATATACTGTGATGCAGTTTGGTTTGTGTGGTAACTTGACTTGATATACTGTGATGCAGTTTGGTTTGTGTGGTAACTTGACTTGATATACTGTGATGCAGTTTGATTTGTGTGGTAACTTGACTTGATATACTGTGATGCAGTTTGGTTTGTGTGGTAACTTGACTTGATATACTGTGATGCAGTTTGGTTTGTGTGGTGACTTGATATACTGTGATGCAGTTTGGTTTGTGTGGTAACTTGACTTGATATACTGTGATGCAGTTTGGTTTGTGTGGTAACTTGACTTGATATACTGTGATGCAGTTTGATTTGTGTGGTAACTTGACTTGATATACTGTGATGCAGTTTGGTTTGTGTGGTAACTTGACTTGATATACTGTGATGCAGTTTGGTTTGTGTGGTAACTTGACTTGATATACTGTGATGCAGTTTGGTTTGTGTGGTGACTTGATATACTGTGATGCAGTTTGGTTTGTGTGGTAACTTGACTTGATATACTGTGATGCAGTTTGGTTTGTGTGGTAACTTGACTTGATATACTGTGATGCAGTTTGTGTGGTAACTTGAGTTGCATTGGTGTTCACTGTGTGAAGTTCAGCTGCAGTGCGCCGACAAGCTAGCACAGAAAAGTAATGAAGTGCAGCAAGGCCTACATGAGCCAGTGATTGAGTCTGGCACCAGTGATGACTTGTGGGGGAAGTTGATTGATATTATGAGAGAGTAAAACATTACAATGAATGTTAGTGATGGATTAACTTTAAGAAGTTTCCTTTACTCTTTATATGATGATCCGGAAGAATTTCTGGTATAGCCTATAAAAAGTCACTCACAATCACTTGGTACTAATTACTTAAACAGCTTTATCAACCAAAACTGTGTTCCACAGGAGATATCGTTTTGACAGTAGATTTTGCACAATGAACTGTCACCGTCAACTACATGACATTACAATGCTTTTACAGCATCAAGTAATGACGTCACAATGCTATGACATCATAAACATAATGACGTCGCAATGCTATGACATCACCGCATTGGATATCAAATGTCAGATGTACACGTTTTTCATTTAAACGTAATAACAATGATTTTGGATGATAAAATAGAATCTCACCCTCGTGTTTTCTGATAGAAAATATATCAACACTTGTTGATAAAAGTAAATATATACTCAGCAAGCCTCGGATATTTGTAACTTTTATCAACTTGTGTTGATATATTTGATATAAGAAGACACTTTGGTGAGATTCTCTGTAAATATTTCATTCATTGGTATCAAGAGGTACAGGACCTTCTTCATATGTATTAGATCAATGTTCGGTAGCAGGGATAAGTCATTTGGGTCCAGGAATAGGATTATGTTTGATAATTGATGCTGGAGGATGGAATCATCAAGGTAAATATTTGTAACAAGCTAAAGTTATTGGTGTTTCCTTCAGATGAAATAATAAATGTGTGACTGTTGTTGCAGGATGTGAGTGATGAGATGGTTTCCCTGGACAACGACTCCTTCCTCAACAGTCTGGACAGCATGTCCTTCAGCAACATGTGGGCCACGGAGACTGCCAAACACACCAACTTCTGACACAGAGCAGACACTCTGGCATAGCGCCAGAAGGGAGAGATCTCGGAGTCACCGAAACATCGTAACATGCCAACTTCTGATACAAAACTGATTCCCTGACATAGCGCCAGAAGGGAGAGATCTCGGAGTCAACGAAATGTCGTAACATGCCAACTTCTGATACAAAACTGATTCCCTGGCAAAGTGTGAGTTGGGAGAGATCCTTGAATCACTGAAAAGGTCGCAACATGCCAACTTCTGATACAATTCTCTGGTACAGTGTAAGCAGGGAAAGATTTACTGAAATGGTCGCTAAACGACAACTTCGGTGTAGATCCGACACTCTAGAGATGTTGGATTTGTTGAAAAGGTCTCTGCCATGCCAACTTCTGATATATAGCTGAGTCTCTTGCATAGCGTCTGTTGGAAAAGATTTTGAAGAGATAAGAAAAAACACCAACATCGGACACAGTGGCAAAATTCTGGCTTCGTGTCCACACCAGGAGATCTAACATGCATTGAAAAGATAAGAAACTATGCTTGTTATGACATGAAGTTGATCCTTTTGCTTATTGTCAGTGTGATGTTAGAGTGAGTCTGTTGTGAAGATCTGACCATGATACACATGTTGAACATGGCTACCCAGGAATGGCTGGGCACTAAACAGTCCAGCCGGAGAGAGGAATAAGGAAACCACAAGATGCCTGAGACTAATGTGTTCTCATTTCTGAGTCCTGAAGTCTCGAGGTAGATCTCATGTTGCTGCAAGTTGTTCCAAGTGGCTACAGTGTGCAAGGATCTGACATGATCAACAGTTTATGATAGGGTTTTTGCAATACAAGTGTTGAGAAAATTGTTCTATAGTCAGAAATTTCAAACTGGTTTTGTAAAGGAGAAGGTTGTGAACTGTCAAAAGTCGTGCAAATTGTTTTGTCTATTGTGGGAAAACAGTCCTTTGTTTGGTTTGGAATAATTGGAAAATGTGATCAGGATATGCATGGATTTCACATACAGTATATGTTGCAGTTGTGAAGGTACGCCAAATCTCCAAATTTGTATATACTTTAATCTGTCAACATCCACACTGAGGAAGACATTACTTTTAGAAGTCAACGATCTGTTTCAAGTTTGTTGAAAGAAATGATATAATAACAAGAAGCAATTTTATTGATACTATTTCTCTACTTTAGATTCAATATGTATGCAAATTGTTGGTTGTGATTTTTTTCTTTAAAAGTTAGCGCATTATACATGAATTTAACATGATCTTTACGATTTTGGTTGATATTGTTTAACATAACATTCCAGTACACATTGGTTGTTGAGAGACAGCAAAGAGATGATTCCTCCTGTATTGCTGTTGAATTCTGCTGTAACATAGCTAGAGAGTGTCGTGAATACCCCGAACCACTGGCAGCTCTCAAACTTTTAAGATATCTTTGTTCAATCTCACACTGACTCCAATGAAAATAACATGTACTTTACTATTTTGTAATCTATTTTCTGTTAAGACATTCTATATCAAAATTGGTCTACGTTTAGTTTGCATTAATTTTCAAACAAATACCAATATTTTATTCATATTTACCCATGGCTTGGTTATTTTGATCTGAAAAGGAAACTTTGACGTTCATTGCATTTTACAGGTGTTACACAAGGATGTGTTACACAAGGATGTGTGCTATATGGTCACTTGTTAAGGATATCTACACAGTATTTTTATAGAGGTGTGACTTTTGAATCTCTTGTCAGTCTAGTTCATCTCTCATTCAGTAAGAGTCATTGTTGCATGCCAGCAGAATGTTGTCTTGTTAAATGTGTCATTGTCCAATAAGTCTTGTAATTTTATCAAGAAATACTATTTATGTATGTGTATGTGTATCAATTATCTAGTCAGATGTACACGACATTGTAACTGTATTTCACAGATATTGTACAATGAGTACTTACTAGTGTTATATAATCATGGCAGTGATGGACATATTGTCACATACCACAACCCAATGCAATAGGTGTTAACTGGCAGAACTACCCATCCCTGTTTTGAAACTAAACTTATATATATGCCATCCTAAAACAACGTGTATAGTATCCAAAATTTATGATATGAAAAAAATGCATACTGTAGATGATCAAACAAAATTTGGAATGTATACTGAAATCTGAAAATTGGTAAATATAAAATTTCTTAATATTTTAAACTGCAGTGTATAAAGACTTTTTGTGGACAGTAAGAATTGATTGAAGAAGATGAGATAGTTTGCATTTGTATTATTTTTTATTTAAATGACGAACCACTGTAATATTATAAGAACTGTTTTTCAGTCCATCTATGTCATGTTTGTTCTAACAAGCATGTAGACCCTGTAAAGGCGATCTGATGTGTGACATCATGACTTATAAATTCATTTCATTTCATCCCAAACAGGCCTCCTTACACAAGTGGCAAAGGTAAGTTAAGGTTAACCATAGCAAAAGTTGCTCTGTGAAAGGAGGGCCAGATATGCGAGTGCCATAATGAGTTATTGCTGTTTAAATTCATTAACGTCAGCTTTTATTGTGTAGGAAATGCTGTTTATGATTCCTCGAAATATCAGAGCTGATTAGCAAAGGAACATCTTATACTAAATCATTCATTCCTCAAGTCACAAACCTTGCAAATAGTCAATTTTCATATGTACAAAACATTATCATTCTCCTCTGTTAATAGATCTCCCCACAGTCAAAGATTCATCATCATGTATGTGTATATCCTGAAACCTGCTTATGAAGTACAAACTTGCTGTTCAAGTTGCATCCCATGTGTACCGATCATCATCATTCCATGTCATTGAAGACAGACATCCACCTTCGCCCACATCTGCTTACAAAGTAAAGGCTTTAAGTATTGCTGTTCATGTATTACATATCTTGTAAAGATCATCATCATTTGACCTCATCATCCATCTCCCGTAACCATTCCTGAAGTAAAAGTATTGCTTTAAGTAATGCATCTGTTGTATTCATCATTACCATTCTGCTTATAAAGGGAATTTTAAGGATGTTTTGTGTGAAATCATTACCATTCTGCTTAAAAAGGGAATTTTAAGGATGTTTTGTGTGAAATCATTACCATCCACTGTCGTTGTTGACAGCCTTCAAACTAAACTGGAGATCTGAATGTGAAGGAGAGGCTTCATGTTTCGCTGTTCATGTATTGCACAAGTATACATAAAAGCGTTCCTTGTTATAAGTCTTTGCTCTACAATTACCTACTTACGTTTAAAAGTTTTAGTTGTTGCTTCAAATATTTCATCTTCCATAAAGGATTAAGATATTGTTTAACATTCAATCTCATATGTGTATAAATCATTATTATTCAAATGCCAATAATTAACTTGCAACCCCAGTCAACTTAGGGATATAAAAACTTTATTTCCAGTATTCCATTTATTTTTCAATAGCTTACCAAAAACGATTTTATCCATAAAACATTCTGCATAGTAAGTAAATACCTTAATATCCTTTAGCTTAAATAATAACATTCCAATTCCATTGTTATATTATTATTACTGCATACTTTCTCTTATTACAGTTACAATCCTAGTTAATTGTTTAGCATTTACTTCAGTTTCTTTGAGAAAGTTCCACATTAAAGGTGCTGAAATACCCCCAAACAGTGTTGTAGATCTGAATATATCACTGCTCTCCTTGTTATTGGCATGCTATGATCTCTAAGGTGTAGTAGTTACTCCACTCTGAAGTAGATCTGATCTGAAGTCATCATGTGGTTGGACAGAAACATAAATAACAGTGCTTAATAACTTATTTTAATGAAGAAATATGAAAAGTATCCTCCGAAATAATCTTTGTTTGAGGTGAAACGGTTAAATGCAAAATCCAATTCTCTCACATCATTCGGATTCTTAAAGATTTTATAACCAAAGAATGGAGATGTGACCTCAGCTATTTTCTTTAGTCCAATTGTGTCTAATTTGTTACTTTGTTTTTAATGTTTGTAAAGTCTTCCCCAAGCATAATACAGTTGTTATTGATTTATTGCCTGCTTTATCAAGGCTTTAACTTCCAATTCTTACCAAAGTTACTGAGAATTAACTCCTATTCATTCATTCCATGATGGTGTTAATCTTTCAAGGAATGTGCTATTTAAAATGGAAAGATTCATTAGCTAATTCATTAGAAACGATGAGTTATATCAATGTTGAATGTAATTTACAATGTTTGCTTATCTTACAACCAGTGCTTATATTTGATTAGATTAATGATATTATTTTATTATTTTCATATTATTTTCATTATCTGTAATTACCACATATCATTCCAGCATACTTTTCATGCTTTTGGAGCTTTTGTGATTTTGTTTTCCAATCAGTTTTAATTTTATATTCTAAGATTGTGAAAATATTTGATTATGTATTTATTTACATTTGAAATTTGGTTGTGAAGATTATTTTTGCTTTCAGCAAACTTTAATTTCTATAATGATTTAAAACTTAAGTTGAAACTAATGTAAAACAAGATTTTCAGCAAGTCTACACTTCTGACCTGCAGATGAGTTTCTGTGTATTTCTTCACGTTCCTATTTAGTACACATTCTCTTTCAAAATCAAATATTTAGTGCTACATTGCAAGTTTATAATCTGTCCAGTCTGTATGCCATTCACCATTCCTGTAGATTTTCCAGTGCCAGAGAGCTTCTAAAATGTCGGTGCAATATGCAATGGTTAGCATGACTACCAGATGGCCTTTACTAGTTGTATCTTATATATGCACTTTACTGTTGTCATGCTAATTGTCAGTCATATTTTGTCAATGTGTGATTTTGTTGCCTCTTGCTTTATGGCATAATAGAGACTTTATGACACTGTAGAATCGTTATAACAAGGTTCATTAAATATGTTGTATGACCTTCCAGAATGAACAATGATATAAACAAGAAATTAAGACAATAGGATTATGATTATGTCAGATAACTCTTTATTGTTTTGATTTTGTTACCAGAGTTTTGTGTTTTGTTATGGATTGTTTTGTTTTTTCAGATTTTTAATGTTTTGTTTTGGCAAAATTGTAATGGCATAATTGTCAACCAAGCTTTTGTTTTGTTATAGGTATCTGCAGTTTCTAAGTATTTCCTTTGTTAAAGGTCTTTACTTCTGGCAATATAGGTATCTGCAGTTTCTAAGTATTTCCTTTGTTAAAGATCTTTACTTCTGGCAATATAGGTATCAGCAGTTTCTAAGTATTTCCTTTGTTAAAGGTCTTTACTTCTTGCAATATAGGTATCAGCAGTTTCTAAGTATATCCTTTGTTAAAGATCTTTTCTTCTTGCAATATAGGTATCAGCAGTTTCTAAGTATTTCCTTTGTTAAAGGTCTTTACTTCTTGCAATATAGGTATCTGCAGTTTCTAAGTATTTCCTTTGTTAAAGGTCTTTACTTCTTGCAATATAGGTATCTGCAGTTTCTAAGTATTTCCTTTGTTAAAGGTCTTTACTTCTTGCAATATAGGTATCTGCAGTTTCTAAGTATTTTCTTTGTTAAAGGTCTTTACTTCTTGCAATATAGGTATCTGCAGTTTCTAAGTATTTCCTTTGTTAAAGGTCTTTACTTCTTGCAATATAGGTATCTGCAGTTTCTAAGTATTTCCTTTGTTAAAGATCTTTACTTCTGGCAATATAGGTATCAGCAGTTTCTAAGTATTTCCTTTGTTAAAGGTCTTTACTTCTTGCAATATAGGTATCAGCAGTTTCTAAGTATATCCTTTGTTAAAGATCTTTTCTTCTTGCAATATAGGTATCAGCAGTTTCTAAGTATTTCCTTTGTTAAAGGTCTTTACTTCTTGCAATATAGGTATCTGCAGTTTCTAAGTATTTCCTTTGTTAAAGGTCTTTACTTCTTGCAATATAGGTATCTGCAGTTTCTAAGTATTTCCTTTGTTAAAGGTCTTTACTTCTTGCAATATAGGTATCTGCAGTTTCTAAGTATTTCCTTTGTTAAAGGTCTTTACTTCTGGCAATATAGGTATCTGCAGTTTCTAAGTATTTCCTTTGTTAAAGGTCTTTACTTCTTGCAATATAGGTATCTGCAGTTTCTAAGTATTTCCTTTGTTAAAGGTCTTTACTTCTTGCAATATAGGTATCTGCAGTTTCTAAGTATTTCCTTTGTTAAAGATCTTTACTTCTGGCAATATAGGTATCAGCAGTTTCTAAGTATTTCCTTTGTTAAAGGTCTTTACTTCTTGCAATATAGGTATCAGCAGTTTCTAAGTATATCCTTTGTTAAAGATCTTTTCTTCTTGCAATATAGGTATCAGCAGTTTCTAAGTATTTCCTTTGTTAAAGGTCTTTACTTCTTGCAATATAGGTATCTGCAGTTTCTAAGTATTTCCTTTGTTAAAGGTCTTTACTTCTTGCAATATAGGTATCTGCAGTTTCTAAGTATTTCCTTTGTTAAAGGTCTTTACTTCTGGCAATATAGGTATCTGCAGTTTCTAAGTATTTCCTTTGTTAAAGATCTTTACTTCTGGCAATATAGGTATCAGCAGTTTCTAAGTATTTCCTTTGTTAAAGGTCTTTACTTCTTGCAATATAGGTATCAGCAGTTTCTAAGTATATCCTTTGTTAAAGATCTTTTCTTCTTGCAATATAGGTATCAGCAGTTTCTAAGTATTTCCTTTGTTAAAGGTCTTTACTTCTTGCAATATAGGTATCTGCAGTTTCTAAGTATTTCCTTTGTTAAAGGTCTTTACTTCTTGCAATATAGGTATCTGCAGTTTCTAAGTATTTCCTTTGTATAAAGTCTTTACTTCTTGCAATATAGGTATCTGCAGTTTCTAAGTATTTCCTTTGTTAAAGGTCTTTACTTCTTGCAATATAGGTATCTGCAGTTTCTAAGTATTTCCTTTGTTAAAGTTCTTTACTTCTTGCAATATAGGTATCAGCAGTTTCTAAGTATTTCCTTTGTTAAAGGTCTTTACTTCTTGCAATATAGGTATCTGCAGTTTCTAAGTATTTCCTTTGTTAAAGGTCTCTACTTCTAGCAGTATACATTCATACAGGTGCTTCTGTTCCAAGCTGTTTTATCTTGTTAGCATTTGTTTTTGTTTGAAAATTTTAAGTTCTAGTTGAACATAATGCATATCATGCATGAACATATCAGTGTTGACCCAACTCAGGATGAGAAGACTGAATGTATGCAGGACAGTGGGGTCCTAATATGGTTTGGTGCAAAGTTGGTGCAAATTATCAACGAATGAAGTCAAATGTCTTTTGATTTGATCTCTTTCATTCTATGTCTTTGTACAATTAAGGTAACGTTAATGAATCTTTGAACAAAAATCATTTCCATTTATATTTTTATTGTTAAGAGTCCAGGGTCTGATTTATGAACAATTACAGTGTGTCTGATCAAGTCTTGAAGCACTAAAATCTGAACTCTCATTTTCTCTCTCTGAACCTAAAGTGTTATCTTCATTGTCAAGTCTATATCAGAATATGAAATAACCATAGGAATTTGAAGGTTGTACAGACACCCTTAGCACTGATGGCTCTCACATTGCTTCTTGAGGGATTTGTGCAACTGTACCCTCATCATTTACAATCAAAGAGTTAGAGAGTAAGTTTAAATGCAGAAAGTGTAACCTGTACTTACATTCTCATTGTGGATGACTTAATGTTTCTCTACTAGGTTGGTGATGTACAAAGTCGTTAAAGTCAAATGTACCTGGCACCTAAGATCTGACAAATGCCAGGCAGGGGTCATGTACCTTTCACTAGCCAATAAGCATCTAGCTCGGGAACTCATCAGTTTGATTCCATATTATGTGACCCTGTGGTTGCTTCAATTAATAGAAGATGAAGGTCGCCAACTGCAGGACACGTGATATTGCCGTCACGATTCAGTCTAACCAGGAGGAGCTATGAATATTAGGTAGAAGTGGTTTTAATGAGTAGTTTGGTGCATATCTTCTATCTCTCTTTGATGTTTAATAGAAATTCTGATGGTATGAAACTCATCTGTAGACGCGTCCTGTATTGTTTGAGATCTGACGACTTCAGTATCAATAACGTCCATTAATATCATTGTCAAAGTATTCATATATATTTGTCTGATGCAATATACCCATATGTGTGTGGGAAATAAAGATATGATAATAATAATAATACATTTGTGTTGGTTATCTTTGCACTTCAAAACATGTCTGTGTTACGTGGAAAGTTTGAAAACTCTACCGCTCTATATCACACTAACATGTTTGTCTGTCTTCCGACAACGAAACAAAGTGAGACAAGATTGAAAGGACACTGAAACCAAATCTCTTGGGTGGAACCAAAGTTGCTTTGTTAACCAAGTGGAACGCAATTATTTGAATAACGCTCCGATAAATATTTGCATGAAACGCTATCTAAGTGAACCAAGGAATGGGCGTTTATGACAAAATTATAGATGTAATATTAATATGCGACAAAAGGTACATGTACATGTATGTACATGTTGTCCTGACACCGCTTTAAAATAAAAGCATGCAGGCACTATCTGTGATATCTTTAAGACGGAACACGATTTTCTCACTGAAATAAAGTGCTTTCACAAAAAGGTAAATAAGTGTTGCCAACGACAATAAACTAATATTCCTGAATCTATAACAGGAGTTCCTATACGAATGTACGTGGCTCGGTTAAGCCATCCGAGTCCATTTCCCATCGAGCGACAATAATATGTTCACATTAAAATGGCCGCTCGAAGGTAGCACACGTGATATGATTGATGTAGCGATACCTAAACAGTCCGAGAAGAGTTTTGAATATGGTAGAATGATGAAATGGTTTTATACATCGCCCAATTTTCGTCGAATACGGATGCACACGTTTCTGACTCCAAGATTGTCACTTAAAAAACTGGTTTGCTTAAAAACCAGACCTGTTGTATGCTGATTTTTTTACGCCATTGAGAGGGTACAGATAAACAGAATGTTTTAAAATCAATTGTGTGCATGTGTATTGTTTTGGGTTACAATAATTGAATCTTTACTAAACAACTTTTTAAATTGCATTCATCATTGACTGTCAATTGTTTATGCTACCAGTCCTTTGTGTTCATCACTACACGTCCTTGCACGAGTCTCAACATTTCTTGTTACTAAACTACCGGGCAAAAGAAAGGACTCACCTAAGTTTGTTTCTATTAAATCAATATTTAAAAGAAATCAGATGTATTTGACTATGGCATGATACAATAATACTTATCTGCAGTAGTTTGGATGACTTTGTTGGTGACTGTGGTTAATTTTTAGTTCAAATATCTTTTTGTAATGAAGACAGGGTTAAGAATTAAATTAACACCAACATGACCCCTACCCTTTTTAAAATGTTGTAAATGTGTGCAGAATCAGGCACATTTATTTATTCTCACATAGGATATGTCTTATATGTCGGTGAACAATTGTGTATCATCAAAATAATTTAAAAACAAAATTAGATTTAAAATTTCATTTTAAAAAAACAACTTAAAAAACATGTAGAAGTATTCTTTGACTGCTAACTAAACACCTGTATTTATCAGTTTTGGATTATGACATCGAAAACTTGAGATATTTGCAATTGAAAATCATACATATGATAAAATCAACTGAGGTGAGTCCTTTCTTTTGCCCGGTAGTTTAATTGAATTTTCTTGGACATGGTGAAGTGAAATTGTCGAAGCTGTAGACAGTTATACAGTAATCAAATGACATTTAGTCTGCAGTCGTCACCCCATCAGCACTACTAACTGCAACAACACAAGAACAATGACTTCCTCATTAAGCGAAGGTATATATCTGGATAGATATATGCCATAGTTATTAATATATCTAGTCAGGTTAAACTACTAACAAGCTTAAATTTCAACGAGTTCTAAATTCGGCTGTACATGTTATAGTTCCTGGAAATGAAGCGCCTTTAAAATCTTCAATTCAAGATAGCAATTCTCCTGTCAAATGTGAGCGAGCTGACATAATTTCATGACCGAAAGGTCGAAAGATTGGTCAATTCAAACGGTAAAATTAGACAAATTCAACAGTCTGCATTCACCTTTGTTTTATTATAAACTGCGAATCCTAGTGTTGTCCAGACGGACTGTACGAGAACTAATGGTATCTCCGATCTCGGCTGGTGGAATTTACTCCAGATAAAGATACCCAATGTGATATTACAGCCAGTGATATTGTGACATGCCGCATATGGAAAAAATGAAGAGGACTTAAGAAATGTTTTATTTTACATAAGATATGATATTAAATATGACTGGTGATAAAATGATAATATAAGACTATTAGAAGAGATCATGACATCACATCTTCTCCAGAACAGAGAAATAAATAAGTGTTGGGAAAACAACAATTAAAATATACAATTCACTGGCTGTGAGTCCGAGGTCTGCATGTTGTGTAATTGCATTGTGTTGACCTGGGCAGTGACCACTCCCTGGTAGAGAGGTAGCTTAACTCGTTAGGGCTAAGACAGAAGTTTCAGGTTACTTCAAACTCCTGTGCTGTGTTGCAATCTGTGTGTGAAACTGGTGTAGTCTTACACTCGGATGCTCAAGATAATATATTAATAAAATATCAACATGTTATTACATATTAAAAAGGAGCCTATAAGAAACAGAATTTTAGAAACAGATCGGGGCTCTTTTCAATATGTAATTAATGTTGATAATTCCAGATTAAAAATACGAACTAAAACAGTTAAACGCAAAGGTCTACACTAGTTTTAATGAATGCGGATTAATGTGTAACCAATTTGGATAATTACTGTTAAATTTGATGACTGGGCAATGACTTATTATGTGATCTTTTCCATAGAGAATAACATAATGCCTGATGAGCTTCTATTTTTCATTCTCAACTGACTGGGAATATTCAACCTAGCTGCCAATTAATTTGGTTTTACAATGATACCTCTCACATTGCCTTCACTTACATACCAGGTACCCAATTGTACTCACTTGCCCAAGGTAACACCACAAGTCTTCACAACTCATGTCTCTGTGTGCGACAGAGAATCAACCCTTCAAACTCTCAGTTTATTCAGCTATGAAGCGGGTCACCCACCCATTCGGCTAGTCGCGCCGATTCTTGCTGAACTTCACTGATAGCGGTTAACTGAGCTATGCACAGGACCAAGTGCCACTCTATATAATTAATAAAGTTTTAGAAGAACAGATGAATTTAAACAATTTCAATTCATTTAAGAAGAATTTAATATTCTATTTTGTTTCAAATTAATACAATACCTTCCAGATGAATGTTGGTCAACGATATATAGTTATCTTAACTAAATTATTTGCATAAATGAAATGTCAAGGGTTAAAGAAGGTTAGATGGTTTATGAATAAAAATGTAATTCCGGCTCTTATATACAACTATAACACATAGTTAGTATGCAGTTGACATTTGACGATGGGCAGTATACCATGGTCATGCAAGATCATTGACACGTTACTTCCGCTAACATTTACCATAGACGATGTCCCAGTGAAATAATATGAGTACATGAGTAAGTACCCAAAGACTGACATTTAAACAGGTTTAAAAGCAAACTGTATGTTACATTTAACCATGTTTTTCACACTTTCTTAAATTAAATGATAAAAAGCGAGATACAACAGTTTTGGAAGACAGCAGCAGCTCCTTGAAGTCTCTGGATCATACATCACCATAGAAACTAAAATGTCGCATGTTGTAAAATTCGATTTTGAGTTTGGAGAAGTTGATAAGATGGACAGGTATTTTTTCATGTATGGTCGGGTAGACCATTTTTCCTCAAAATATAACTTAATTTTATTAAAAATGTATTTCATACTTTACAATGTAACATATTTCAGTGTTTTATTGTTGTGTGCTCTGATAACGCTATATATGTAAACAATAAAGCTGTATCACTATAAGAGAGGGTAACAACAGTTTCGGATACCCTTTCCCAAAAGGCTTCTGTATTGTAATGCAAACATCAGTACCACATTTGTGTTAATTGAAGTTCACTACACCTCCTTGGGCAGGACGAACAGAGCTATTACAAAGGATTGATGTGAAGCTTTTGTAATTAATGATGCATTATTATAAATGATATGGGTTGCATATAGTTTCTTATGTCATTTTATTCTTAATTAACAGTTGTAACAACGTTTATTCTACAACGGATATCAATGGTTTCTGGTTACTAAAGCCAGTTATATATCAAGAGCCATCAGTTTTTCGAAAACAAGAATTCCTTATAATTCAGAAAAATATAATAAATGTCCAGTAAAGATGACCATTAAAATATGATATTTGCTTGTTTCCAATGAAAATGAACAACAGCCTTTTAAAAGTACACAAACTGAAAATTACACGTCCCATATATATACGCAAAGTAGTTACCAACCCACATCTGTATTTTGTCTGTTAAATATAAATTTTCCAAATTATGTTTGACCCATTTGCGAGCGCCATTGTCCGGGTTTTAATCACTTTCATCTTTATATTGCCACTATACAGATGAACTAGCATTAAATTTCAGCAACAATCAACATTTCTTGATAAAATAACACCATTTATAACGTTTGACATAATGTGACTCCAACAACATAATCAATGTCCTTTAAACAACCATGCAGGATACAGGATCATGAAAAAATTCAACCAACTGGGAATGGGACACTTTACATCCCTGAATCTCAAATACCATGGGAGGTACGTCTCTAGTACGATAGCGGATGCTGTTTTTAATGAGTTTTTATCAAGATGGGAACATGCAATAACTAACACCAATCGAAGGCAAGGAAACAGGAGAAACAACTTACGTACGTACTGTACTTCTAAGAACACTTATGAGACTGAACCTTATGTAAAACGTGTCATTAATAGAAGTCAAAGAAGCGCCCTGTCAAGGTTCAGATGTGGAGTAACCCCCTTGAATTGAGACTAGACGGTACACGCCTGTAGAAGAAAGGACATGCCCTGTATGTAGAGACGCCGTTGAAGATGAGACGCATGTCCTGCTACACTGTCCACTATTTGAAGACGAGACGCATGTCCTGCTACACTGTCCACTATATGAAGACGAGACGCATGTCCTGCTACACTGTCCACTATATGAAGACGAGACGCATGTCCTGCTACACTGTCCACTATATGAAGACGAGACGCATGTCCTGCTACACTGTCCACTATATGGAGACGCATGTCCTGCTACACTGTCCACTATATGAAGACGAGACGCATGTCCTGCTACACTGTCCACTATATGAAGACGAGACGCATGTCCTGCTACACTGTCCACTATATGAAGACGAGACGCATGTCCTGCTACACTGTCCACTATATGAAGACGAGACGCATGTCCTGCTACACTGTCCACTATATGAAGACGAGACGCATGTCCTGCTACACTGTCCACTATATGAAGACGAGACGCATGTCCTGCTACACTGTCCACTATATGAAGACGAGACGCATGTCCTGCTACACTGTCCACTATATGAAGACGAGACGCATGTCCTGCTACACTGTCCACTATATGAAGACGAGACGCATGTCCTGCTACACTGTCCACTATATGAAGACGAGACGCATGTCCTGCTACACTGTCCACTATATGAAGACGAGACGCATGTCCTGCTACACTGTCCACTATATGAAGACGAGACGCATGTCCTGCTACACTGTCCACTATATGAACATGATAGACGTGACCTGTACGCCAAATGTGTCTTAGAGTGTCATAACGTCTTTGATTTTAGCGATATACAGAAAGTGGCATTTATTCTCTCCTCACCTGAAGTGATTTTAATTAGTGCCAAGCTATTTTAACTACTCGTACTGCCTATTTATATCATATACACATAATATATATATTTTATGGATTTTTTGTCTTTTATATATTACTTTTTAATTGTACTTAACACTCAGGATGTATTTTATTTATAACGATTACTTGTACAATATTTTCTTACCTGGTTTATGTGGTAATTTTATAATTTATGTTGTAATTTTATGTATACTTTTAATTGTCTTTTACTGGTATATAGTCTCTCATAACCCATTTTTGGGTGGCTCGCATACTTTTATGTTCATATATTGTATCGGTATATCATTGATCGCGAGGCAAGACTTTAATAAAATATCTGTCTGTCTGTCTGCAGAAAAACACAGTGGTTTGCCTTCATTATTCAGATTGATTCTTTGTTAATAATCAAAATTCAAAGATTACTGTATTGTATACGAGATTGCATATTGATGATGATTCAAATTCACTGATATTATATAGACATTATAGATAAGCAAAGAAGCAATATTGCTTAATAGTCTAACACTTAGACTCCAAAGAAATATATTGAAAAGGAGCCTTTTTTTTTATTTCTTACAGTCTCCTTTTCAAAATTTAATAAAATGGTGATATTTTCAGAATACATGTAATACTATATTGCTTAACAATAAATGAAAAGAATGTCTAATATGACATGACAAGTTATACAACATCCACACGCTAAGCTGGAGAGGACACACACGTGGATAAGCCAAAGAACAAATGTGCCCTTTAAAATAACCAGGTACCCTTCCACAGCCGTAACCTTATATAGAAGTTACTCTAGCGAGGTGTAGTGAACAACGTGTGTTATAGCACAACTTCATATATACACACATACATACTGTGTGACCCGCATGCTCGTGTGTGGTAGTCTCCCATAACCCCTACACAACATAACCCCTACACAGCATAACCCCTACACAGCATAACCCCTACACAGCATAACCCCTACACAGCATAACCCATACACAGCATAACCCATACACAGCACAGCATAACCCCTACACAGGGGCCTACAGGTTATCAAAACAAGTTAACGGTCCACCGGCTGTAGGGATAAAGGGCTATAATCTCGTATGTATTGGTATACACTGCGGTTAATTAGGATCACTATTATGTCAAACTGCCCTTTGTCGTGCAATTATTTAACCTATGTAAAGTGTCTTTAAAAACATGTATCATTATTCATCGACATTGTTGCTATGAGCATTAAGTTTGTGGAAGTGAGAGCTATAAAACGACACAAGCATATCGAACTGCGACCAACAGCTGGGTTGAAATGGTGTTTAAACCTACCATCAGTGATTTCACAAAATGTTTAAAATTCAGCTACATGTAATGCAAACAACGTCTGACTGCATGATAGTTCGTAATACTCGTAATGATTTATGATCGGCCTTGTCAAATCTAATTACAATATATGGCACAAGGCATAAATCAAACATCATGTCATTACCATTATGCATGTGCTGTCAAGGCTGTTTATGTATTATCTGTTGGATTTTCCAATGAGCGGGTTAAAATAATATGAACATTCTAATTAATTCTCGACTATGTTGATGGATTCAGTACACCATCCCTAGGCGGAACGATGTTCTTTCTGATTCCTTATGCTTCGGGTATGTCTAATATCAAAAAAATATAACCAGTTTTTGTCACCGATTTTTGTATTATCATTCATGGTTTTATTCCTTTTTACATTTAAAGAGTAAATAACGAGGATTGAAAATCCAAATACTAAACGCTTATCCTTCCTTCTGAAGAAAACGAGGATATTCATGGATGACCCACTTGAACAATGTCGACTTTTCTGTATATAAACCTAATACAGTTATGAAGCCTTTTTTGTTTTTTAAAGCTGGACATTTGAATTTTTTAGCCGTATTCTTTCTACATTAGTGTAATATTACAGCGTGAGGAGAGGGTTATACGGAAAATCATTCTATGGTTTCGTTTGGAACCGTGAATGACAAAGAGAGGGAGGAAACGTCGATTTAGCGCAACGATGCATACATTCATTTGAAAAAAGCTGGACTTTTCAGTGGTGTCCGTCCGACCGTCTTGTTGACGTGATATATCATGAACACCTCCACCGAATATCTTCAGTTTTGGTCACGTCTAACATTGTGTTTTCGTGATTGTTTGGTGCGTAGTTCACAGGAATTTAAACATAAAACATAAAACAAATGAGAATGAAAACAGTTGTCAGCTTCAAGGGTTAAATCTGAATGCAGAGTGGCGTCTTAGGAGTGTTCTTGCTTTTATGCTAAACCTTTGGATATAGACTGTAAAGCCCTGATCATTCTCTTCCCACAGAGGTTACTCCATTCAGATATCCCATCCTAACCTGTGATCATTCTCTTCCCACAGAGGTTACTCCCTTCAGATATCCCATCCTTACCTCTGATCATTCTCTTCCCACAGAGGTTACTCCCTTCAGATTTCCCAGCCTAACCTCTGATCATTCTCTTCCCACAGAGGTTACTCCCTTCAGATATCCCATCCTTACCTCTGTTCTAAATGGTCTGAATTTCTAGGCTCCAGCAACATCTATAGCTGGGAAAGGCGAAGCTCTAACTGTATTTCTGCTTCTTGACCAAAGAAAACTCATCTTTTAGCTGTTGACCGAGTGACTTCAAAGATCAGGCATTTGACTCTTAATTAAGGGTCTTGATAATTAGAATATGTCCTTCGAATATGTCTAATGTAAAGAACACAAATGAACTATTTTTGGTATTTGTCTCTGATTTGGTCTTCTTTATTTACCAGCATGTTCATGATAAATTGATTTTCACAAATCAAATGGCATATTTCGAGGAAAGCACATTAAACGAGAAAACATTTATTTTATCACTATGACGTGTAATGACACTTTCCCCCGGCGGAGGTGAGGTGAGGTGAGTTGGGGTTTAACGCCGCTTTCAAGAGTATTTCACTTATATCGCGGCTGCTAGTATTATGGCAGGGAGAAAGCCCGCAACGCCATGTGGCTATGCATTGCAGTGAAACCTGCGAGCATCGGCTGGAACTAGCGAACCATGGGTGGTACTATGCTGATTCAGGCTATCTAGAACAGAGTTTATGCTTGGAAGTAACCTCTGTGGGAAGAGAATGTGCTGTTATGTGTTAGACAGCAAACGTGATCGAAGCTTCAGGTCGGCAGTACCTCGATGAACTATATAATTACACATCAGATTAACCCGTCTTTTCACTGACGAGATGCCCACTCGTCGTACCTCAAAGAACGACAACTCCAACTAGACATTACACGAATAGAGAGTCTGATGTTCAATTATTCTGTAGATCATTATCATTATCTATGTTTATATCTTCAGTTAATCCTAGATTACTTTAAAAAATGGTACCATGGTATTTTGATTGCCTCTGTCAACTTCTATCACGTTTGATGACTTCGACTAATTGCAAGGTCACAGGAAGGGGTTTTGTATTATCAGAAGAGTCCTTTGATTCGACTTCAAACCATCGACGAAACCTGACGAATCGCATAGCCCATATCTCTCTTTTTAAAAGTGTCTAAAGCTTTGTGATGAACATGTGATTATAAACATAATCTGTCCGTTTGTTTATCTGCCAGTCCCAAATGTTGCAATTTGGTAAATAAGTGGGTAAGTCGCAAGTTCTGTGCGCAAGCGCTTTACAAACGGAATGCTAATTGAGATTTCAGACTGGCTTTGACCTTATTAATAAATGTTTTCCAGTGAAATGAATGCAGGCGGCTCCTTGCAGTGGGGTATTCAATAGATTCGTGTACAAGTGTCCAACAGTTACACATTACGATGTTACACACCCGTCAGGTTGATATGTTGGTTATCTCTACGGTTTGGAGGTCTAGTACACAGAGAAAATAACTTCTCTTATATAACCATTGTCTAATAAGCCTTTACCTTATTTCCTCTAATACAACCCCGGGGTTCTATTTCATTCAGCACTCCTTACCCCCCGGGTTCTATTAGAGACCCGGGTTGTATTGGAGGCCGGGTTATATTTCTTCAGACATGAATTGACGTTTATAATCTTCTTGGGGTCACTTACTGTAAAAGGAAAATTAACTGAACAAGACGGATATTTGTTATCATGGACCTGTTATGCTGAATCTCACATGGCCACACCAATATTTCTCCTCAAAACGAGTGTATATAACTATTTTATATTGCAACACGGGGTATTCAGTTAACATATAGCCCGGGTTCTAATAGAGACCCGGGTTGTATTGGAGACCCGGGTTGTATTTACCTCAGCACCCCTTACCCCCCGGGTTGTATTGGAGGCCCGGGTTCTAATAGAGGCCCGGGTTCTATTAGAGGAAATACGGTACTTTTTTCTAAATACAATCCAATCCTGGATGATCTTTGAATTGATTATGAGAAAATAGTCTATTATCAGCAGACATTGACATAGTTGATATATATATTTGAGCCTTACCTTTAAAATATACTAGATTCTAAGTTTATAAAGTAGAATGAATTTTGTTGCATTCTCTAGTCCCAGGCTTTTAAGGCGAGTGTTATTTCTGTCTAAACGTGAACCGAATTAATTCAGAATGAGAACCAATACAGAATACAAACAAAGATCTATGTAGATATCAACAACGTTATCTGACATAACTCTGACAGGATATGAATATATGAAGTAGTATTTGACTCTGTACATAATAAAATAATGTATCGTTTCTTTTGCCCCTCGGTGTAGATACATAACCTGAGCTGAAATACGACCACGTATTAGTATTCATCTCTTGTATACGTATATTTGTATACAAATAGGTTATATACTTAAAGGGACACCGCGTCGAGGGTAAAAATCAGATTATGTGTATCTACCTATGCTAATTAACATGTCTTCTAACAAGTCACAGACACCCAATTTCAGACAATTGACGTAATTGGTAATAAAAACTTCTGCATGTAGACAGTGAAGCGAAACGTTACTCGTTAGCAGACACTCTAATCAGCTTAGTTAGATAAAGATGAGACTCATTTTAATCCTCGATGCGGTGTCCCTTTAAAACAGTTTGTGTATTTAAAGGTTAAATGTTATGAGTAATCAAAGATCATATAGGTTGACAAGTTCATGTTTAAGAACATTCAGATTCCTGTTTTTAAATTGAAAACTAATTTTATTCATTTAAGAAATGGATTGGGCACAAGTTGTGAAACTTATAGAAGCCCTCTCCACGTAATCAACAATTATTTGACAAGGCTAAAATACATAACACAATATATGCAGAAGAGAGTGAGAAATCTACAAGTGACGAAGTGGGTAAACATGTAGTATACATTATTAAGGCAACACACAATTGGAAATGTTCTTCTTATAACAAAATGCACTTTGAATATGGTAAATACGTACATTAGTATATACGTATTAATTGAACCGTTGACTCTTTCCAATGAATTTATGAACATGGTGAAATATGTTTTCATTGACTGTTTGTGGAAGATTTGGATTTCCATACATGATTGTATTAAGATTAAATTCTGTCTTTAAATTATAAAATCTTCGCTTTAATTCTAAACGGAAATCAGCATGTCTTGGACATCTCAAGAAGAAATGATAAACATCTTCAACTAAAGCACCACAAATGCAAGATTTACTTTCAGATAAATTGACACGATACAGATCACCGTTTAGGGAACTACAAGAACTTCTTAACTTACTGTATATAATGTTCATCTTCCTATCGCCGAATAGAAAATATTTTGGGATTTTACATTCTATTTCAGATGATTTTGCTTTAAATGACGATAATGAATTTGAACATCTTATTTTCGAGGAAAGATTATTCCAGTCATAAATAAAAGACTTTTGAAGGACTGCAGTTCGAAATTTTGTTACGCAAGTTGTAATGAGAAATAGTTTCAGTGACTAGTGGAAGTAAATTAATCAGATAATCGGGAGCTTGTATATTAATAATTTTGTAAAAAGTACAAAGTTTCTTATTTCCACGTCTAATTTTTAAAGGCAGCCAACCTGTTTCTTTGTATAAGCTATCTCTTGAAGCAAACTTTGGTAAGCCAGTTACAATTATTGCAGCTTCAAGTTGGACCATTTCAAGTTTGTCACACAAAACATCCGAACAGTTATCCCAGACCTCAGAAGCATATTCTAAAATGGGTCGAATATACATTTCATACATACGTGATAAAATACTTCTATTCAAAACATACTTTAACACACGTAGAGAAGAGATTAATTTTGAAGCCTTTTCTATGGCAAGATCAACATGATTGGACCATTTAGTATTGTACGAGAAGATAAGGCCAAGATGTTCATGTACACGTTCCAGTTGATCATTATTGAGGTACCTGATGACTATTACTATGGCTAAATAGCATGAATTTAGTGTTATTGGGGTTAAAGTCAACCAACCATTTGTTAGCCAATTCATGTAATTTGGCTAAGTCATTGTTAAGAGAAGTTTCAACAGAAATTAAATCTTTTCAGCAGCTCCGAGTGATGCATCATCAGCAAACAATCTAGTGACGTTTTGCAAGTTATCGGGTAAATCATTGATATACACAAGGAATAAAAAAGGGCCCAGGACAGATCCCTGGGAAACCCCTGCAGTAACATGTAGATCTTTTGATAATGTACCGTTTATACATACACGTTGTCGTCTATCGGATAGATAATCCGTTAACCAATTCAGAATGCCACCGGGAATACCATAATGTTCTAATTTGTGCAATAAACCCTTGTGCCATACTCTGTCAAAAGCCTTGGAAATATCACAAAATACCATACAGTAAAATTGGTGGCTATCTAGAGATGAACAAATATTGTGATAGATTTCAATGAGTTGAGATGTAGTAGAATGATTTGCAGTAAAACCTGATTGGAATTTGTTTAATATACTTTGTGTTCCTGTGTCCTGGTCTTGAGTATTTTGTGTATGACGTCTGTGTGAAATGAATGTTGCAGGGGTACTTGTCAAAGAATAGACAAACTGCGTGTGGTCGCAAGAATTTTGGCTTTATTTCCTCGAGATATTATTACACCCTGTAAAACAGTAAAACAATCATAAGTACGAGGTAAAATAAATAAATAATCATTTCATCATAAAATATCACACGTTATACCTCTTAAATAAAGAGACACATGTATACATTAATTATACATTTGGATATTAAATGACATTATCTACATCACATGTAGTGTTACGAAATACATACGCATGATTAAGGTTACAGCATTATAATTAATAATGCACTAGATTACTCAGTACATAAAGATACACATGTATGCCAACCACACTTGAAAGGATAATAATACACCGTGCTCAATATAACATAATACAAATACATAGATAAGGATGAGCACTGGATATTAAACTACAACACTGGCATACATAAAGCATACCACTAAACTGACAATATATACACAGCATCTGGTCTAGGACATAGCGATTCCTAGAAATGATAAAATATAAGATAACCCCGATGCCTTGCCACATATAGTTAATCATGGCAATACTAGAAATATAAAGCAATGGTGAACGTAACTGAATCATTTAAATCATAAACTCTCACGTGCAATCACAACCATTGTTATTGAATATACCTTCGGGCTTGGAATGATATGAAACATGCATTAAACATTAGCATTTAGACATTAAAGTTCACATTAAGTTTAGGCAATATTAAGAAAGCTATTTAAGGGGATATATTATGAATAACATAATTAACTAACCTGTGAGATATATATATATATATATATATATATATATATATATATATATATATATATATATATATATATATATATATATATATGTCTGTCCTGTCTGTGCTTTGCGGTGCAGAGTTGTAAGCAGTGTGTGTGAAAAGTGCATGGGAATTGAGAAAGAAACCTTTAGTTATATAATGCAATCAGTGTGAAAGCACAGGCTACTGTCCTCGACAGAGAACAATCGGACAAGAATTAAATAAGCCGTCCACCGTTGAATAAAATGGAATAATCAAAGACAAAGAACCAAATATATACTTAATGAAGCTTGAAATAAAATACCGTAAATACTATGATAATACCATTCAACCACACTTACTTCTGTCGAAACTATCGAACATGTGTGTGAACAGTTACATTGTAAAATGGATTGACTCGTTCATGATGAACCGACCTCAGTGTGTTACTGTTAACGGCATCAGTTCCTCTGTTACCAATCTGTCCACAGGACCTCCACAGGGATGTGTACTCTCACCCATATTGTTCATCATTTATACAAATGACTGTATAAGTAAAGCAGCTAACTGTTTCATTATTAAATTTGCCGATGATGCAGCTATTGTTTCACTTTTAAAGTCTGCTGACCTTTCTTACAGAAATGAGATTGCAAATTTTACAAATTGGTGTAAAGATAACTTTTTGATTGTGAATACCAAAAAAAAACGAAAGAAATTATCATTGACTTCCGCAAATCTTCTATCTCTTCGGATCCTATTTCAATCAACAATGAAGAAATCGAAATTGTAAACAAATACAAATATTTAGGCACTTTCATTGACTGTAAGCTTACTTGGAATGATAATGTTGATTACCTGTTCAAAAAAGGCCAGCATAGATTGTATTTCTTACGTCGTTTAAATACTTTTAGAATTGATTGTTCTCTCATGGTGTTGTTTTACAAAACATTTATAGAAAGTGTTTTAAGTTTTAACCTACTTTGTTGGTTTGGTAACCTGTCTGTTCAAAACAAAACTAAATTGAACAAAATTGTTAACACAGCACGCAAAACCATTGGGACGGATTCAATAATATCTATCGACCAGCTGTACGAGCAGCAAATTGTTAAAAAGGTGCACAAAATTGTAAATGACAGCTCTCATGCTCTCCATTACGATTTCGAATTTCTCCCATCAGGACGTCGTCTGCGCATGCCGATAGCTAGAACAAACAGGTTCTGCAATTCTTTTATTCCTGCCGGTATTAAATCTTTTAACAACAGTTAATCATTATGTATTTTTTATCATTTACAACCACGTTAAACTACTGTAATTTTAACATCTGTAATTTGTTAAATTCTGTAATTTTAACAATCATTACAAGCCATATCTTATCCTTAATTCTATTTTAGTGTTCTTATCTATTCATTTATGATCTTAGTGCTCGTTGTCATGTGATATGTTGTGATTTTATGTTTTGTTCTGTTATATGTATTTTACGATGTAACCAAAATTTCCTTCGGGATAATAAAGTCTTATCTTATCTTATCTTATCTTAATATATAACTATATACAAAATATAACGCTGCTACATGAAGACCATTTTTAAGTAGACATTAATCTGGTCACGTGACCGCTCAAAGCATACAAGTACCTGTACACATGTACATCACTATATATACTCACACACTGCAGGCCTGAGCGGTCCTCTCCGCGTCCTCTCCCACTAGGAACGTGAACACGATGAGCAGCATGGTGTCTCCAAGTCACACTGACCTCTCACGCTCGTCTGATGGAGGCTCAATGTGCTGCACCTCGCTCCTCTGTAAGTATTGTTCAGAATTCTGCAATTTTAACTGTATGTATTTCCGGGTTAGTGGTTTTCTTTGTAAAAACACAGGTAATACAGAACAAGTCGTGTCCGCGTAATCCCCGCCTGCAGATGACATTTAGTGAAACATGAGGGTTAAACTCATGCAAGTCTAACGACATACTTTCAGTGTACCTGTGTATATAGATGCTAGTTCTAGGTTCACGACTACAGTGTTTATGTAACAGCTAATGATGATGGTATGTCTAATTTACTGCTGCCAGTACAGACAGCTCCGAGAGAATTATTCAAAGCAGGAATAATGGACGTCGAGCCATGAATCAATATAAAAGCGTATTTCTGCTATCGTATATCTGCAAACAATGTCAGAGCTACTACCTGTATAGCGGCTTTTTAATATATATATATATATATATATATATATATGTGTGTGTGTGTGTGTGTGTGTGTGTGTGTGTGTGTGTGTGTGTGTTTATGTATCTTGAACACATTAACCCTGACCTAATCACTCAATTTAATTGTCTTGAAACTGCCGTCATGTCTTGAAACTGCCGTCATGTCTTGAACTTATTGTCATATCTTGAACTCATTGTAATATCTTGAACGTTTTGTCCCCTCTTGAACAGTGTGTTTGTGAACAGGCAACTACCATCACTGTCCAGGTTGTTAAAAAGCCGCTATACAGGTAGTAGCTCTGACATTGTTTGCAGATATACGATAGCAGAAATACGCTTTTATATTAAATCTTGCTGTTCTTATCTACACATGTCCACCTCTTGTAGTTTGGGTTATCTCCTGCATACAGGTCATTACATGCAGTTAGCACCAGTGATTATATATCCTCCTCCTCCCGTTGATATATTACATGCAGTTAGCACCAGTGATTATATATCCTCCTCCCATTGATATATTACATGCAGTTAGCACCAGTGATTATATATCCTCCTCCCGTTGATATATTACATGCAGTTAGCACCAGTGATTATATATCCTCCTCCTCCCGTTGATATATTACATGCAGTTAGCACCAGTGATTATATATCCTCCTCCTCCCGTTGATATATTACATGCAGTTAGCACCAGTGATTATATATCCTCCTCCTCCCCTTGATATATTACATGCAGTTAGCACCAGGGATTTTATATCCTCCACCTCCCGTTGATATATTACATGCAGTTAGCACCAGTGATTATATATCCTCCTCCTCCCGTTGATATATTACATGCAGTTAGCACCAGTGATTATATATCCTCCTCCTCCCGTTGATATATTACATGCAGTTAGCACCAGTGATTATATATCCTCCTCCCGTTGATATATTACATGCAGTTAGCACCAGTGATTATATATCCTCCTCCTCCTCCCGTTGATATAATACACGGACTTTGAATTCATCTCTATGGTATAACCTCATTGTTGTATTCTTGTTATATATTTTGTTGAAAAACAGCTCGTTTAAACTATACATGTGTTACATCGCCAGATAGTCTTCAACTGAGCAGTATTATATTATATGTCACGCTCTAGTTAATTCCTTGTTCTTTTCGCATTCATCAACTTCCCAATGCATTGTTGCGCATTGATATATGACTAATTATATTCAATAATTAAATAGATATGATATTTCGTTATTTTTTACCCAAGTTCTCTAATTCATCGTTTCAAGCAATTACGTGCATCATGCAGGTTAATATCACATCGTACTTTGAGAATATTTATGTAATAATCATTGGATAATATACTTCATGTAAATCTAACTGTCACTGTCAAGTACAGTAATCAGGTCCACAGAAAGTCCAAATGTATAGCTATAGAGACCCAGACAAGCTAAACATGAACAAGGTATGAACACATCCTAATACTAATACAATCCCTTTCTTGGTAACCGTTATGTTTGCAATGACACAACACAGAGATAAGATCCCATGACGATTGACGACAACACACCATGTTAGTGCATGTTTGCTTGAAAACGTGCAAAGAAATATAGTTTTTGAAGAGCAGGAATGGTGGACATCCTTCGTCGCGCCGTTCAAACATTGTTTACTTCTTCTTTTCAGGTAAAAGCTTAAGGAAGTGTGAAATGCTATGTTCAGATACTGCGGGTGAATATGATTGCAGCTTATGACATGACCCGTCGGGCGTCGGGCGTCTGTAAACTTTTTATATTTTCAAATTCACCCCCAGAATCGGTGCACCTTCAAAGAAGCCTACATTTTGTGTGGAGGTACCTGATACCTAGGGAGACCAAAGTTCCTACATTTGATATCTCATTTAGATAAAATTGGCAATGAAGTCTAATTGGAAATGTAAACAGCTTTTAAACGAGCCCAAATTTCATACCTGTATCAAGGATATTATACTAGGCATTTAGAGAGAATGTTTGAGATACATTTTTCAGATCTTTAGTCTTATAATTAATAATAAAATCATAATGAGCTACAGAATCATATATGGTTTTATTCTTAAGTTCAAAGGTTATAAACAGTTGCTACTTAGCTATATTATTATTATATAGTATTGGAATGTATTTATACTCGTGTATATAGATAACACAAATATGCATCTCAAATGCTTCTGTTTCTTTACGGGCGATATGCATCTCCCACAATCTCGTGGTAATGTTTGTATACACTAGAAATCTAGCTAATGTTACTCTGAGATCGTGTATACACTTATTCATAAAGAAACACTTCACAGACAAGCACCTTGTCCTACTTCTGCAAGGTAAATAACCGCTGAGCAGATCATCTTCTGTATGTGACACGACCTTTATTATACACGTCATTGGTGCTTTGAAAGGTTCAATGCTTTCCTTAGTCAGTCAGTTAACAGAAACCCATTTATCCAAGCTGTTCAGTCGCGCTATGTACACGCACGCATGAACAACCTGTGTATCGTCTTGGCGCCCTCTATGTCTGGGCGGAAACATGTTTTGTAAACCTTTATGATAAATAGTGTTTATCTTTTAGATTACAACTTTATGTATTTTTAGGTTTGTGTTGTTGACGCAGTAAAAACTGGACTGGCTGGACTACACATTAATAAATTATAGGAAAATATGTTTAGCTGACCCAACCCTACAGTAGTTAGATGCCGTGCACGTGTGTTTATGGCATGACAATACGTCAGCTATTTGTTCCTCAATACCCAAGCAAACTTTTGCATTTTGAAATCTGTTCAAGAACTACAACTACTGGCCCAATATAGCGGAACGTTTGTCTATTGGCTACTTGCTCAATGTACATTTAGTGGACATTCACACGTTAAATGGAGCCTTCAGAAACTGCTTTTTTCGTCTTTTTCTAAAAAATAAGGAACGCGGAACTCTTAACCAATGTTTCTCGGACACATGAAGGAGATACAATTTTACAAAACATAACTTCGATATTCTTCTTCAAAAACCAACATTTAAAAGTTTTTTTTATAAAAGCTCTTGGGTAATGGAAATTAAAAGTGTAATTTTGATGACAGTTTATTCATTCCCAAATATTGGCTTCTTGAGCTACAGCCTAAAAACGTTTCTTTCCTGCTTTACAGGTACATAACACCATACATGTTGATGCGATTTATAGTTCATACAATCAACATATATCTATGGTAGTTTACAATATCATAGGTCAATATTAATCTTAACACACAACAAGCATCACGTTAACAATTTAACGTTTTTCAACAACATTTGCTAAAGTAGATATATTTGTGATATCGGATATTTTTTTATTTTTTTTTTTACACAATTCATATAAGGCACATACTTTCCATTCAAATCTAATGGAGAACAATTTCAATTGATAGTCAACTGTTTAAATAACGTACTAGAAGTTTCGGTGTAGATTCTAGCACCGTTATCTATATCTAGTGAATTTGAAATAACACTGAAATTTGAAACAAATCAATCCGTGTTGACGGCAAGGTATCAACGTATTTATTACGAGGTAACTATGACAATATTTCATCCCCAAAACTTTGAACAGCTTCCCGCTTTGAATCATTGGATGTGTATAACCACATTTACAATGCCATACACGAGAATCGGATATCATCCATAATTCCAGCTAAGTAGATGGTTTTTGCGAGGTACATGACTTTAACCATACATATAGTTTATTTAAAGTAATCAGAGGGAATACACTTGAATAAAATACGATGATGTACATTTAGCCATGTGCTCGCATTGCTGCACTGCCCGTTGTACTCTGATATCCGTAGCAGTTATATTCCACAACACTATCATTTAAACCCAAGCATATTTGTAAACAAACTACACTAAATTGTATAAATGTTTATGCTGTATGTACTTTACATGCCAGCGCTCTGAGGGTTTGTTTGAAAATGATTGTCATTGTACTATTGGCCTCATGGCCACTCCACGAAATAAATCTGTCTACAGCTGATTTATCTTGTACATCTCACTGAGCGGTGTACGTCGATCACGATGTTTGACTTTATCCTTCTGTCTACAGGTACGAGGAGTCCAGCTGTCGAGTCTGTACGTCGATCACAATGTTTGACTGTATCCTTCTGTCTGCAGGTACGAGGAGTCCAGCTGTCGAGTCTGTTCGTCGATCACAATGTTTGACTGTATCCTTCTGTCTGCAGGTACGAGGAGTCCAGCTGTCGAGTCTATACGTCGATCACAATGTTTGACTGTATCCTTCTGTCTGCAGGTACGAGGAGTCCAGCTGTCGAGTCTGTACGTCGATCACGATGTTTGACTGTATCCTTCTGTCTACAGGTACGAGGAGTCCAGCTGTCGAGTCTGTACGTCGATCACAATGTTTGACTGTATCCTTCTGTCTACAGGTACGAGGAGTCCAGCTGTCGAGTCTGTACGTCGATCACAATGTTTGACTGTATCCTTCTGTCTACAGGTACGAGGAGTCCAGCTGTCGAGTATGTACGTCGATCACAATGTTTGACTGTATCCTTCTGTCTGCAGGTACGAGGAGTCCAGCTGTCGAGTCTGTACGTCGATCACAATGTTTGACTTTATCCTTCTGTCTGCAGGTACGAGGAGTCCAGCTGTCGAGTCTGTACGTCGATCACAATGTTTGACTGTATCCTTCTGTCTGCAGGTACGAGGAGTCCAGCTGTCGAGTCTGTACGTCGATCACAATGTTTGACTTTATCCTTCTGTCTGCAGGTACGAGGAGTCCAGCTGTCGAGTCTGTACGTCGATCACGAGGTTTGACTGTATCCTTCTGTCTGCAGGTACGAGGAGTCCAGCTGTCGAGTCTGTACGTCGATCACAATGTTTGACTGTATCCTTCTGTCTGCAGGTACGAGGAGTCCAGCTGTCGAGTCTGTTCGTCGATCACAATGTTTGACTGTATCCTTCTGTCTGCAGGTACGAGGAGTCCAGCTGTCGAGTCTATACGTCGATCACAATGTTTGACTGTATCCTTCTGTCTGCAGGTACGAGGAGTCCAGCTGTCGAGTCTGTACGTCGATCACGATGTTTGACTGTATCCTTCTGTCTACAGGTACGAGGAGTCCAGCTGTCGAGTCTGTACGTCGATCACAATGTTTGACTGTATCCTTCTGTCTACAGGTACGAGGAGTCCAGCTGTCGAGTCTGTACGTCGATCACAATGTTTGACTGTATCCTTCTGTCTACAGGTACGAGGAGTCCAGCTGTCGAGTATGTACGTCGATCACAATGTTTGACTGTATCCTTCTGTCTGCAGGTACGAGGAGTCCAGCTGTCGAGTCTGTACGTCGATCACAATGTTTGACTTTATCCTTCTGTCTGCAGGTACGAGGAGTCCAGCTGTCGAGTCTGTACGTCGATCACGAGGTTTGACTGTATCCTTCTGTCTGCAGGTACGAGGAGTCCAGCTGTCGAGTCTGTACGTCGATCACAATGTTTGACTTTATCCTTCTGTCTGCAGGTACGAGGAGTCCAGCTGTCGAGTCTGTACGTCGATCACGAGGTTTGACTGTATCCTTCTGTCTGCAGGTACGAGGAGTCCAGCTGTCGAGTCTGTACGTCGATCACAATGTTTGACTTTATCCTTCTGTCTGCAGGTACGAGGAGTCCAGCTGTCGAGTCTGTACGTCGATCACAATGTTTGACTGTATCCTTCTGTCTGCAGGTACGAGGAGTCCAGCTGTCGAGTCTGTACGTCGATCACAATGTTTGACAGATCCTTCTGTCTGCAGGTACGAGGAGTCCAGCTGTCGAGTCTGTACGTCGATCACAATGTTTGACTTTATCCTTCCAATTGCAGGTACGAGGAGTCCAGCTGTCGAGTCTGTACGTCGATCACAATGTTTGACTGTATCCTTCTGTCTGCAGGAACGAGGAGTCCAGCTGTCGAGTCTGTACGTCGATCACAATGTTTGACTTTATCCTTCTGTCTGCAGGTACGAGGAGTCCAGCTGTCGAGTCTGTACGTCGATCACGATGTTTGACTTCAGCCTTCTGTCTGCAGGTACGAGGAGTCCAGCTGTCGAGTCTGTACGTCGATCACGATGTTTGACTTTATCCTTCTGTCTGCAGGTACGAGGAGTCCAGCTGTCGTGTCTGTACGTCGATCACGATGTTTGACTTCAGCCTTCTGTCTGCAGGTACGAGGAGTCCAGCTGTCGAGTCTGTACGTCGATCACAATGTTTGACTGTATCCTTCTGTCTGCAGGTACGAGGAGTCCAGCTGTCGAGTCTGTACGTCGATCACGATGTTTGACTTCAGCCTTCTGTCTGCAGGTACGAGGAGTCCAGCTGTCGAGTCTGTACGTCGATCACAATGTTTGACTGTATCCTTCTGTCTGCAGGTACGAGGAGTCCAGCTGTCGAGTCTGTACGTCGATCACAATGTTTGACTTCAGCCTTCTGTCTGCAGGTACGAGGAGTCCAGCTGTCGAGTCTGTACGTCGATCACGATGTTTGACTTTATCCTTCTGTCTGCAGGTACGAGGAGTCCAGCTGTTGAGTCTGTACGTCGATCACGATGTTTGACTGTATCCTTCTGTCTGCAGGTACGAGGAGTCCAGCTGTTGAGTCTGTACGTCGATCACAATGTTTGACTGTATCCTTCTGTCTGCAGGTACGAGGAGTCCAGCTGTTGAGTCTGTACGTCGATCACGATGTTTGACTGTATCCTTCTGTCTGCAGGTACGAGGAGTCCAGCTGTTGAGTCTGTACGTCGATCACAATGTTTGACTGTATCCTTCTGTCTGCAGGTACGAGGAGTCCAGCTGTTGAGTCTGTACGTCGATCACAATGTTTGACTGTATCCTTCTGTCTGCAGGTACGAGGAGTCCAGCTGTCGAGTCTGTACGTCGATCACGATGTTTGACTGTATCCTTCTGTCTACAGGTACGAGGAGTCCAGCTGTCGAGTCTGTACGTCGATCACAATGTTTGACTGTATCCTTCTGTCTACAGGTACGAGGAGTCCAGCTGTCGAGTCTGTACGTCGATCACAATGTTTGACTGTATCCTTCTGTCTACAGGTACGAGGAGTCCAGCTGTCGAGTATGTACGTCGATCACAATGTTTGACTGTATCCTTCTGTCTGCAGGTACGAGGAGTCCAGCTGTCGAGTCTGTACGTCGATCACAATGTTTGACTTTATCCTTCTGTCTGCAGGTACGAGGAGTCCAGCTGTCGAGTCTGTACGTCGATCACGAGGTTTGACTGTATCCTTCTGTCTGCAGGTACGAGGAGTCCAGCTGTCGAGTCTGTACGTCGATCACAATGTTTGACTTTATCCTTCTGTCTGCAGGTACGAGGAGTCCAGCTGTCGAGTCTGTACGTCGATCACGAGGTTTGACTGTATCCTTCTGTCTGCAGGTACGAGGAGTCCAGCTGTCGAGTCTGTACGTCGATCACAATGTTTGACTTTATCCTTCTGTCTGCAGGTACGAGGAGTCCAGCTGTCGAGTCTGTACGTCGATCACAATGTTTGACTGTATCCTTCTGTCTTCAGGTACGAGGAGTCCAGCTGTCGAGTCTGTACGTCGATCACAATGTTTGACAGATCCTTCTGTCTGCAGGTACGAGGAGTCCAGCTGTCGAGTCTGTACGTCGATCACAATGTTTGACTGTATCCTTCTAATTGCAGGTACGAGGAGTCCAGCTGTCGAGTCTGTACGTCGATCACAATGTTTGACTGTATCCTTCTGTCTGCAGGAACGAGGAGTCCAGCTGTCGAGTCTGTACGTCGATCGCAATGTTTGACTTTATCCTTCTGTCTGCAGGTACGAGGAGTCCAGCTGTCGAGTCTGTACGTCGATCACGATGTTTGACTTCAGCCTTCTGTCTGCAGGTACGAGGAGTCCAGCTGTCGAGTCTGTACGTCGATCACGATGTTTGACTTTATCCTTCTGTCTGCAGGTACGAGGAGTCCAGCTGTCGTGTCTGTACGTCGATCACGATGTTTGACTTCAGCCTTCTGTCTGCAGGTACGAGGAGTCCAGCTGTCGAGTCTGTACGTCGATCACAATGTTTGACTGTATCCTTCTGTCTGCAGGTACGAGGAGTCCAGCTGTCGAGTCTGTACGTCGATCACGATCTTTGACTTCAGCCTTCTGTCTGCAGGTACGAGGAGTCCAGCTGTCGAGTCTGTACGTCGATCACAATGTTTGACTTTATCCTTCTGTCTGCAGGTACGAGGAGTCCAGCTGTCGAGTCTGTACGTCGATCACGATGTTTGACTTCAGCCTTCTGTCTGCAGGTACGAGGAGTCCAGCTGTCGAGTCTGTACGTCGATCACGATGTTTGACTTTATCCTTCTGTCTGCAGGTACGAGGAGTCCAGCTGTTGAGTCTGTACGTCGATCACTATGTTTGACTGTATCCTTCTGTCTGCAGGTACGAGGAGTCCAGCTGTTGAGTCTGTACGTCGATCACAATGTTTGACTTTATCCTTCTGTCTGCAGGTACGAGGAGTCCAGCTGTTGAGTCTGTACGTCGATCACGATGTTTGACTGTATCCTTCTGTCTGCAGGTACGAGGAGTCCAGCTGTTGAGTCTGTACGTCGATCACAATGTTTGACTGTATCCTTCTGTCTGCAGGTACGAGGAGTCCAGCTGTTGAGTCTGTACGTCGATCACAATGTTTGACTGTATCCTTCTGTCTGCAGGTACGAGGAGTCCAGCTGTCGAGTCTGTACGTCGATCACGATCTTTGACTTCAGCCTTCTGTATACAGGTACGAGGAGTCCAGCTGTTGAGTCTGTACGTCGATCACAATGTTTGACTTTATCCTTCTGTCTGCAGGTACGAGGAGTCCAGCTGTCGAGTCTGTACGTCGATCACAATGTTTGACTTTATCCTTCTGTCTGCAGGTACGAGGAGTCCAGCTGTCGAGTCTGTACGTCGATCACAATGTTTGACAGATCCTTCTGTCTGCAGGTACGAGGAGTCCAGCTGTATAGTCTGTATACGTCGATCAAAATGTTTGACTGTATCCTTCTGTCTGCAGGTACGAGGAGTCCAGCTGTCGAGTCTGTACGTCGATCACGATCTTTGACTTTATCCTTCTGTCTGCAGGTACGAGGAGTCCAGCTGTCGAGTCTGTACGTCGATCACGATGTTTGACTACAGCCTTCTGTCTGCAGGTACGAGGAGTCCAGCTGTCGAGTCTGTACGTCGATCACAATGTTTGACTGTATCCTTCTGTCTGCAGGAACGAGGAGTCCAGCTGTCGAGTCTGTACGTCGATCACAATGTTTGACTGTATCCTTCTGTCTGCAGGTACGAGGAGTCCAGCTGTCGAGTCTGTACGTCGATCACAATGTTTGACTGTATCCTTCTGTCTGCAGGTACGAGGAGTCCAGCTGTCGAGTCTGTACGTCGATCACGATGTTTGACTGTATCCTTCTGTCTGCAGGTACGAGGAGTCCAGCTGTCGAGTCTGTACGTCGATCACAATGTTTGACTGTATCCTTCTGTCTGCAGGTACGAGGAGTCCAGCTGTCGAGTCTGTACGTCGATCACAATGTTTGACTGTATCCTTCTGTCTGCAGGTACGAGGAGTCCAGCTGTCGAGTCTGTACGTCGATCACAATGTTTGACTGTATCCTTCTGTCTGCAGGTACGAGGAGTCCAGCTGTTGAGTCTGTACGTCGATCACAATGTTTGACTTTATCCTTCTGTCTGCAGGTACGAGGAGTCCAGCTGTCGAGTCTGTACGTCGATCACAATGTTTGACTTTATCCTTCTGTCTGCAGGTACGAGGAGTCCAGCTGTCGAGTCTGTACGTCGATCACAATGTTTGACAGATCCTTCTGTCTGCAGGTACGAGGAGTCCAGCTGTATAGTCTGTATACGTCGATCAAAATGTTTGACTTTATCCTTCTGTCTGCAGGTACGAGGAGTCCAGCTGTCGAGTCTGTACGTCGATCACGATCTTTGACTTCAGCCTTCTGTATACAGGTACGAGGAGTCCAGCTGTTGAGTCTGTACGTCGATCACAATGTTTGACTTTATCCTTCTGTCTGCAGGTACGAGGAGTCCAGCTGTCGAGTCTGTACGTCGATCACAATGTTTGACTTTATCCTTCTGTCTGCAGGTACGAGGAGTCCAGCTGTCGAGTCTGTACGTCGATCACAATGTTTGACTGTATCCTTCTGTCTGCAGGTACGAGGAGTCCAGCTGTTGAGTCTGTACGTCGATCACAATGTTTGACTGTATCCTTCTGTCTGCAGGTACGAGGAGTCCAGCTGTCGAGTCTGTACGTCGATCACGATCTTTGACTTCAGCCTTCTGTATACAGGTACGAGGAGTCCAGCTGTTGAGTCTGTACGTCGATCACAATGTTTGACTTTATCCTTCTGTCTGCAGGTACGAGGAGTCCAGCTGTCGAGTCTGTACGTCGATCACAATGTTTGACTTTATCCTTCTGTCTGCAGGTACGAGGAGTCCAGCTGTCGAGTCTGTACGTCGATCACAATGTTTGACTGTATCTTTCTGTCTGCAGGTACGAGGAGTCCAGCTGTCGAGTCTGTACGTCGATCACGATGTTTGACTTCAGCCTTCTGTCAACAGGTACGAGGAGTCCAGCTGTCGAGTCTGTACGTCGATCACAATGTTTGACTGTATCCTTCTGTTTGCAGGTACGAGGAGTCCAGCTGTCGAGTCTGTACGTCGATCACAATGTTTGACTTTATCCTTCTGTCTGCAGGTACGAGGAGTCCAGCTGTCGAGTCTGTGCGTCGATCACGATGTTTGACTGTATCCTTCTGTCTGCAGGTACGAGGAGTCCAGCTGTCGAGTCTGTACGTCGATCACGATGTTTGACTTTATCCTTCTGTATACAGGTACGAGGAGTCCAGCTGTCGAGTCTGTACGTCGATCACAATGTTTGACTGTATCCTTCTGTCTGCAGGTACGAGGAGTCCAGCTGTCGAGTCTGTACGTCGATCACAATGTTTGACTGTATCCTTCTGTCTGCAGGTACGAGGAGTCCAGCTGTCGAGTCTGTACGTCGATCACAATGTTTGACTTTATCCTTCTGTATACAGGTACGAGGAGTCCAGCTGTCGAGTCTGTACGTCGATCACGATGTTTGACTTTATCCTTCTGTCTGCAGGTACGAGGAGTCCAGCTGTCGAGTATGTACGTCGATCACGATGTTTGACTGTATCCTTCTGTCTGCAGGTACGAGGAGTCCAGCTGTCGAGTCTGTACGTCGATCACGATCTTTGACTTCAGCCTTCTGTCTGCAGGTACGAGGAGTCCAGCTGTCGAGTCTGTACGTCGATCACAATGTTTGACTGTATCCTTCTGTCTGCAGGTACGAGGAGTCCAGCTGTCGAGTCTGTACGTCGATCACGATGTTTGACTGTATCCTTCTGTCTGCAGGTACGAGGAGTCCAGCTGTCGAGTCTGGTGTAGAGCGCAGTCCTCTCAGGTCACGTGATACTTCCGGGTCAGGTGACAAGGATACCGCCGACACCTCGAAGTTACAAAATGGTTTCCAAGACGAGTTACTTAAAGACGAGGAGGAGAGGTAACTCGTGTTACTAAAATGTGACTAAGTAAATAGTTAAACCATCCAACAATATTATAAACTCACGGGCAAAAGAAACGCTACCACTTTAGATTTGAAATCTCGATAAAAATCAGATTCAAACCCAACCACATGAAAACACATCGCCCAAACACAACAATGATTGTTTCATATTGAACTGTGGTATCAAACGCATGGTTTTCCCCAATTTTTTCCAAATTGTGGTTTTCGCCTTTTTCATGCAAAGCAAACAAGACCCATGCCCGACGGGTATTGGTTGTTAGACAACCACTTTGTAAAAAAAACCATTTGAAGAATGGCAAGATTAACTTTACAAGAACGTGAGCGAGCAATCGGGATGATTGAAATGGGAGCCACCCACACCCATGTTGCAAGAACGTTTGGCTGTCACCGCACAACTGTCACAAGACTACTGCAGCGTTATCGTCATTCCGGACAGACCTGAGACAAGCCAGGATCAGGCCGACCAAGAGTCACAACCCACCAGAAGGACTGATACCTGCGCACCGCTTCTTGACTGTGACGTCATCGGCGTCAAATGCCCTGGGCCACCGGGTAAGCAGACGCACAGTGTCCAGAGGTCCAAGGTCCCATGACATCAGGGCATACAGACCGTTCCGGGGACAGCGGTTGACAGCCGAACATCGCCAACGAAGACTCATCCCCTGGAACCCTGTGCTGCTGAGCTCCAGTGATAGTCATTTTGTACAGCGAGAGATGCAGTGATAGTGATCAGAGATTACGGACGTTAGTGTATCAGTTGATGAAAATATCTAAAATTATCGACACAAACAAATCATTACTTCCATGTAAACAAAAGTTTAGGCATGTGGAGGCTTCAGTGTATCCCTATATATTTTCTGATACAGGAAAGTGGAAAATTGAGAAAGTTATCGGCAAGTTAATTTGGTATTACTCTGTTAAACAGAGACATATAGCCAGTATGTAAATAATATTTGATTAAAAAAACAATGGAAAATTAAATCGTAATTGTTCAGGTTAGGTGATCATTTGGGCAAAGTTTCTAGTTGTTTACTCAATACCTTTAGCGGATTTGTTAAAAATAGTTGATGATCGTGATCGTCCGACTCTACATGTTCTGTACATGCCTTCAGCGATAGTGGTTTGTGGTTGCTGTGATTGGAATTGGGGGTACAATTAAAGGGTAATTGCAGTATAGGAAACTTACCTGAAACTTGACCAGACACCAGGGCTGGTAACTTTGAAAACTTACCAGCCCTCTTAAAAGCTGCCAGTCCTACTAAGTGCCACATTTCAGCTCAGCAATAGTGAACAAAAGCAGAGATGCATTCGGGTTTTCATAAACGTGGGCTAATACGTAATACTATCTGAACGCTTTCTGTAAACAAGCTATTTTCTTTCGCTCGCTTTGTTTTTAAATACTTTGTCAAGGCAAGGCCAGTGAAATTATGCTTCAGTTTTACGGGACGATCTTAAATGGAAATTCAGTTTGATGTTGGGAGTCACATATGCCAAACGTTTTAAATGGTGGTTTTGGTTGTTATATTATGTACATTAGAATCTGAAGTTTCTGGACATTTACAATGTATAAGGGTGCTGCTCAATTTTCATTGATTTCAAGTATTAATCATATATTTGGCGATTTGGGATGAATATGCAAGTTGAGTGAAACTAAATTTATTTCAAATGAAATCAGCACATATAGTGGTTGGCACTTATTAAAGCCGAAAACAATATTTTGAAAAACCACTGGATGTCAATTTGACATGACCCAGTGATTTATATATCAAGTGTAAATTTTGCAAAACAAGTAGTGCACTTTTCCCTCATGTGTTTATTATAAGTAGAATGACACTTGAAGGATTAGCAGAATTTTTAAAACTCAATTGCTCTTATGCATATATTCTAGAAACTAAACGGTTTTCATGATGCCGATTATTTTCGCAGTAAAATTAAACCAAATGATAAAGCTACCTTGTAAGCCAAACATAATGATTCCTGAGACATGCATTAGATATTATGTTAATAATAATTGATGAAAATATGTGTCATATATTCTCACAAATGCGCATTTGTAGATCACTAGTGCTGTTTCATGCATTCCAAGAAATCATTTGGACCATAATTACAATGATTTTTATTACCCCTTCAAGCTACGACTTTCAAATTTAAATATTGTATTCTCTGTTAACTTACCTTAACTGCAACATTTTGTGGCATTAAGACAGTTGCGTTGCTTACCATGTTAACGTATGTTAAACAACTCTGGGTAATTCCGCTTGGTTACTAAAAATCTAACATTCAAGTTTTATTTCATCTAAAATAGTTTGTTTTAATGCCAGACATGATTCTGACACAGATAAACATACCACCCCAACGGGCGGGCAGCTGTTTCATACACTGGGTAAATGGCTTCAAAATAATGAAAATTACTGACATTGGACACCTGTATATGAGCTTACTTTGCAACGGAAGTGAAACAGAAGTTTTTAGATTCCATTGAAAAGAACAAACCGAACAAACATACAACAGAACATGAAAGAGCATTTGAGAAGTCACAACATATCAAGCTACCATTTGTACCAAAACCACCCAAGTATTTCCTCATCATGTTAACCGATTTACTATACTCTTGAATATGAACACAGCTTCTTGTGTTGCCCAGACGTGTGTGTGGCATAATCATCTTCGATTTAAGCTGCCGAGAGGTATCATGTCAAACACGTAGCAGCAACTAAACGAAAAAATAGTCTATGAAATGAAACATTCACACATTAGTGTCCAAAACGACCTATAACAATTTTTTTGACAAATCAGTATTTTAAATGCTTAAAATTCGTGTATTACCCAATTCAATTGCATTTATTAAAGCTTTTTTATATGCTTAAGTGTAGCAAATTTCAATTTTAATTTAAAAAGGGGGGACATTTATAATGATTTTGACAACAGAACCAGTTGACATGATTGTTATTCAAAGGTCGAAAGTTATGTGAGAAAGATATTAATAACAGGTGTACCCATCATGTGTCCCTATACAATGGCATTAGATAATGTGTTAGGAGGTGGCAATTTAAGGATGCCATGAAATCGCATTGGTTTATTTAATGATTTAGTACTTATAACATGTCCATATACAATGAAATGTCAACATCTCTTCAGTAAATAGTGTTACTGACGCTGTATGGGCCGACGAACCAGAAGAAATTGAACCAATTTCAAGCATGATTTACTCTGAACAAATAGAAACAAGGACAAGAGAAAATAATTGACCGATTTTGATTTTGGGTTCGGTTGATAAATTTTGGGATGTTTCAAATCTATCTTTCTTATGCTTAAAGAAAGTAATCGCCAAATTGACACGGTACAGCTTCTTGTTGACACATATGTAGACTCAATTTACGTAAGACGATTTGAGAAGTTATTAAAAGATGAACTAGTTGTGCAGTCATACCATTAAGCTACGTCCATGAAAAGGTGAAAAAGTATGATTTGCAGTGGGAAGGATTCATTGTCTGCGTACTTTGCAAGAAAGTTGATGTTGTCAGTATGACCACTGTGTAGGACCGATGGTATGACTGATTTAAATTAAACGGACAGTGTTATGTTCAGTTTTGTAAATCACATTCACCAGTACCACTTGATATGATCAATGGTACTCATCTCCATCACCGTTTAATGTGAACAATGGCACATACATAATGTCATTTTTAATGTCATGGTTTTGGGGAAATAGTCTAATAGTAAGGGAAGATATTGGAAGTAGTGACTGCCTCTACTTTCATTATAGTTTACAGCCAGTATCTTAATTTTGGTCTCTATGTGGAATTGTATACTAGAGTTTCCTAAATCCTGCAGTATCTTCTACAATGCCTCACCTGAAACTGATTACAAATTTCTCTTTTAAAATTCAGTTAATCGTGGATTCCGATGAACAATAGGGTATTCTCCGTTGGCACAGAGGCAAAACCTTCACTCACTGACCAGTTAAAACAGTACGGTTATGGTTAAGATTTAAAACAATTGTGTTCAACACAAAGGAACAGCTAAACAGTAAAGGTAAACATTCTGGTTCAAGTGTCAGTGATGCACATAGAAACGTCAAAGGCAAAACTTAAAATTAAATGGTGTGACAACAATAATTAGACATGTCCAGACATGATGTCTATCTGTCCAATCGTCTGTAAGCTACTGATAGATTTAGTGAAGAATGAAGAATACAAGGGACATAACTCTTGAGGGTGCATTAGAGGGGAGGTGAGGTGAGTTGGGGTTTAACGCCGCTTTCAAGAGTATTGCACTTATCTCGCGGCTGCTAGTATTACGGCAGGGACACAGCCCGCAACGCCATGTGGCTATGCATTGCGGTGAAACCTGCGAGCATCGGCTGGAACTAGCGAACCATGGGTGGGTGGTACTACGCTGAAATTCAGTGTAGCATTGCACCCAAACCTTACCCTGCGTGTAGAACAGTTCTCTGCTGCAGACAAAGTTGCCGTGCCCCTGGCGGGATTCGAACCCCGGACCTCTTGATCCGAAGCCGAACGCGCTAACCAGTGCGCTATCCCGCCCCTCGCATTTGAGGATGTTATTACATGAACACTTCATTCTGATTGCGGGTGTCTTCATATATTGGCGGACTTACATACTTTCTTAAACAGTTGAACTCTTTAGGACATAGATGCAAACGCTCTGACGAGGACACTTATATCGAGAAACATAGTGTTCACACGGTGCCCACTACACTGGAGCAAAATATCATTGTTAATGTGATGTAACGTTTTCTGATTTGACATTCAGAATGCTGTGACGAAGAGTTCAGTAGCAAGCCTTAGTGTGGTTTCAATTGAGTGTATTAATCATTTACTTATATCACAATGATTATTATATTCCATTTCGACATTTCGTCCTTGAGTTCAGTATAGTAAGAAAGGACATATTGTTGTGGATACTATACCGTGTCTTCTTGAGGCCGGGCTTGATCATACGATTGTTGTGGATACTATACCGTGTCTTCTTGAGGCCGGGCTTGATCATACGATTGTTGTGGATACTATACCGTGTCTTCTTGAGGCCGGGCTTGATCATACGATTGTTGTGGATACTATACCGTGTCTTCTTGAGGCCGGGCTTGATCATACGATTGTTGTGGATACTATACCGTGTCTTCTTGAGGCCGGGCTTGATCATACGATTGTTGTGGATACTATACCGTGTCTTCTTGAGGCCGGGCTTGATCATACGATTGTTGTGGATACCATACCGTGTCTTCTTGAGGCCGGGCTTGATCATACGATTGTTGTGGATACTATACCGTGTCTTCTTGAGGCCGGGCTTGATCATACGATTGTTGTGGATACTATACCGTGTCTTCTTGAGGCCGGGCTTGATCATACGATTGTTGTGGATACCATACCGTGTCTTCTTGAGGCCGGGCTTGATCATACGATTGTTGTGGATACTATACCGTGTCTTCTTGAGGCCGGGCTTGATCATACGATTGTTGTGGATACCATACCGTGTCTTCTTGAGGCCGGGCTTGATCATACGATTGTTGTGGATACCATACCGTGTCTTCTTGAGGCCGGGCTTGATCATACGATTGTTGTGGATACTATACCGTGTCTTCTTGAGGCCGGGCTTGATCATACGATTGTTGTGGATACTATACCGTGTCTTCTTGAGGACGGGCTTGATCATACGATTGTTGTGGATACTATACCGTGTCTTCTTGAGGCCGGGCTTGATCATACGATTGTTGTGGATACTATACCGTGTCTTCTTGAGGCCGGGCTTGATCATACGATTGTTGTGGATACTATACCGTGTCTTCTTGAGGCCGGGCTTGATCATACGATTGTTGTGGATACTATACCGTGTCTTCTTGAGGCCGGGCTTGATCATACGATTGTTGTGGATACCATACCGTGTCTTCTTGAGGCCGGGCTTGATCATACGATTGTTGTGGATACCATACCGTGTCTTCTTGAGGCCGGGCTTGATCATACGATTGTTGTGGATACTATACCGTGTCTTCTTGAGGCCGGGCTTGATCATACGATTGTTGTGGATACTATACCGTGTCTTCTTGAGGCCGGGCTTGATCATACGATTGTTGTGGATACTATACCGTGTCTTCTTGAGGGCGGGCTTGATCATACGATTGTTGTGGATACTATACCGTGTCTTCTTGAGGCCGGGCTTGATCATACGATTGCTGCAAACACACACTAACATCTGTCAGAATAATAACGAGGACCAGTAAAGTATCTAGAATGTCACCCTGATTGGGTAGTTACACCACAGGAAATTGAGAATACCCGATTTCTTACTGTTAACAGTGCATATAATAGCATCCACAAACCTCTTTACCACTGGCTAATGTGTGCCAAACGGCAAATGTATGTGAAACGTCAAATGTATGTGAAACGTCAAATGTATGTGAAACGGCACATGTATATCAAACGGATAATGTATATCAAACGGATAATGTATGTTTAACGGTTAATGTGTGTCAAACGGCTAATGTATGTCAAATTGCTAATGTATGTCAAACGGCTAATGTATGTCAAACGGCTAATGTATGTCTAACAGCAAATGTATGTCAAATTGCTAATGTATGTCAAATTGCTAATGTATGTCAAACGGCTAATGTATGTGAAACGTCAAATGTATGTCAAACGGCACATGTATATCAAACGGATAATGTATATGAAACGGATAATGTATGTTTAACGGTTAATGTGTGTCAAACGGCTGATGTATGTCAAATTGCTAATGTATGTCAAACGGCTAATGTATGTCAAATTGCTTATGTATGTCAAACGGCTAATGTATGTCAAACGGCTAATGTATTTCAAACGGCTAATGTACGTCAAACGGCTAATGTACGTCAAACGGCTAATGTATGTCTAACAGCAAATGTATGTCAAACGGCTAATGTATGTCAAACGGCTAATGTATGTCAAACGGCTAATGTATGTCTAACAGCAAATGTATGTCAAATTGCTAATGTATGTCAAATTGCTAATGTATGTCAAACGGCTAATGTATGTGAAACGTCAAATGTATGTCAAACGGCACATGTATATCAAACGGATAATGTATATCAAACGGATAATGTATGTTTAACGGTTAATGTGTGTCAAACGGCTAATGTATGTCAAATTGCTAATGTATGTCAAACGGCTAATGTATGTCAAATTGCTTATGTATGTCAAACGGCTAATGTATGTCAAACGGCTAATGTATGTCAAACTGCTAATGTATATCAAACGGCTAATGTATGTCTAACGGCTAATGTATGTCAAACGGCTAATGTATGTCTAACAGCTAATGTATTTGAAACGGTTAATGTATGTCAAATGACTAATGTATGCCAATGTAATCTCTCAGAACACTGGGGGACGAGCCCGACCCGTACACTGCTGTACAGAAGACGATCACCCTGGTGGGGGTGTTGTACAACGCCTTCCTCGCCCTCGGGGTCCCCTTCTCCTTCTCCACCTTCTTCCCCGACCTCCTGGAGATCTTCCACAGCTCTCGTTGGGAGGCGTCGCTCGTTCAGTCTCTCTTCATAGGAGTCACTACCGGCGCAGGTAAGTACCTTTTGAGCTCATCAGGTCTTCAAAGTTTAATAATTTTTATGGACTGTTCTTATGGCTATATTTCTGTTGATATTGTTCCTACGTGTTATGAATTGTATTGGTTCAAACTTTTGCACTTTCAAAGAATTGATATCCTAAGCATTGGTATATATTGTTAAACGATTTTGACAAATTAGAAAATATTTAATTTAATTAAGTTTTCGGTTTTGTTTGGGTAGTTAAACGTGTTGGTAATGAGGTGCAGTGTTTGAAAGAATTCCATTTACGAATTAGTGACTGTCACAAGCAATTATTACTTTCCGAATTACGCAAATGTTCATCCCTTGTTTATTCAAATATCAAAAATGGATTTCGCATTGAAGCAAATTTAACGTTTTTTTAAATCGAAAGAGGCAAGATGCAGAATAACAATGTTGCGAACAGGTGCACTTCCAATACATAAATATACCTATAAATATATATATATGACTTCTTAGTCATCCGACTGTGTTATGTGTGTAATGATAACTACATAGAACATGAATTTCATTTCCTATTTTAATGTAGAATTTATCATGATAGAATATGGAAAATATGGAGAGAATGTACAATGTTTCAACAACAAAGAAATAATAGAAATAAATTGTGGCGATCTTTACATTCATGATTGTCAAACTACCGTATAATTAAACATCATTCTTTAGTTTGTACTGTACGTGGGCCTTTTTAGGTACAGTACGAAATAAATTTGATTGACTGAATTGAAATGTAAGATGTCGACTGTTAGTAACGAATCATACAGAGCCTATGGGCTACAGGGCCATTTGATCTAATTCTATTAATTTGGAAATTAATGTCACCGAGAGAGGGGCAGTAGCACGATTTTTGCAAATTTAATTTTTTCAAATTTCACATTTATTATGATAATTTATGTCATTTATATTTACTTTAGAGGGTAAAACATCTTATTACACAAAGAAATTATCCGTAGTGGTAATAACGGTGTTGCGTATAAAGCAAAAAATGCATGGCGGCCATTTTATTGTGAACACATTTTATTATTTCGAATGACAAAAACGGTTCCCATTGCTTTACGGAACCATGTACACTAATTTTTTAACTTGATTTTCATAAGAGAGACGAATGTTTTACTATTGATGACATTATTTTGCAAATACATTTCATCGACGTATTTGAGCGAAAAAACTTGCAACTGCCCCTTTAACAATTAGTTAACAACAGCTTTAGATGATCGATGTTCAGAACCAGATACAATATTTTCGAAGCTGTCTTAGCGCTAAGATAGTCGTAAGTACCATACATTAAAATTGACTTACGACTTAGCACTAAGACAACCTCGAAACTATGGGCCCATGACCATACCTTCAGCGCAAAGACAAGCTATTGACGTCAGTCTGCTTGCATGGTATTAGTTATCTCATTTGTATACATTGTATACAGGCGATTGTTATTATACAGACTGAATCTCATTAGAATAACTGAAAGATAGACAAACTTTTTATTCAGTGAAAAGTTACAGGTTTTCTATACATATTCAGGAACAAAAATAGCGTATTGCTTCTATCTGCCTTGCTCTCGGACTGGTTCAACGGTGTGTAACAGGGTATATCCCTAGTATCATCACATACAATACATTTAAAACGGGCATGAATTTTGTCTTCAACAACAAAACAAGATTAACATACTTTTGATATTATTAAGCTTATCTGGCCTGAAAGGCCCGATGGGCTTATGACATGGCATGGCGTGCGTCCATCCGTCCGTCCGCCCGTAAAATTTTCGCTTTTTCGACTTCGTTTCAGGGTTCACTAACTCTAGAACACTGGAGTTTGTTTACATAGTTCTTGGCTCATGGTGATTCTTAATTGTAGATGTGGTGACCCTGTAACCCCAAATCAGGGGACCATGTTCTACAAACCCGTTTTCATCTTCTTCTACATTACGAAAGGCACTAGAAGTTGAAACGTTGCGTACCGACTTCTTGGCCAATGTGAATTATGAATTGTATATTTGGTGACCCGGCCTGTTACCCACAACTCTGTTTGGTTAATCATCTTCAGTATGACAAGGACAAATTATTTGTTAGCCCTTTGACAAGTACTTCGCGAAAATTTACATTTTGAATCTTACATAGTCTAGTTTTTAAAAGTCTGTTAAGTTACAGCGTCCATGGCTCTTTTTTTAAAACATCTTCTCTTTCCTTTTTACATCCATGACATATTAAGTAAACTGTTGAATATCAAGTTAATATTTAAGACTTTCTTGATATAAGACAACTCAATCTGCTGTGTTTGACTCGAATTATGTTCTCTACCAGGTATTCCCGCCGGGTTTCTGATACACCGATTTGGAGTCCGAACAACAATGGCGACCGGAAGTGTGCTAAGCTTTCTGGGAATGTTTTGCAGCTGGTTTGCGACATCGCTCGTGCATCTAATTGTCACAGTCGGTGTCATCACCGGTCAGTGAACTCATACCTACGTATACAATTCTGTGTCAGGCTTATAGCTGGGAGGATATCCCTTTGTAGGCGTGCACTATGTACGTTCGCATTGAAATTGGTATCAAGTATATGTGTACTATTTCTAGAATGATAAAATATAATCTTGCCATATTAGAAGGCTTTCACACAGAAACTCGATATCGTCATAAATATGTAGGTAAAACGTAGGTACATTAAACCTACATTTTAATGACGATATCGAATTCGTGTGTTTCTTACTCATAATCTATCACGTGTCATGTCTGTTGTACAACCAACACCAAATCATATAATCTAGTGCTACTCCTAAAAGGTTGCATTGCATCGATATCCCTTTGCATGGAGAAAATACTTGCTTCAGTTTTGTCAGGATAGTATGTTATAAGCCAACGCTTTGCCCAAGCTCGAAATCTTTCTAAATTTGAAGTCAATTCAGTCTCTATGAATAGACGGTCATGAGAAGACAAGCCAAGGGATGAATCATCAGCAAATCATCGTGTGAGTTAGTCTGAATCATCAGCAATATTTACATATACAAGAAATAGAAAGGGGCCGAGAACTGATCCTTGTGACCTGGTTTCAAATCCTGGGCCAACTGTAGGAATATCCATTGCTGAAAGGTTATTTGAAGCCCAAATATTACACCTTGGCGCATGTACACATATTGAAATTATATCTTATCAACCTATTTGGTTTGATTTTCAAATGCTTATAACAGCTGTAACGTGGTTATGATTTGGGTGTTTCAATACACTGCAAGATCAACGAAAGCAATTTACGATAACAATCTCAGTTATGCTTTTCGGTTCATTCAGGTTTTGGCGGCTGTATGGTCTATATGACGTCAACGGTCATCGTATCTGCCACATTCCGGAAGAGGAAGGGTGTCGCCATGACAACAATAGCAGCAATGGCGGGCTTCGGCCCTGTTGTGTTTCCAAAACTCATTGAAGCTCTGATGACGTCATACGGATTGAGGGGCACATTACTCATCTTCAGCGCCCTCTATCTGAACATGCTTGTGACGTCACTAGTAGTAACCCCTTCGAATAATCGACTCGACTCCGGAAACAGGTCTGAAGGTGAAACGTTGAAGACAAGAATATCTAGATTATTACATCCAGTGTTCCTCTCCTACTGCTTCACCTCCATGACGACTATCGGCTGTATGAACTCAGTCTTTGTACTCGTCATCGACTTCTGCTCTTCCAGGGGAATCTCCAGGACGGACAGTATAGACTTCCTTCTCATCGTCAACGCATTGGTAACAATAGGAGGAATACTAGTGGGCTTCTTGAAGTTGATATCACGGGTGCATGGAGCAGTAGTGTACTGTCTGTTCGCGTGTCTCTGTGGGGTGGGGACCATGTTTATATCCACAGCGGAGGGGTACGGAGCTATCCTGGCCTGTCTCTGTACATACGGTATCGCTCAGGGGTGCTACAACGGGATACAGATGGTAGGGGTGCTGGACATCGTGGGGCATGAACTCCTTGCTTTTGGTATGGGGGTGCGCGGGATTCTGACGACCCTCGGGAATCCTGTGGGCGCAGCACTAGCAGGTGTGTATATATAAGTGTCTTTATGTATACTTACAAGTGAATTTTACAACGTTGTTACGGTTTACTGTGATGTATGTTTTACAATACTAATAAAGTTCATACTAAAGTATTTGATTCCTTCTACAATGAACATGTCCGAAATTGTAACTGATTTACAGAATTCTGTTATCATGCCCAATATGTTGCAGGTTGGTTGTACGATGTGACCGGGTCCTATGCACTTCCCTTCAGGGTGGCAGCATCCGTCACCATCGCCTCCTCGGGACTGACACTGGCAACCATCACAATCTACACGTGCTTAAGGAGGTGAAACTCCGATGTGATGCAACATGTGCTGTCAATAGTAAATATGAATGTGTTCTCATTGCAACCAATCGCGGTCAACACGTGCTGAAGAGACGGGGAGGTGAGGTGAGTTAGGGTTTAACGCCGCTTTCAAGAGTATTTCACTTATATCGCGGCTGCTAGTATTACGGCAGGGAGAAAGCCCGCAACGCCATGTGGCTATGCATTGCGGTGAAACCTGCGAGCAACGGCTGGAACTAGCGAACCATGGGTGGTACTACTCTGAAATTCAGTGTCGCATTGCATCCACACCTTACCTTACCTTAGAACAGTTCTCTACTGCAGACAAAGTTGCCGTGCCCCTGGCGGGATTCGAACCCCGGATCTCTTGATCCGAAGCCGAACCACTGCGCTATCCCGCCCCCCTGAGGAGACGGAACTGCGATGTAACATGTGCTGTCAATAGTAAATATTAATGTGTTCTCATTGCAACCAATCGCGGTCTACACGTGCCGATGAGACGGAACTGCGATGTAACACGTGCTGTCAATGGTAAATATGACAGTGGTACTGCCACAATGGTGTTCTCATTCCAAACAATCGTGGTCTACACGTGCCGAGGAGACGGAACTGTGATGTAACACGTGCTGTCAATAGTAAATATGACGGTTATACTGCCATAAACTATGTTCTCATTGCAACTAATGGCGGTCTACACGTGCCGAGGAGACGGAACTGTGATGTGATGTAACACGTGCTGTCAATAGTAAATACGACGGTTGTACTCAGTCTGCAAAATGGTGTTCTCATTGCAACTAATGGCGGTCTGCACGTGCCGAGGAGACGGAACTGTGATGTAACACGTGCTGTCAATAGTAAATATGACGGTTGTACTGCCACAATGGTGTTCTCATTCCAAACAATCGTGGTCTACACGTGCCGAGGAGACGGAACTGTGATGTAACACGTGCTGTCAATAGTAAATATGACGGTTGTACTGCCATAAACTATGTTCTCATTGCAACTAACGGAACTGTGATGTGATGTAACACGTGCTGTCAATAGTAAATACGACGGTTGTACTGCAAAATGGTGTTCTCATTGCAACAAATGGCGGTCTGCACGTGCCGAGGAGACGGAACTGTGATGTAATGTAAGGAGACGGAACTGAAGAGGACTCCAACACTGCGGCAAAAGAGCTTCATACTGTTACTCATCTCGGTGAATACGCGCTTGTATTTCCCATGAATCTTCCCACGACTTGAACGATATCTGTGCACGAGATATGAATGGTTGTATAGACACATCACATAGAGGACACATGAGATAGCCAACATTGTACGTGTTGTTGAGTGATAATGTCCTTTACACTACATCATCAATAACATGAACAATAAACCATCATCACAGTGAAGAAACACATTGTCAGCCACCACCATTGACTCAGTAGCAGTCCCGTGTCGGTGCTGACTTTGCCAACCTTCAGCATTTACACCTCTCCGTGACTGAATCAAACGGTGACTGCATGTACTATATCACCTACAGTCTCAACAAACAGCATTTACACTTGCTGTCGAAAGCAATTCTGTGAAAGGATATTATTAGTAATTGACGTTGCCGACTTTTCAATGTTTTTGGTACTCCCAAGGATACAGGGTCATACATAATTTCAACATGTTTATGCTATTATTGTTTTTCTTATTTCAATGAAACATCATGTTTAGATGTGTCTGTCGTGATTTTCAACTTCTTTGGAATTAAACGTTTCTATGGAAACACAGCTTACAATTTCGTTTCAGGACCAGAACTCAAAATCCACAAGGCTGAAGGAATGTATGTAGAACATTCATCATGTGTATATGTGCTTTTTGGTTTTTAAAATTTCTTTGGATTCATTTTAGCAGTTGTTGCATTGGCATACATGTATTTTACAACTTCCTTTCGAGAACAGAATTTGAAAACCATAAGGCTGAGATCAATACAGCTTGGGGAGTCAAACATTGTTCTTGAACAGCGTGAATATATTAATAATGATTTGAACAGCTTATCAACATTAAGGGGGGGGGGGGGGGATTTAGGTTTTATTAAAACTCTGCAAGTATTATTCAATATATTTTCCATCTGGCAGGGGATACGACCGACTCTGCTGGTTTACCTACATTCTACTTACGTTTTCCGTACGATATGGACCTACATGTATAGTGTCAGTACTGTATATGTACCTCAGACTATCAACAGTCCTACCGAGTCGGCTTCACGTGGACACATGTCCGGCATACTGTACTGTATTAAATGTCATGAATCGATGAGATTCAACCTCATACCGAAATTTTAGGGCAACTGAGATGGCCCATTCCCCATTCACGTATTAAAGGTACATCCATTGTGTTGTTGGGGGTCACATATTCCAAACGTTATAAATGGTCTTATTTTATCGAGAAGTACCAACTGTTACAGAAAACTACCATTTTGATGATACTCGACTTAGTATATTGACGATATGAAGGTAAAGGTATCGATTTCTGATCGAAAACCGGACAATGCTCCGCGTGTGGCGCGCGCCATTGAGTCAATCGTAATTTTGGAATCTTATTTAAACCAGACAAAATAACAAATTTGGGTTGATAATGTTCAAAAGGTCATATAACTACTGTGCATGTAAATAGGACGTGTACTTTCGGTTTCTGCACGTGCATAATGATGTTACTCGAATTTAATTGGAAACTAGTAATTATGATATAGTTGGTGATTATGCATGAATATGCAAGCTGAGTGAATTTGTTTGTATTGTAAACAGCACATATGGTATGTTGGAACGTATTAAAGCCTAATTAAATTTTATTAAACACAATGGATGCACCTTTAACAGATGGGGCATGTGTCAGTTCTATACCGAAGCGTTCATAAAATGATTCACATCAGCAACCCGTGAATCAACAGACTGTATGCCAACTTGATCCTTGCTCCAGATTTTAACACTCTCTCAACGCGAGCATTTAGGCTAGAAGATCTTGTTTACGCAGTGAATACATTGTCTCATAAAATTTAAGTCAACACTCTATAAAATTTATGAAACTTTATTCTGTTATTATGGTACACATACGAGGGGCGTTCAATAAGTGTTGCAAGCGGGGCATTGGTGTTTACATAAACAGTGTCAGCTTATAGCAGGTGTTACTATAGTCAAAACAGAACATTGACACATGTCAAAACAATTTCTAGACATAACAATTATTTAGATATAATAGCTGCGCTGACCTAGGGGTCTCCATAATCATGGATTCTCTCAAACATGAACAACGCGCTGTGATCAAGTTCCTTACTAAAGAGGGATGCAAAGCTACAGAAATACATAATCGTATGTGTAATGTGATGGGTAAGGATGCTCCTAACTTGTCAACAGTTTGTCGCTGGTCTCTTCAGTTCAAGCGGGGCAGGGAGTCCTTAGACGATGACCCACGGTCAGGCAGGCCATCTGAAGTCACCCGACCGGAAGTTATTGCCGCTATCGAAAGACGAATTTTAGCTGACCGCCGTGATAAAGTTTCTGAACTGTCTTTGAAATTCCAGATATCAGTTGGAAGTGTTGAAAAAATAATCATGACCATCTTGGTATGTCCAAGGTATCTGCAAGATGGGTACCCAGAAACCTCACAGCACAAGATCGCCAGAAAAGAACCGAAAGTTGCATGGAGCTCCTGGATCGGTTTAATGCGGATGAAGCCAGGTTTTTGTCTCGTCTGGTGACAGGTGACGAAACCTGGATCCACCACTGGGACCCGGAAACTAAACTGGAATCCAAGCAATGGAAGCACCCGAGTTCACCGCCTCCCCTGAAGTTTCGCACTCAACCATCAGCTGGCAAGGTTATGGCGACAATCCTTTGGGATGCAAAAGGCATATTATTAATTGATTACTTGCCAACCAAAACTACAATGAATGGTCAATATTATGCCAACCTAATGCAAGAATTGCGAAAGACAATTCGACAGAAACGCCGTGGAATGTTGACACGTGGTGTTCTGATTTTGCATGACAACTCTCCAGTCCACAAGTCAAGAGTTGCACAGGCCGCTATACGTGATTGTGGATTCGAACAGCTTAACCACCCACCCTACAGCCCAGACCTAGCCCCCAGTGACTACTTCCTGTTCAGAAACCTGAAATCCGCCCTACGTGGAAGGCACTTCCGGGATGATGAAGACGTCAAAGCTGCCACAGAGGCGTGGTTAGGGGGGCAAACGGAAGACTTCTACAAAAGCGGCATCAAAAGTCTTAAAGAGAAATGGAATAAGTGTATTGAGGTGAAGGGTACCTATATTGAAAAATAAAAGTAAAAAATTTACTACGCGAGTTGGTTTTATATTGAAGTTGAAACATTTATTGAACGCCCCTCGTATGATGTTGTCCAAATATGATATTCGTGTATTTCAATTGTGTCCAATTATGACAATAAGCAATGTCCAATTGTGACAGTATTCAATGTCCAAATATGACAGTATTTTATGTCAAAATATGGCAGTATTTTAGGATAGGACAAGTCTCTTAAAAGTAAAAGTAGGAATAATAGTAACTTGAAAAGGTAGGGGTAACATAACACACTCCTGCCATTACCACTGACTTCAACATAATTTGGAAATAAATTCATCATAATGATTCATTCGAGTGACTTGAAACAACAGGTACATGGAAGCACACCCCTGAGGGATATACAGCAGTTTATGGTTGACAGGAAAGAATATTTAACTTTTTCCAAAATATAACCAGTGGAAATATAAAATAGTAAAATCAACAAGAACACAGAAGTAGCTTTTGATGAAAGTTACATGAAACCGAAAATGATAAAGTCAACAAATCACAACACAGAGGTAGTTTCATTCATTTTAGCTCTGAATATGACGAAGTAAAAAAACAAAATAATCACCAAAAATTAAAAAAATCACCAAATCGTGTTAAATTTTGCACTGCACCTCTCCCAGTGGTGAAAAAGACATGTGTCAAATTTGAAAAGGATGAAATGAATAGTTTTTCTGTAATCAATCGGACAAAAATGCTCAGAATATGACTAAGTTAAACAATTTTAAAAAATCGCCAAAAATTAAAAAATTCACCAATTGGGTTTAAACTTCTCATTGCACCTCTCCTAGTGGTAAAGACGACATGTGCCAAATGTTCGGTAATTAAAACAATTAGGCGATGTGGGTATGTCACAGTTAGGTAATTAAAACAATTAAGCAATGTGGGTATGTCACGGTTAGGTAATTAAAACAAGTGTTTGCCACTAACATGGCAATGTCCCCCGCCGGTGACATTGAGTTAGTAAGACACATCATTGGAGCTACTTGGGTTCATGATATATCGTGTTAATAAGAGTTCTAAAAGTGGTCAAAGTGTTGTGGTGACCTTGAAAATAAGGTCAAGGTCACCAAATCGACTGGCGTCTGCGTCATCCTCCAATGTAGACTGACACCAAATTTGAAAAGATTTGGTCCAACCGGTCATAATAAATGGTGATAACAAGAGTTCGAAAAGTGGTCAAAGTGTTGTAGTGACTTTGAAAATAAGGTCAAGGTCACCAAACTCCCCTGGTGTATGCGTCATCCCCAAGTGTAGACTGACACCAAATTTGAAGACTTTGAGTCCAACTGGTAAAGATATATATCGCGTTAACAAGAGTAAGAAAAGTGCTCAAAGTGTTACGGTGACCTTGAAAATAAGGTCAAGATCACCAAAATAAACTGGTGTCTGTGTCTGTGTCTTTCCCCAATGTAGGCTGACAACTAATTTGAAGACTTTGGATGCAATGTTTCACGAGATATAGCCTTAACAAGATTTCAAAGAGTGGTCATAGTGTCCTGGTGACCTTGAAAATAAGGCCAAGGTCACCAAAAGTGACTGGTGTCTGTGTCTTCCCACAATGTAGGCAGAAACCAAATTTGAAGACTTTGGATGCAACGCTTCATGAGATATCACGTAAACAAGAGTTCAAAAAGTGGTCAAAGTGTCGTGGTGACCTTGAAAATAAGGCCAAGGTCACCAAAAGTGACTGGTGTCTGCGTCTGCTCACAATGTAGGCAGAAACCAAATTTGAAGACTTTTGATGCAACGCTTCATGAGATATCACGTAAACAAGAGTTCCAAAAGTGGTCAAAGTGTCGTGGTGACCTTGAAAATAAGACCAAGGTCACCAAAATTGACTGGTGTTTGCGTCTTCCAACAATGTAGGCAGACATGAAATTTGAAGACTTTGGATGCAACGCTTCATAAGATATCGCGTAAACAAGAAATGTGAAGTACGGACGGACGGACGGACGGACGTACGTACGTACGTACGTACGGACGCCGCTGAATACATAGTCCCCCGTTCCGCGTTGCGGCGGGGGACAACAATTAGGCAATGTGGGTATGGAGGAGTTCAAGTCAAACCAGTGGAGGGATGTATTACACAAGTCAGGTCCATTATCACATACTAATTACATTTCATGACATACTGTATGCACATCATGCACATTTATATTTAATAACATTTTATTTGCATATATCACATATTATTTAATAAGTCCGGTTCATGACATATTGTACACTATACATCACAGTCAAACATGTTGTCATTTCATGACATATTATCAGATATCACATGTTATTGTTCATAAATCATGTTCATTATCATACAAGACGCTTTCACCAAAGAAATCTTCAATGCAAGTCACCCAGAAGGTGAGTCAACAGTGAGGTTCTCCCTGATCTCACCCAGAAGGTGAGTCAACAGTGAGGTTCTCCCTGATCTCACCCAGAAGGTGAGTCAACAGTGAGGTTCTCCCTGATCTCACCCAGAAGGTGAGTCAACAGTGAGGTTCTCCCTGATCAGATCGTTCTTTGCCCGACGCAACCTTGGGTCAACAGCTACATACTTATCTTCTCTTCTCGTTGTGTCCTAGGATGTTGTTGAGCGAGCCTGACGGTTCCTGTGTAATTATCTGAATAAAGTCAAAGATGTTGGGATGGCAAGTAGTGAGCGAGTTCACCTTGAAGAGCCTTCCTTCCAGACGGTTATTCGTCCTGTGGCCATCAATGGTCCCAACTCAGCTTATCCCAACATCCTCCCGCTACCCAGGTTGTGATCACATAGTTCTTGAACGTGGTTGTGTTGGGGTCGAGGGGTGCAACCACGCGTCATCAACCTGATCTAAAGGGGCAAGCGGCAAGCTCTTGGCTCTCTGTGTAAGTTGCCGGAACTCTTCATGTCCTGTGTAGCAGATAGCAAAGTGTTAGAAACATTCACCATGGTATGTCCTATATAGGGTAGACTGATGGAGAAGGTGTCTGCTTCTTGTCGTGGAGGCTTGGTGACTGGGTCGGGGGTGTTCTTGATGGTCTGGAGGCAGGGTAATTGTTGAAGCCAGGGAGTGTTCTTAGCGCGTCTTGCCAGGGTTGAGACAATCCCTCTCTTGACTTGGACAGGATGTTGGTGGGTACATACCTGAGGCCTTTGCTGAGGAGGGAGGTCTGCACAGGGGTGAGAGTTTTGTTGCTGAGGTTGACTACGGTTTAGTTGGTGGGGTTTAGGCTGATGTCAGGGTCATGCTGTCGGGCGGGCTATAGTAGACGTTTAAACTTGCTGATGTGGATGGCTTTCGACTATACGCCGAGCAGTGTGCGGCTAGGGCCTTTGGTGTCTGTCAGGCTGAAGGGTGCCTTCAAGTTGGTCGGAATTGTTGTCAATCTCGGTCTGGAGGCGTTGTTAATCTCGGTCTGGAGGTGTCGTCAATCCGGGGCTGAAGGTGTTGTTAATCTCGGTCTGGAGGTGTCGTCAATCCGGGGCTGAAGGTGTTGTTAATCTCGGTCTGGAGGTGTCGTCAATCCGGGGTGAAGGTGTTGTCAACCTTGGTGTGGAGGTGTCGTCAATCCGGGGCTGAAGGTGTTGTCAACCTTGGTGTGGAGGTGTCGTCAATCCGGGGCTGAAGGTGTTGTCAACCTTGGTGTGGAGGTGTCGTCAATCCGGGGCTGAAGGTGTTGTCAATCTCGGTCTGGAGGTGTCGTCAATCCGGGGCTGAAGGTGTTGTCAACCTTGGTGTGGAGGTGTCGTCAATCCGGGGCTGAAGGTGTTGTCAACCTGGGTGTGGAGGTGTCGTCAATCCGGGGCTGAAGGTGTTGTCAATCTCGGTCTGGAGGTGTCGTCAATCCGGGGCTGAAGGTGTTGTCAATCTCGGTCTGGAGGTGTCGTCAATCCGGGGCTGAAGGTGTTGTCAATCTCGGTCTGGAGGTGTCGTCAATCCGGGGCTGAAGGTGTTGTCAACCTTGGTGTGGAGGTGTCGTCAATCCGGGGCTGAAGGTGTTGTCAACCTTGGTGTGGAGGTGTCGTCAATCCGGGGCTGAAGGTGTTGTCAATCTCGGTCTGGAGGTGTCGTCAATCCGGGGCTGAAGGTGTTGTCAATCTCGGTCTGGAGGTGTCGTCAATCCGGGGCTGAAGGTGTTGTCAATCTCGGTCTGGAGGTGTCGTCAATCCGGGGCTGAAGGTGTTGTCAACCTTGGTGTGGAGGTGTCGTCAATCCGGGGCTGAAGGTGTTGTCAATCTCGGTCTGGAGGTGTCGTCAATCCGGGGCTGAAGGTGTTGTCAATCTCGGTCTGGAGGTGTCAATCCGGGGCTGAAGGTGTTGTCAATCCGGGGCTGAAGGTGTTGTCAATCTCGGTCTGAAGGTGTTGTCAATCTTGGTGTGGAGGTCGGCTTTGGTTGTTTTAACGTCAGTAAGATAATTCTTTCAAGTGAATAGATGGCATTTTAGTAACTGACTTTTAGCAAAAATCATTAGTTAAACTTAAAACTCAAAACATTGTGAAAACGACAAATTCAATAAAAGTATCTTAACGTGACTATCACCATACTGTGTGTACAGAACTTTGAGTTGTAGTTTTCTTAGTTCACGTAATAGAAAAAATGGATTGGAAATGTTTTAAACCTAGTTCAAACCGGTTTCACATTATGTAGTGATCATTATGTGTCTGTTACAACATTAATAAATGACTAATAAAGTTGAAATAATGTGTAACTACGTAAAACACAGTACATAGTATCATATTTCATTGGATTTGTCCAACTTATGTATCGATTACAGGTTCCAATGAAAATTAAGCAACATATAAACTCATCATTCTATCTTTCACAACTTACGTAATCCCAACACAAAAACAACAATAATGGTTTTTATACATTTGTTTTAAGTGTGTCTCAACCTTTGCTGCAGTGACCACTAAATGTCAATGTATCATTCAAAGCAGTCTCTAATATTAGACATAAAGATACATGAATCGTCATAATACAATTAAACTACGAGTTGGTTACATGTTCCTTACGCGTCCAAACGGATATTAAACACACCTACATATATATCCTCTACATTAATCACCATGAAACTAGAATAACATCCGATTCATACTGATAGTACACGTCAACATGACATTAATGCATTGGTAATGTCCAGTCTGACTCCATTTGTAGCTGAAATGTTATTATACACAATCACAATAAAGACGAACAGCGTTTATAGCTTAATTTGAGCACGTGCTTTACAAAGCGAATTAAGGCAATCAGATTTAATTATGGAACCCGAGTTTCGAAAACAAACGACCACTTAGAACTTGCAAAATTATTTTCATCATTACATGCTATTCAGACTTAATTAAAATGTTAATGAATATTCCAACTTTGTACCCCTCACCGTTTAGGAGATATAATTGGAAAGTTAACAAAAAAACTTTTAAAAGTTTTAACATCATACATACATTTATTATCACATAGTCGGAGTATATCCGAAAACCAACCAGAAACTTTTGTAATTGTATATATTAGACATAACAGACAAGAGTGCTCTACGAGTACAACAGCCAAAACACAACCACAAAGTTACATGATCCGAAATAGGACAATTGATCCCACCCATGAAACTATGGTGATTACATAATTAACAGTACATTCTCAAGTCCGTATGTTTAGAACAAAAGGCTTAACTTATCGGATGTTAAAACACAATAAACCAAGTTCATCTGAGCACATATCTTTTTATGATATTTAAATTCAAAGAGGTGTAACATTTCTGTTAGCGTTCAGTTATATATATATATATATAAGCGACTCACCATTTGTAAAGAAATACATAGAGTAGATTTTAAATACTACCATGCGGATGGTCGGGTGTCCGGATAAACGGGGCCCGATTAAACCATGTCTGACTGTAAATGCGTATTACTGATCATCCTCGATAATCCAGCGCTATTGTTCCGATAAATCTACACACAAGCGCTGGAAAACAGTAAGGGTATTAATCCCTAACCTAGTTACCTCCTCTTGGGTCCATGTTATCCAATCAGAAACGAAACGCAGACACTATCTGCGTAAACAACTCGACCAATCAAAACGCATCACTACCGTTGTTTGGTCGAAACAAACATAGCGGCCGACTCACTCGATTACGATAAAGTTTGTAACACATTCAGCGTAGAAAACCTGACAGAAACTCAAAAGAAAGTTTTAAGAAGTATGTACGAGAAGAAGGGTGTATTCATGTCCATCAAAACGGGTGGAGGTAAATGATTAAAATCCTTGTACTGCGAAAGCCAAGATCCTGACACGAGAGTGCTTGTTATTTCACCCTTGATTTCAAGTGATCTCATTGGTTGTTAGAAAGCAAGCGTTTCGCTGAGTCATTGCCAAGGGAGGTAACTAGGTTAAGGATAAATACCCTTACTGTTTTCCAGCGCTTGTGTGTAGATTTATCGGAACAATAGCGCTGGATTATCGAGGATGATTACTGATATACATGCACAGGAAATTGAGGATACTCAATGTCTTGCTATAAACAATGTATAAAAGAGTATCCACCTTCCTCTATATACACCAGACTATTGGTATAGAGGGCAGTGGATTCTCTTATATATATTGTTTATATAGTAAGACATTGGTTATCCTCAAGTTCATGTGTATATACGGTCTCCAAAGCATGTGTAAAGTTTCAGAGAGATTGGTTAAAAAACTGTTGGAGGAGTGAGGGTGGGTATATAATACTATTAGATAGATATTCTTTATTTCCTCCAATATGAAGATACATATGCATATAAATATAAATCACAGGTCACATGTCAGAAAATTTAAGATACATTACAATACATATTGTATACAAGAAATATAAATGTTTAGCATCATTTTGCAAAGTATTTTTGCCACTGTCTTACAGTTTTGCTAATCATCTTTATACACTTTAACCAAATATTTACATCAATATTATCTACTTGTTCAGTTTGGGTTCCCCCAGTAAAAACATAAGGAACACATCATCGTCATCCCATATACTGACAAAAGTTTCAACATCTAATGTATCAACAAGAAATTCGAAAAGTTGGTCCCGTAAACCTTGGGTTTGCGGACAAAACATAATTACATGTCTAACAATATCATAGGCATATGTACAACATATACACTCTTCTGATTGGAAAAGAAATGTACTAACACGTAGGAGAAACGCAATATCATAAAAACAATCAGGATTAGCTAGTGCAAGTAGCCAAAGTTTGTTAACATCTGGTTGACGTAACATTGAATACCTATGAGGCTTTGCCTAGAACTAATTTCACAAAGGGTGTTATGTACATCATATTTATGAACTTGCTCCTTTACACGTGCTGACCATACGTTTTTGTTTGCAAAAACCGATGAATTTTGAAAGGAGTCAATGTCACGTGAGACGTCATATTTAGCACATAATTCCAACATATGAAAAATTGGTGAATAATTACATTTTTCAAACCTTTGCGAACTCTCATCACATTTATATTGGGCCAATCTAAAATGAAGGAAGTGTTTAAAGATGAAGTGAGAGTCAGCATAACACAATCGGCCTAGAAACAGGAGAGATCGTTGATCTACGTAACACTGCATGGACACCATGCCAAGGATATCTCTAGCGATTAAAGAACATGAGCGCTTTGAGAAGCCTTGGACCTTTTCACAAAATTATTTCTGAGCTCCTTCCAACAAGTCATATTCTTTCCTTGACAATTTGCACCAGACATTACAAGCAAACATACCACAGGGCAAGATTATATTTTCCCATATACGTACAGCATGAATTGGATGCAAACCTTCGAAGTAAAGTCCATGGCTATGATTGATGTTAACCAGTTTCCTAAGTTTTTCACATACTGAGAGAGTGCGAGCATTGGTTGACTTGGCAGTATTGAGATAAAGACCAGCATATACTACCTCACTTTTACAACTAACGTGTTGATCTCCAAGAAACAACTTGGGACATGCCTGCTTTTTTGCACTACCAAAGAAAAGGAAAACGCTTTTGCTAGCATTAAACTTGAGATGCCAGGTTTGAGCATATTTTTGTATAACATTGAGTAGACATTGGATACCATCAGGTGTACAGCTTAATAGTGTTGTATCACCTGCCAATAGTATGCCTGGAATACTACCCCAAGGAAGTTGTAAGCCTCTACAAGATTTATCAATGTCATGTAGGAGGTTATTGATATAGAGTGTAAATAGCCATGCCGATAACACACGTCCTTGACCAACACCTTGCTGTATAGGAAATAGCTCTGAAATATGACCACCCATACTGACACGTGACTGCATTGAAGATGATAAAATATGAAGAATTCTCCATATTTTGCCTTTAAGCCCAAACTTGTGTAACTTGTAAAAAAGACCATTCAACCAGACTCTATCAAAAGCCTTTTCATTATCCGCAAAAACACAATAGACAGGTGTTTCTCTCTCTTTGTAATATGCAACACTTTCAACGAGAGTGAGTGCCGCCACTTCAGCACCAGCCCCTTTCCTGAAACCAAACTGAAACGGATGGGGAAACCGTTTGACATCAGTAGCCCATTTATCTATTCTATTTAGAATAACACGTTCAAACAGTTTGCCTAGAACAGGGGTGAGGGTAATTCCACGAAAGTTAGATGGGTTATCCTTACTTTTCCCATGTCCTTTATGAATAGGTATAATATTGCCAATATTAAACTGATTAGAGACGTATTCGTAAGCAATAATATCATTATACAGCTTGACGATGTGGTTTAAGACTGATCTACCACAGAATCTTACATGTTCATTGACAATGAAATCAGGCCCTGGTGATTTACCAGCCTTCAGCGACTTTACAGTCTGGAGCAGCTCATCAAAGCTAATTGGACGTAACAAGAGACAGCTAACTTCATCATCAGTATCGACAACATTGTGTACATCATCTTGCTTGCATGTTAGTTCATGAATAAAACTATCCACAAAATTGCTAAATTCTGAATCAAAACTCTGATCGTTAGCAGGTTTGGCCAGGTCTTTAAAGTACTTAGCAAAAAGGTTGCATATATCTTCTTGCGTGTCACATGTCTCATTTGCATAGCTAAGCGTTCTGATATGATCCTTATTTTGCCTGTACCGTTTGGTCACTCTAGTATACTCCTGGATGTCCACCTCGGCTGCTTCGTATATCTCTCTAAATTTATCATCTTGCTGCTTGCGTTTAGAGTGTCGGTGTTGACGGCGAAATGCCCTCTTTGCCTGTTTATATTTCACATAGTTTTCATTGTCCTTGTAACGAGATTTGCCACTAGTCACCTAGTCTCTACGGGCATCTCGCATCGTGTTGTGTATCACTTTCAGATTGTCTCTTTTCCAGTAGGGTTTAAAGTGAGATTGAAACTTGGAAGCAGGTATGCTGACTGCAGCAGCGGCATGCAGAGAGTCAATGATGTAACTATGATATGCTTCAATATATTCGACATGAGATATAAAATCACACAAATCAAAATAATTTTCACACTCGTACCGATATAACATAAAATCAATACTGTTAGCCTTGCGCCAATTAAAGTGTGTACCTCCATATCATGTTATAATGCGAGAAAGAGTCATTATTAATAACACTAGTAGTGGTACGTTCACTTTGTTAATTGGGTCCATATTAGTATTCATTACCTTCCCGTTCGTTGTTTCTGTACCACATGTTATTTGGGAGCCATTCCCTACAGTTGACGTTCTCTGGCCAGAAGGTTTCGTCCTGAAGAATGACATCGGCCGATTCCCTGGAGACAGTTATCCTGATCGTATACGTTGGATGACGTTGGCTATCCCAGTGTTTCATCAGTTGAGTGTGGGAGATAGTCACTCCACGACCTCTTGCATAGTCACATATTGCATCCTTGACGACATCAAAAGAGTTGTCGGCCCTTACATAGCTGAGCACATAAAACGTTTCCGTTTGTATTTTGATACACCACTAGATGACCGTTTCCACTGGTTGTCAAATGTTACATTTGCAACCTCCACAGGCTTTTGTTCAGGGTCATTGTGGATCTCAACAAAAGGTCGCATGATTGTTACTTCTTCGCTTGGCTTGGGACTCGGGCTGTCTTCGTTGATGACAATACCTGATGAGCTTGGGGTGAAATGGGTCTCCACTGGAACGCGTCGGCTTGGAGGGTTATCATGGTTGAGGGTCGGGAATTCAAGACTTTCATAACATTTCTGATTTTCTCCTTTAAGAGTTTCTGAATACAATAGTTTATTATTTGTATTCATGCAATCAATCTTAGCATCCACTGAACGCACACTCTTGTCAATTGAATTTATTTTTGAATGAAAATTGTCTCTTGAATTTTTAATTTCAACCTCTTTCTGCTTCAGCTGATCACTCAGTTTAGAAATTTCTGCTTTAAGAGACTTTTCAGTAGATCTCAATGCTAAGTTTTCAGTTTCACATGCTCTGGCTGAATTTTCTCTTATATCATAGGCATGCAATAGTTGCATCATGTCCTTAGTATACTTTTCTTCGAAGTCCTCAAGTTTCTTGCATACACATTCAAACTTTCTGTACATGTCTTCATGCACATACATTAACTTCGATAGAACGTTCACAATTAAATCTTTTTCTTTATCATTTGGAATTTCATTGATATTCTTCTCCGGGGGACTTTTATTTCTGGATAGAACGTCACTTTGTATCACATGAGCCGGGATGACTCCTTTTATGAACTTGAATAGCATATAGACATCAGATGCATATTTTTCTGTTACACATTTTGTCTGACCACTGCGTTTCACACGTCGTACAAGAATTCCTTCTGGGAAATCTTCACATTCAGATTTAGCAACATCATATAACGATTGCCTTATATGGTTCAGACCTTGTTCATCATTCCTATATGCATCAAATAACTTTCCTTCGCACGTTTTTCTGTCACTTTCTCCTAACATTTCATCCAGTTCCTTGAGAATGGCATATTCTAGTTTATCTGGAGTTTGAGTGGCATATATTGGAGGTGACATAGAGTCCGCCATTATTGGTAGGAAAAGATTTTTACCTTGTAAATATAAAACAAATCTTCTACTATAACAATGATATATAATAGGGAAGGTGCAAACAGAATGATTATTGAAGAAAATGCTTGGTTTGGTTTGGTTTAAACATATTTTATTGACAGAAAGGTCAAATGGATCAGGCACAAGTGGAACCACTTACAAGGCCTTTTAATTATAATAACAATAATAATAATAATAGTTCATTTATATCGCGCATGAATTCATGAATAGTTTATGCTCTAAGCGCACAAGTCAATTTGATTCACTCTTCACAGAATGCTTGCTGATACAGGTGTGTTTTCAACTTTGATTTAAACAGGTTTAAAGTGTCACAAGATTTAACGTCTATTGGCAATCGATTCCACTCTGTTGCAGCTACGTGGGAAAAGGACTTCTGTCCATACGTAACTGTTCTTGTAAGAGGCACAGTCAGAAGGGACTGGGACTCTGATCTCAATGATCGAGCCGGGATGTATGGGACAACACAGTCACAGAGATACTGCGGAGCATCCCCTGAGAGACACTGGTACACTAAGCACAGGATCTTGTAGCGTATCCTATGTCGCACAGGAAGCCAGTGGAGGGTACGAAGGATCTGGGTGATATGATCGTACTTCCTGCAGCGTGTCACTATCCTGGCAGCGGTGTTTTGAATACGCTGAAGTTTGTTCAAGATTACATTTGGCGCATTGGCAAGCAGCCCATTGCAGTAATCTATTCTTGTGATTACAAGGGAAAGAACCAGGGTAGCAGCCGAGTCTTGGGTTAGGAATTTTCGTATATTCCCAATATTGCGGAGTTGATAAGAGCAAACTTTCGCAATGTGGTTAACATGCTTGGACATAAACATGCTTTTCCTATAAACAATTGATTATAATTATGAAGATGTACATATTTAACAATGTTATAATACATAATAATTATATATATCATTAAGAATAGGTGAAGGTAATTTACAGTGCAGAAATGTAACAATAAAATATAAATATATATGAAATAAATGTATTGTAATTTACATTTAGATATGCATGTGCAGGTAATATACAGTGCAGTGTTGTGAGATAGGAATAAAAATACATAGGTTTTGCATGATAAACATTAAAATAGGACTTGAATAATTGACACATCAAATGACAAAAATCATAAATATACATGGAATATTTCATATAAATTGGCAGAAACAAATGTAAACATTATACTAAAAGTACAAGGACATGTAACAAGAAATATAGAATATCATCAGAATCTATTGCTTTTGTGGATGAAATCTAACAAATTTGAATATTATGATATTTAATTCTGTACTTAGATTGGTATTTCCTCTCAAAATTAGTTCTAATGTTGGGTTAAACCCGAGATCTAATATATTTGAAATTAAGCATTGCCTTTCATTATGATAAAGTATACATTTAAAAAAATAATGATATACATTTTCGCAAGGACATCCGCATACACAGGCAATAACATTTGATAAATTAACTCTGAATAGGTCATCATTTAAACTACTGCATCTATTTCTTAATCTTGCGTGTATGATACTTAGTCTTCTGTTTTTACTGTTATAAAATGATGGGGCTTTCTGGAAAGTGGAAGTTATGGCTGTTTTAAATTCTGAAGTAGACTGTAGAGACTTGATGTTATCATTCAACTTGTTCCATGATCTGACTGTATCTATTATGAATGAGTTTTTAAATGAAGAAGCCAATGAAGAATGAAGAAAATGCTTCGGTTACAAATTTCTGTAATTTGTACTTTTGTGTCCATCATACTTTCCTGATAAAAAGAAACCTAAAGAAATATTTTGAAAAAAAAACCCCACCAAAACCTTTGGTCCCTCTGAGTGGTACGGACATGTCAAATTTCAGATCCTAGATCACGTAGTATTATTTGCAGATTTTCAATCGATACATATTCTATATTCTCACTGATAAAGATCGATCGTTATTGATCAATTAAGACCGATGGACAGATTTTACTTTGACGTTTCACCATACATGGACTAATATACAACTTACATAGACGATATAATCTTAAAGTGAGCAGTAACGGTTATGAGGGTCATGTACTGAAACATTCGGAAATAAAAAAACGACGCAGTTAATATTAATAAATTCTATCCATATAAATTATTCCTCTTTGCAAAATATAAAAACGTTTTTTTTGCAGTGAAATATACATGTTTTTGAAAAAAAAATGTTTTGCAGATGAATGGTTGAATCAGTTATGGATCGACCGAGACTTCAATTTAAATATACGACACCAAAGTGTATTGCCATAACTGAGGTGTGATGCGCTGCCTCTCGAGATCGGACTGGGACATTTAGCTGTCTCTGTAGGCAAGTTGAGAACATAATGTACATAGGCGACATGATAACACCATTCTACCATGAATGCAATGGTATCCTTGGCAACAGGCTTTTATCTACAGAGAAATATTGCTTTGCGCCAAAGGGTAGGAATCAGAATAAGTTCTTGTTTATCATTAAACGGCTCTTACGCCGTTTATTAAGGAATATGTGTTTCCAAATTAAATATTGATGACAATGCAGATTTAACGGTATCAATCGCACTGTATCTTCAGTTTCAAACCTCTCCATGAGCTAATCACTCGCCCCAGAGGTTCCTTTCACGATAAATATCAGATAACAGTTAAAATAACTCCTTTCTGCTAAGTTTAAACTGTTCCCAGTACTCATTTTAATCTCGTCTCAGGTCACCGTGGACAGAAAGGGACATATATACGTGAAACAACCAACAAGGGGAGTTGGGCTTGTGTGGGCAAACGTCACAGTCTGTGAGTTTTTGTTGTTTTTCTCCCCGGGGGGTTGCTATAGAGATATATCTGTATGATGTGTCCGATTTAAGTATTAACCTTATACCTTCTCGTTTATATTGACTGCGACACGTGGTAAATACCCAGAAATGGTAAGTTACATTGTCAGTTTGGTCAATGGATTGATTTACCCCGTTGTCAAGTGGTTGTGCAGAAAGGCAAGAAAAGGTGCGTGGGTACAGGGTCGCGATTCTAATTGTACATCAGTTGTTGTTCATGTACTAATCTCTCATTACCTAAAAGTAACTCCTGATGCAGCCAGTCGGGACATTCTATGTGTAACCCGGCAAGTGATCGATATGCAACATGTGTTACGTTGGAAGAACTGGATGGAGTAACCTCTGAAATGGTTATTTCAAAGGTTGTTTTTTAGACATAATGTTTGGTAAATTTTATGATATATGAACAATTATTTTTAAGACAAGATGTTTTCAACATAACATACCTTCTTGAACTTGAAATCATTGCAGTAGGAAGTCATACAACACGACAGAAATCCATATTTCACTCTTCTATCCCGCCTAGTTAAAGGGTAGATGAAATGCATTTTTCTCAAGAATGACAGATGATTACCTCTACGTATATTGTATATCGGAATCAATTGAGCATAAAATCGAGACAATATACACTTGCAATTGATAATTAAGACGATTTTAATTCACCCATTACACTATCGCAATTTGTTCGGCGAAACCTTTTGAAAATGCTCACTGAGGCGTGACTGTGATAAGCGATTGACGGGGCGGCTAGATAGCTTCTCCGCCGATGTCTCGTTAATTAATTAATGATAATTATCACTGCCGCTAAATGAATTTATGAGGTGTATTACATCGCCAAAAAGACATGTTTATGTAATAATTGTGAAATTGTCATCTGCGGAATTACCTAGTTGGATATCTAAACATTCGATATCTGGGAAATTTAAGTTGGTTTATTGAAGATATCTTTGTGAAATTAACAATCAAAATGTTGCGAAATTACGTTGAATTGTGACTATCGCTGAAAATCAAATTCCTCCACATACGTCACAGAAGTCATCCCTTCACGGGTCACACCCCCGCAGACTTTCATTCTGGTCGCCGGGGCTAAATCAGGCGGTTTTTTAAAAAGCCGTATATAAGTAATTTATGGACCGATTTCAGAAATTTAAAATCGAGCAATTGTCAAATTGACATCCCCTTTTAATGAATCCGATTTGGACCATATGTCATTTCATCCATCCTTTAAGGAGACTCCAAAACGACGATTAAAATAACCCCGTCTTTTTCATAAAATGAACAGATAAACTTTCAATGATAAATTGAGTTTAATTGGCTTTTAAATTTGGTGCAAAAATGTGTTGATAGTGTTCATTACTCGTTGATTAAACTATCTTGCGTTGATGTATCTATAGTTTCTTTTGCCCCTTGGCGTATAAAACAGAATGTAACCTATAATCGGAAATGAGAAAACTCATTATGTCGATATGGCTCACTGAAGTATTATCTAAATATCATTTCACTGACATTTGAAACAATTTCGCCCTAAGTAGTTCGCATCAAATTGAATCACTGAAAATCGAAGGAATCTATTTGGTTGAAGTACTCTCTGTGGGAGGTGGTATAAAGGCGGTAAAGGTTAAGGACGAAGATGTCATTAATACTTAATGAGAATAGCTTGGTCCTGTTAATATACACCAATTGTCTCGGTATTTGTTAGTATAGTGTAGATTCCCTTGTCATGACCAAAACACCAATCGTTTTCGATAGACAGAATTACACTACTTTCATTTATAACTGAATAATACTCACATTGAAAGAATAACAGCAAGCAGGGTAACATGCAGAATATATAATAGAAATACCCTGGTATGATTATGCATGAATGTATGAACAGTTCCTGATGGTGCAGTGCTGTAGCGGGATATGAATAGGAAGAGCTGACAATGTCTACCAAGTATACACCACACAGATATACGTCGGATAACAAACACAACTCTCTGGTTTCAGCAACCTCGCATTCTCTCCTTTCAGGACAGATTCTCTGATGAAAAGTCCCAGGGGTGATATGTGCTGCTCAATAAATCTTAAAGGGGCAGTAGCACGTTTTTTCGCTGAAATAAATTGATGAAATGTATAATAAATGTCATAATAAATGGGATTTTGAGAAAATAAAATTGGCAAAAACGCGCTCCTGCCCCTTTAACACTAGTGCCATTCTTTAACATTACTAAGGCTACCTTGGTGATTAAAGACTGCCTTAGTGTGTTGTGCAACGGCACCTTGGTGAGTGAGGAGTGATCCTGATGGGAGTGATCCTCTATATGAACCAATACTGCAACATCCTGCCTCTACGTTAGGAAACAAACGGACGGGAAGTTCAAAGCCAAACATTCATGTTTTTGACTAACTTTTCTGATGTCAGTTTTTTCGTAAATTAGTCAATCAATGCTATAAATATGTTTATATAAGGTGTATATGTTTGTGGGAACTTAGACATAATAACATTAACTTTGCAGTCTCTAGCTCTGATTTATTAATGAAATGTATTCTGAATGAATTCTTGAATGCTGCTTTAACATGCAGTTCTTTATATTTACTAATGAAGCGCTTAATGACATGTAAAACTCGTTCAGCTTGCATAAATAAAGTTTCACAGGCTCTAGAAAATATATTTCTGCAAGAGAAAATGATACCCAAACATTTATAATATGAAACCACTTCTAGTTTTTGTCCATTTAGATACCATCTTTCACAATTAGAAATCTTGCCTCCATTTTTAAAAACCATTACTTTCGTTTTACTGATATTTATCTGAAGACCCCATTTCAAACAATACTCATTTAGGGTATCTATTTTACGCTGTAATTGGACCACAGAGTCGGCTAAAAGAACGACATCATCTGCGAATAGCAATATTGAAAGATCTCTGATATTTTCGTTTATAAATACACCTCTTGAATCATTCGCTAATATGTCCTTAACACGTTCTTCAACATATAATAAGAAAAGAATTGGTGAAAGTATGCAACCTTGTCTAACGCCAGCATATGTGTCAACTATATCACTCATTTGGGATCTGCCGATTTTAACAGATGCTCTCACGTTGGCGTACATATTCTGTAATAGGCGTTGGAGTTTGCCATGTATACCTGAATGTAGGAGGACGTATAACAATTTGGATCTATTGACGGAATCGAAACGCTTTCTTAAAGTCAACAAATATACAGTATAACTTTCCCCCTTTCTTACGCAGATACTTATGGATAATACTATATGATCAGTAGTACTGTATTCTCTCGAAAACCCGCTTGACATTCTGATACAAGTTCTCGAGTTGATACCCAGGCCTTAATACGATTATCTATTATAGTAGTAAATATTTTGTTAAGTGTATTCAACAATGCAATACCTCTATAGTTATTTGGATCGTCCCTAGCAGCTGATTTATGAAGAGGTACAGTCAATCAAACATTCCAGGAGTCTGGAAAGATACCAGTGTCGAGAACTCGATTAAACAGACTACTCATAAAGGGAGCAATAATGAGCTGCATTCCTTAAACACTTCGACTGGGATCACATCTGCTCCGGGGGATTTTCCACATTTCAACCTTTCACTGCACATACTATCTCTTCATCAGTTATATGATTACCCAGAAATCCACCAGAAGTAACACAATCCTCATGCACAATCATTAAAATCGCGATTGCTAATGTAACTATTTATGTGCTCAATAACATTATTTTCTGTGCTATTCTTATCTACTGCGAGAAGGGACTTGAAATAATTAAACCATTCTTCAACGGATGCATTTTCTGAGGTGTTTTCCCCACACAAGCAGTTTTTTAAAAAAAGATTTCCAAAAGAATCGACAGTTTTTCTTCTTCGCTGCGTCTACAATTTCAGCTAAAATAAGTTTTTCATGATTTGATTTCTTCCTGTCACAAAGTTATTTAAAGTCTTTCTTTGCTTTTAAATAAAGTTGACAACACGTAGTGTTATTGGATTTCCTGAACCTATTCAGTAATGCATACTTATGTCGTTTTGCGTGTTCGCATTCGTGGTCGAACCACTGTGGCTGCATTCGAGTGTACTGTGAGTGAGCGTGTGGGGGAGAGCGTGAATGAGTGTGTGATCTCGTGGGTCTGCGTGGATGTTCTCTGAGTGCATGCATAGCTTTCAATATGAAATCATTCAGATATGTAATGGCTCCATCAACACTGTCATGTAATGTTTCGTGAAATAAAATACTGAATTCACTAATATTGTCCGTAATGCATTTTATGAACTCACCCTAACGGCTCGAGTCCCATCTCTCTTTCTCGATGTCATGTGCGTCTGCACGTGCATGCTCGGGCTGATTAATGTCACGTGATGTGTCATGTGATGTTTTCATATTTACTATTAGAGGCAAACGGTCGGATTCTGATCGAGTTAAAATGTCAAAATTCTCAAAATATTTGTATAAGCATGAGGATACCACACAATAATCAACGACGCTATTTCCTTGATGCCCAATGAATGTAAATTCTCCTAGTTTATCCGCCCTATTTCGCCCATTTAATACATGCATGTTAAAATTGCGGCATACATCTAAAAGTTTTGATCCTTCTGAGTTAACTATTTTATATTTGGAGTTTCTAGTGATTCTAAATGTATCACTTTCATAATCTACATCTTCAATTGGTAGTTTATCCGTAGAATCATGTTCTATATAACACTGTTTTTCTCCTATACGGGCATTGAAATCTCCAAATAAAACAAACGATGCCTCGGGGATTTCCCGGGATACTCTCTCGTAGTCCAATTCCTGAAAGTCCTTCATCAACAGAGTTCTGTGTATCAGTCACATAAACAAACCCAACTATCACGGGTTTACTGACGAGATCATTTAGAATGTCACCTTTGAAAATACACAGTCTGTCCACTTGTCGTGTATGCGGGTGAATCGTGATGCAATGGACTGTCTCACACACACAGCGATACCGCCACTGAATCGTCCGATAGAATGTGTGCGTTTCCGCACACACTGGTAGGAAATATACCCTGAAAAAAAGGGTAGCAAAATCTGTTGAGTTCTTGCCCATGTCTCAATGAATGCAATGATATTAAATGATTGACACAACTTCCAACATAGACATGGATTGAAATTACTTTCATCACAGTTGTTATCGTTATCATTACAGTTAATTGTATATATTTTCTTATTTTGTTTTTCAGTAATCCTATCAGTGGAATTGTTACTTAGCTTCGTGTGCGATGCTGGTGTATGACCTCGGCCACCTCGCTAACTCAGCTGTGAGTCGTCTAGAGAGTCTCGTCGTCTGCTACTACTCGACCGGCCTGATGAGTCTCGTCGTCTGCTACTACTCGACCGGCCTGATGATTCTCGTCGTCTGCTACTACTCGACCGGCCTGATGATTCTCGACGTCTGCTACTACTCGACCGGCCTGATGAGTCTCGACGTCTGCTACTACTCGACCGGCCTGATGATTCTCGACGTCTGCTACTACTCGACCGGCCTGATGATTCTCGTCGTCTGCTACTACTCGACCGGCCTGATGAGTCTCGTCGTCTGCTACTACTCGACCGGCCTGATGAGTCTCGTCGTCTGCTACTACTCGGCCGGCCTGATGAGTCTCGTCGTCTGCTACTACTCGACCGGCCTGATGAGTCTCGACGTCTGCTACTACTCGACCGGCCTGATGAGTCTCGACGTCTGCTACTACTCGACCGGCCTGATGAGTCTCGACGTCTGCTACTACTCGACCGGCCTGATGATTCTCGACGTCTGCTACTACTCGACCGGCCTGATGATTCTCGTCGTCTGCTACTACTCGACCGGCCTGATGAGTCTCGTCGTCTGCTACTACTCGACCGGCCTGATGAGTCTCGACGTCTGCTACTACTCGACCGGCCTGATGAGTCTCGTCTGTTCAGGCGGTCTCGTGAGCGGGGGGTGGTGGCAGAAGTGATTGACCACGACCTGTTGGGGGGTACCGCCGTCTACCCGCCTATGTTAAGGTTCCCTTCTCTCAGTCATATATGTAGATATTGCTATTGACAACAAGTTTGTCGTATGATATATAGCAATCATCACCCTTTTCTCTGTAAGATTGGGCAATTTCCCAAGTTGTCTCCGTGTGTCCCTCACAGCCTGGGTGTAGTCAGGGGATACCGCATCTCCCTGTTACCCCTAAGTTTATCCTTAGCTGTTTTGTTGATATATTCTCTGTCTTTAAAAGAAGAGAATTTCACAATAATAGGACGGGGATGTCTTTTGGTGGGTAGGCGGTGGGCACGTTCGATGGGTAGATCATCAGCACGGCCTGACTCGACTTCGAGTTTAGTTTTCATAAAGTCTCTTACTTTTCTTTCCGAGTCACTCCAGTTTTCTTTGCCCCGTCGCCATTACAGGTGGCGCTCTTTCAAGAAAATGAAGTAACTAAAATTAGTTTTTCATCAGTTAAGTAAATTGGTACACGAATCATGTATAAGGTAGATAGATCTACACATCACTGTGAGTAATCAGTAAGTAATGAGTAGTAAGTAGTAGTAATCAGTTAAGAAATACATCCAATGATGCAATTATAATGAGAGGTTTCATTCTATTTTGAGACTTTAGACTGCATGATGGTTTTCCATTCCGTCATTGTACCATATTTTAAACTATTTAGGCCAGACTTTTTTTAATTTCTTGGATTAAAGATTTTTTCAGGCGATATTAAAAATAAAAATTAAAAAAAAAGTTGAGGGCTACTTTTTGAATTTTATTATGTTATAAACTACCGGGCAAAAGAAAGTACTCACCTCAGTTGATTTTATCATATGTATGATTTTCAATTGCAAATATCTCAAGTTTTCGATGTCATAATCAAGTACAGGTGTTTAGTCAGCAGTCAAAGAATACTTCTCCATGTTTTTTAATTATTTTTTTAAAAATGAAATTTTAAGTTTAATTTTGTTTTTAAATTATTGTTGATGATACACAACTGTTCATCGACATATAAGACATATCCTATGTGAAAATAAATACATGTGCCTGATTCTACACACATTTAAAACATTTTAAACAGGGCAGGGGTCATGTTGGTGAAAATTTCATTCTTAATTCTTCATTACAAAAAGATATTTGAACTAAGATTTAACCTCAGTCACCAACAAAGTCATTCAAACTACTGCAGATAAGTATTATTGTATCGTGTCATAGTCAAATACATCTGATTTCTTTTAAATATTGAATTAATCGAAATAAACTTAGGTGAAAACTTTCTTTTGCCCGGTAGTTTATTAGGCCAGACATTCATTTGATCGATTGAGAAAAACTAACAAACACGTTTAACAAGCATTAAATAAAGGCAAACCGCCCTGCTTGTGTAAGAAATGTTGTAAGATACGTTGATTCCCGTCAAGTTTGGCGTCAAAAACAGAGAAATCAATTTTTTTGCAATCCACATCCATTCATTATTTTGCAGAAACAACACTTACCGTTTGATCTTTAATAATTGATATTTTCAGTGTCCTGTAGTGAGTGATAGATGTGACACATTTTAACAATATTATTTACAAATTTTGTTTCTCCATCAACATCGCATTCAAACAGTTTGGTGATTTCGAGCGTGCGTGGCTTCAGTTTATCAGTGATTCATGAATATATTACAGGTTAGTTTTATACATATCAGTTACAACACCTAGTACTGCAAATCTGATAGACCAATGTAGATCATTGGCAAAGCTAATATTCAAGTACAAAATAAATAGGCATGTTAAAAACGAATACTTAGCAATTAAATTGGCAATGTTATTTCATGAGATGCCACATACTGTACACCCTTTGATTTCTCGATCGTATTTTCTTGACGACAAACGTTATCAATAATATGCTAATATTTACAAACTCCAATATATTTAGAGTTAAAATTATTTCTATTAATAATATAATCATTTATTTATAATTGTTAAATATCCATCCAAATATATTAAAAAAAAATTATAATGTGAATAATTTCAATCAACTAAATACGTCTTGTATAGGAAATATGTTGTATTGGAAACATTCGGAGCACGTGTTAACTTCCTGGTGGTGTTTACGTAAATTATATCGCTATGAAAAACGAAGTCATTTTGATTTTGTTGTGTCGTGGTGTACTTCGTTGTTCATAACTTAGGAGGAGAGACGACACGAGACGTGCTACCAGTATGCCTTTTATTTGCCCGAGTGAGGTTCCGGTACAGTTTGCACATGCGCAGTAACAACGCTGTGTATTACTACACTACATTCCTCCCATGTTTAATCATTCACACACTCTACAATGTTTTATAAACATGATTCAAATCATTCTCTCAACATCTGTAAAATGTTAATATGAAAAATGTATTTTGTAGAACATGGAAACAATTGTTGTACAAAGATAATATTTTTTCTCTCATCTGTTACAATGAACTCACACTCAATCAATTCACCAATGACAAGATATTTATGAAATATATAATATCAAACAACACCAACCCGATATCAAAGAATTGATTTTCTGATATATTATATACATATAATACAGAAAGTTTGAAAACTTGGTTCTTAATTCTTTCAGTCATTCTATTATATCTGATGACAGTTCAAAGTTCATTTCATGACATAGTCCTGAAATCGTTCAGGTTGTTTTCTGGTTCTATGAGAACGACGTGGTTCTCTAACCTGAATATCATCAGATATCGGTTCATCTCGACCAACATCTGAAAGTTCTGTCTCACCGCGTCCAGTGTCAGCAGCTTCAGCTTGCTCTGGAACAGGTAGTGTCACATGTATATTCGGAGCTCGAAGCACCAGTTCTTGGACAGTCTCTTCTAATCTATCTAGAAAACCTTCCATACATGGGACATGTGGAAGATATTTCACTTTTCTCACTGTTATCACACCAGTATTGCAGTTAACAATCTGATAACAGTCTCTCTGTTTCTTATGCAAGATAACGTGTCTCACAATATTGTACGTTGGTTCTAACTTTCCACGCACAATGTTCGCTACATATACAATATCACCCTCATCAAAAGTATGATGTTTCACATGACGTTTTCCATCGGCATATTTCTTCATTTTCTCTGCATACTCCAATTTCCTAGATAAAGAAGGATCAAGTTTTGTAGATTTCAACACAGGTAATTTTGTCTTAATGTCCCTGTTAAGAAATAACATAGCTGGAGTTTCTGCGGTAGCTCGATGAGTTGTAGCTCGGTAAGTCTGCAGAATCTTCGGAAGTTGTACTTTCCAATCCTTTCCATCAATGGTTGCAGTTCTAAAAGATTTCTTGAGATATCTATGAAAACGTTCAATTTTTCCATTACTTTTATGAAAATACGGTGAAGATCTGATGTGTGTAATACCTGTCATCTTAAGGTATTTACAAAACTCTGAACTAACAAACTGTCTACCATTGTCAGTGACAATGTTTTCAGGAAATCCATGCTCTGAAAATATTCTCTCCAATTGCTCAATTACTGGAGATGATGTAATGTCTCTAATCAGCACTGCAAATGGAAATGATGAAAAATAGTCAATCACAGTTAAAAGATAGTCTGATCCAAAAGGTCCAACGATGTCAATTGCGATCTTCGACCAAACTGAAGAAACTTGTTCAACAGGTTGTAACGGAGTATCATCTTCCAACGGTTGATTCAACACACATGACGTACAGTTATTTATCAAATGTTCAACATCATAATCCATGTTCGGCCAAAATATTCTTGATCGTAGAAACTGTTTCGTTCTGACGATTCCTTGATGAGTTTCATGAGCAATGTTCAAAATTTTCTTTCTCAACACTGTTGGCACAACTATTCTTTCTCCTCTCAATAATAATGATTCAAATGTAGAGAGTTCATCTTTATACCTAAAATAATCACTGTCACAATTCCAAATATCAGTATCAACTGAATTCCCTATTTTCACAAGCTCTGAATCCTGCAAAGTAACAGCTTTCAACTCATCTAGTGAAACTGAATCCAAATTCAAAACACAAGTCTGAACTACAGACCTGACATAGAGATCTGCAACATTTTCAGATTTATTAGATACCAAAGGTTGTCTAGACAAAAAATCAGCAATATTGCTTTTCCCTGGAATATGAACAATGTCAAAATCATAACCTTGCAATTTCCAAGCAAACCCAAATACGTGGTGGTAATTGTACAGTTTTCTGTTGAGTCAACATATGAATCAAAGGACGATGATCAGTTTGCAGAACAAACTTTCTACCCCAAAGATATTTATGAAAATGTTCAACTGACCAAACACATCCAAGCGCTTCACGCTCAATCTGTGAATACCTTCTTTCCGTTTCAGTAAGAGAACGACTTGCAAAAGCTATTGGTTTCATAGGACCATGTGACTGTTCTTGTAACAATATAGATCCAAGACCAACTGGACTAGCATCTGTAATGACAACTATGGAAGCATCTAAATCATAATACGCTTAAGATACACTTTGACTTATAGCCATCTTCAAAGTATTAAATGCAGTTTGAACACAAGAATCCCACTTCCATGGAAAACTAACTCTAGTCAACTTTCTCAAAGGTTCACACAACTCAGCAGAATTAGGAAAAAATTTCATGAGATAGTTGCAAGTTCCAAGAAATGATCTTAGTTCTGAAACATTTGCTGGTGGGGAAGCTAATTCTACTGCTTGTACTTTCTTTGGATTAGGCTTAATTCCTGAAGGTGAAACAACATGTCCTAACACCTCAATTTCTGTTAGCCCAAGTTTACACTTTGATTTATTCAACTTGAGATTATGATCTCTACATCTCTGAAAAATCTTTCTCAACTTCTGAACTAGTTCATCCAATGTCTCTGCATAACAGATCAAATCATCAATGTATTTCTCAAGACCTTCTATACCTTGAAAAACATAATTCATAGCTTTCTGATAAGCTTCTGATGCTGAATTCAAACCAAATGGTAATCTCTTGAATCTGTAACATCCTTTATGAGTAACAAAACTGGTAATATCTCTGGAATTCTCAGCAAGTTCTATCGGCCAAAAACCACGCTTACAATCCAACTTAGCATAATACTTAGCTGATTTTAAAGCATGAAGTGTATCATCAATAGTAGGAATGGGAAATGGCTCTCTAACAACTGCTTTTTTTACCTCTGGAAGATCACAGCAGACCCTTATCTCTGATGAATTTGGCTTTGGTACACAATGAATGTTAGATACACAAGGTGTGGCACCATGAACCTGTTCTATGATGTCATCATCCAACATTCTTTCCAACTCTGAGCTTACAGCTTCAGCCATAGAATAAGACAATCTACGCAAAGGTTGGGTAACTGGAGGAACAGATTCATCTACCTTGATAGTATGAGTGAAACCTTTGATCATACCTAGACCATCAAAAACATCTTCATATTCATCAAACAGATAATCAATATCCACGGGTGAATGAACAGTGTTAATGTTAATGCTTATCACACCCAAATCCAAACATGATTTTCTTCCCAATAATGACACTTCATTACCAGACATCACATAGATTTTGTCAGAAACTTCTTTACCACTATGTTTGAGAGTAGCAATAAAATATCCTAAACAGTTCAAATGTTTCTGTTGTCCATATCCTTTAAATGTCTTAGTAGTTCTTGACAAAGGAAAACTTTTGAAACACTTTTCATACATTGTTGAAGAAATAATGTTGTTCAATGATCCAGAATCCACATACATGGTCAACTTACATCCATTCACATCAACAGGAGTTGAAAAATCTGAGTCAAGATAGTGTACAAATTCTGCATCTTCAGAAAATGAATCAGAGTCACCATCCTCTACAAAGACTGAATTTAGATTAGGCTTACAACCATGATGCTTTGCTCTACTCTTTCCTTTACCTTTACTCTTGTGCGAACTAGAACTATTTGACTCCGGCTTTTTAAACTTTCTACCTTTGCACACTCTAGCTAAATGACCTTTCTTCTTGCAAGATAAATAAGTTGCACTAATGGATCCACATTCAGATGGAGAATGATCAGAATATCCACATCTATAACACTGGTAGGATTTAGAAGACTGAGGAAATGCCTTGACTTTATTCACAGAAGTTGAAATTCCAGAAAATGCTTTTGAACTCTCCATAGCAATCTCATACATTCTAGCTATCTTCAAAGTAGAAGCTAGTGTCAATTTATCTTGAAGTAAAAGCTTTTCTCTCAAATGTTTAGAATGACATTTTTCAACTATCTGGTCACGAATCATTTCATCACACAAAGTTCCAAATTCACATGTTAAAGCAAGCTCACGCAAGTCTGTAACATAAACGTCAATAGTTTCATCAGAGTTTTGTGCTCTAGATCTAAACCTGTAACGTTCAGCAACTACGTTTCTCTTTGGAATGAAATAACCCTCCAAAGCAGCTACAGCTAAATCATAAGTTCTCTTGTCACCAGGTAAAGTGTGAAATATGCGTTGACATGGAAGTCCTACACAATGCAGTAACGTTTCTCTTCTCACAGTGTCGTGTTTCTGATCAACTCCACTAGCAATTTCAAATATTTTAAATGATTCCATCCAAACGTGAATTCGTTACCTAATTCACTTGCGTTCATGTTCAAAGTAGGTGGTGGTCGAAGACAAGATTCTGCCATGACGAAATTCTTCACAACGTCAAACGTCAAAGTTATAATGATGATTAATATGATGAGCAGAAGTAAATTCATTGCTATACAGTTCTGTAATTGTTCAACACAAGTTGGAAAGATTTCTGAATATTGAAAGTTCTCACATATGCACGAGAAAACATGGCGGGCATATATGTAGTGACTGAAGGCAGGCAATAACGAAACTCGTAAAGTTCTGAGTTAAATTCAGCAGTTAGTTAGAGTTCGTTTAACCAACATGCCTAGTCTCACCACTTGAAAATCCTAAGAAACATCCTCGTCGCCAATGTTGTGTCGTGGTGTACTTCGTTGTTCATAACTTAGGAGGAGAGACGACACGAGACGTGCTACCAGTATGCCTTTTATTTGCCCGAGTGAGGTTCCGGTACAGTTTGCACATGCGCAGTAACAACGCTGTGTATTACTACACTACAGATTTTAAAATAACAATGTACAATATTTAGAATGTACATATAATTTAGGCCATTATTTAAAGTTTCAATGAAGTAGGTGCGATTAAAACGAGCACTACGAAGGTGCGCAGACCACCAGGCTACGTGCAAGATGATGATGGCCACAGCCCACAATTAATTTCAAGTAGTTCTATCATCATTGTCTTTCTAATACAGCAAATTCCCTATATCTCGTTGGGCATTCAGCTTTTGCACACTGACTTACCTGCCATAGACCACTTTTCAGTCAAAAATTGAGCATAGGCTTCGTGGCATTTTTGGCCCGTAGCCAGGGTAAACAAATGTGACCCTGTCTTCAAGGTTGGTCCGTGACCCTCGACCTTCAATTTGGGGTCACTTTGCCTGCTCACACCAACACTATAGCAGTAAATCTAAGACCCAGACAAAATCACACACATACTACAGTATCAGACCTTTCATTTGAACCATCACATGTCACAAACTAATCTTTACAAGGACGAGAAACAGCCCCTACACTAGGCTCTGAATTGCTTCCGGGTTGAAGGTAAAAGTTAGCGCATGCATATGGAATTGTGGGCTATGTCTGATTGACAAGCGCAAATAGAAAGCGAAAGGTAAAAGGAAAACCAGTTATAATACGATAACATAACTCCAAACACCGAAGTAGGAAGCGCTTTCCATGTTAAACAAAAATCATAATTACAAAAACGGTGTGATGAGCTACGTATAGCGAGACGATTGATAAATATAGCTCGTGATTTAATGTTTTTTAAAACTATTTAAAGGAAACATTTTATCGGGATTTTGAAAAAAGTGTAACTTTAAATTTTTATTTTTTTTTCCAAATCTCCCTGAAATGGGGTCGGCGGGTCCGTAATCCAAGAATTAAAAAAAGCCATTGTAATGTGAACACCTGAAGATAGCCGCTCAATGGGAAATAAACTCCTTGGCTTACCGAGTCACGAACATTTGTTCTAGAACTATTTTCATTGATCCAAGAGTTATTAGCCACTTATTTACCTTTTTGTTAGAGCATTGTATTTCAGTAAGAAAGGGGTGCTACAGCGCCACAATGTAAAACAGTAAATGTGTACTGACACGTGATTGGCTCAGGATGAGTGACTATCTTAATTTTATCAACACTAATTTCAAGAAAAACATCGCTGCTCAAAATGTACCCCCATTATCCCACAGGCTTAAGTATTTACTCATCCCTTGTCACTTTTCAACTGCCTTCTGTTAGTAATCATATTCGTATTGTGAAGTTGTTGTTAATGTTAATGAGATGATTATGTTGTTTTCTGTATATATCACACTGAGTTCTGTATATATCACACTGAGCTCTGTATATATCACACTGAGTTCTGTATATATCACACTGAGCTCTGTATATGTCACACTGAGTTCTGTATATATCACACTGAGTTCTGTATATATCACACTGAGTTCTGTATATATCACACTGAGTTCTGTATATATCACACTGAGTTCTGTATATATCACCCTGAGTTCTGTATATATCACACTGAGTTCTATATATATCACACTGAGTTCTGTATATATCACACTGAGTTCTATATATATCACACTGAGTTATGTATATATAACCCTGAGTTCTGTATATATCACACTGAGTTCTGTATACATCACACTGAGCTCTGTATATATCACACTGAGTTCTGTATTGTTCATGCTTGAAAACGGTACATGAATCCGTATGGAAACTTAGAACTCTGAAATTGTCATCATATGCTTGTCCTGAGTTGGCTTCCAACTTCTAAAATGCAGCTCAAAGATATGATAAGTGCCAAAAAAAAATAAGTATATATATCACACTGAGTTCTGTATATATCACACTGAGTTCTGTATATATCACACTGAGTTCTGTATATATCACACTGAGTTCTGTATATATCACCCTGAGTTCTGTATATATCACACTGAGTTCTATATATATCACACTGAGTTATGTATATATCACCCTGAGTTCTGTATACATCACACTGAGTTCTGTATACATCACACTGAGCTCTGTATATATCACACTGAGTTCTGTATTGTTCATGCTTGAAAACGGTACATGAATCCGTATGGAAACTTAGAACTCTGAAATTGTCATCATATGCTTGTCCTGAGTTGGCTTCCAACTTCTAAAATGCAGCTCAAAGATATGATAAGTGCCAAAAAAAATAAGTATATATATCACACTGAGTTATGTATATATCACCCTGAGTTCTGTATATATCACACTGAGTTCTGTATATATCACACTGAGCTCTGTATATATCACACTGAGTTCTGTATATATCACACTGAGCTCTGTATATGTCACACTGAGTTCTGTATATATCACACTGAGTTCTGTATATATCACACTGAGTTCTGTATATATCACCCTGAGTTCTGTATAATTTTAATTTAATTTTATCAACACTAATTTCAAGAAAAACATCGCTGCTCAAAATGTACCCCCATTATCCCACAGGCTTAAGTATTTAATCATCCCTTGTCACTTTTCAACTGCCTTCTGTTAGTAATCATTTTCGTATTGTGAAGTTGTTGTTAATGTTAATGAGATGATTATGTTGTTTTCTGTATATATCACACTGAGTTCTGTATATATCACACTGAACTCTGTATATATCACACTGAGTTCTGTATATATCACACTGAGCTCTGTATATGTCACACTGAGTTCTGTATATATCACACTGAGTTCTGTATATATCACCCTGAGTTATGTATATATCACCCTGAGTTCTGTATATATCACACTGAGTTCTGTATACATCACACTGAGTTCTGTATATATCACACTGAGTTCTGTATACATCACACTGAGCTCTGTATATATCACACTGAGTTCTGTATTGTTCATGCTTGAAAACGGTACATGAATCCGTATGGAAACTTAGAACTCTGAAATTGTCATCATATGCTTGTCCTGAGTTGGCTTCCAACTTCTAAAATGCAGCTCAAAGATATGATAAGTGCCAAAAAAAAATAAGTATATATATCACACTGAGTTATGTATATATCACCCTGAGTTCTGTATATATCACACTGAGTTCTGTATATATCACACTGAGCTCTGTATATATCACACTGAGTTCTGTATATATCACACTGAGCTCTGTATATATCACACTGAGTTCTGTATATATCACACTGAGTTCTGTATATATCACACTGAGTTCTGTATATATCACCCTGAGTTCTGTATATATCACACTGAGTTCTATATATATCACACTGAGTTATGTATATATCACCCTGAGTTCTGTATATATCACACTGAGTTCTGTATACATCACACTGAGCTCTGTATATATCACACTGAGTTCTGTATTGTTCATGCTTGAAAACGGTACATGAATCCGTATGGAAACTTAGAACTCTGAAATTGTCATCATATGCTTGTCCTGAGTTGGCTTCCAACTTCTAAAATGCAGCTCAAAGATATGATAAGTGCCAAAATAAAAAAAAATCTTTAAGAACATTTGTTGGTTGAGATTTTTACATTTTACAGATATTCGATTAATAATAATAATAATAATGCATTTCTAACGCGCCTGGTTTCCAGCTCCCAGCTGTTCAACGGCGCAATTACAATTCTAGGCAACATAGACCTCAGAGAAAAGAAAGGTTTTTAAGTGAGTTCGGAAAGATGAGACGTTCTCGATGCATCGGAGTTTGAGTGGGATAGAGTTCCAAAGGACTGGGGCTGTCACTGAAAATGCACTATTGCCAAGTTTTGTTCTGGTCCCAGGAACACACAGCAGACAACTTTTTTCTGATCTGAGAGACCTTGAGGGTTGGTACACGCTGATGAGTTCTCTCATGTATAGGGGAAAGTCATCTTCATACAGAGATCTGTGTGTCAGAACGAGGATCTTGAATTGTATCCGTTGTTGGATTGGTAGCCAGTGCAGCTGCCGTAGAATGGGAGTGATGTGGTCTCTTGGTTTAGTTCTTGTGATGATTCTGGCTGCACGATTCTGAACAAGTTGCAGACTGTGAATATTGCCTGATCCGATCAGTAGAGAATTGCAGTAGTCGAGTCTCGAGGACACGTAAGAGTGAACAAGCAGTTTGGTTGTCTCAGTGTTGAGGAATCGTCTTATCTTGCCGATGTTACGTAGGTGCATGTTCGCAGCTCTACAGGTATTAAGGACTTGCTGGTCAGATGTCATATTGTTGGTGAACATCACTCCAAGGTTCTTGACTTTGTCGCTCGATTCAACTAACGAATCTCCAACTGCAAGGGGGCGGCTTGGAACCTTGTTCAACTGCTGTTTCGTACCTATGACCATGTACTCAGTCTTGTCGTCGTTTAACTTTAGGAAGTTGCTTGACATCCACTTGCGAATGTCATCAATGCACTTGGTCATCTTGTCCTGAGATCCTGGAGCTGCTGTAGGTTTCACGCTAATATACAGCTGGTTGTCATCGGCATATCCATGAAACTGTAGGCCGTGCTTCCTGATGATGTTTCCTAGTGGTGAGATGTACATGCTGAAAAGCACTGGTCCCAGCACTGATCCTTGGGGCACGCCAAACTTGAGTGGATGTGTTGTCGAGTATGCTTCGCCCATTTTCACCTGCATAACTCGCCCTGACAAGTAGGACTTCAACCAGTTGCAGACAGTTCCACAGACACCAAAGGTGTGCTGTAATCGAGCGAGCAGTGTGTCGTGGTCTACCGTGTCAAAAGCTGCTGACAAGTCTAGCAGAACCAGCAAAACCACTTCCTGTTTGTCAATGCTGCGAAGGATGTCATTCTGGACTCGTATTAGAGCAGTCTCAGTGCTGTGTTTTGCCTTGTATGCAGACTGAAACTTTTCATGTAGAGCAGAACTAGACAGATGGCCATTGAGTTGCTTGAGCACAACCTTCTCCAAGATCTTAGATAGGAAGTGAAGATTTGATACAGGACGAAAGTTCTTCAATACTGTTGGGTCCAAAGTTGCCTTTTTCAAGATTGGAGTAATGATGGCTTTCTTGTAACATGAGGGGACCTCTCCGTTGCTCAGGGATGTTTGAATCAGCATCGTTATGGCAGGTGTTAAATGCTCGAGACATCCTCGCACAAGCCATGTAGGTAAAGGGTCCAGTACACAACTCTTCACAGGGGCTTTCTTGATAATTTCAGTCACTTCGGCAACTTCCACTTTCTCAAACTCTTGGAGTGACTCCCCAGTAAATGGTGTATCATCTTGTAGGGCCGAGTAGGTTTGGTCTGATGCAGAAAGGGATTCAAGTCGAAGTCGCATAACTTTAGATGTGAAAAAGTCTGCTAAGGAATTTGCTTGGTCCTCTGATTGCTTCATGGATTGCACTTTAATTACAGGTTTTGTTTTCGTTAGTCGGTTGGTGATAGCAATGAGTTGTCGTGGGTTGTTCTTGTTTTCAGAGATTGCTTGCTTGATATTGTCAATCTTAGCCTGTTGGGTAAGGCTGTTGACCTTGTTCCTCGAGGCTTGAAAGATTTGACGATGGATCTCAAGTCTTGTCTGTCGCCATGTTTTCTCTGCACGTCGACGCTCATGTTTAGCCACTCGGACCTCGTCAGTCATCCAGCTGGTATCTGGTCGTATCACAACACTGCGAGTCTTAAGTGGAGCATGCTTGTCCAGTAGCTCCTGTAGAACTTGGTTGTAAGTGTCAGCAAGAATGTTCACATTGGTGGACTTTGATGAGCATAGTTTTGATATTTCACTAGCATCAATGTCTTTTTTAAGCTGTTCGATGTTAATGGTTCTGGATTTTCTGTATGTGATAACAGTCCTGGGCGCCGACGGTTTCTTCAGCTTCAGCCTGCAGATCACACTACTGTGATCCGAGATCCCGTGATCAGCCACATCCACAGAGGTGACGATATCGTCTGATTGTTTGGTGATGACTAGGTCAAGGATGTGACCACTTTGGTGGGTAGCAGATGAGACATGTTGTTTTAAGTTTTGTCCATACAGAATATCAGCAAATCTAGATGCCAATGCATTGGATTTGTCGTCAACATGGATGTTGAAGTCACCGACCATGATGGTTTGTTCGTTGTTGCACATCGTTGTGTCTATCAGTAGACGTAAATCTCCCATGATGACATCTGATGTTGCAGGATTTTTTCTTGATTGCGGGGGTCGGTACAAAACGATGAGTTTAGTCGTTAGTCCGTTTGTAACGATCTTTAGGTCCAAATATTGCAGACTGGAGAAAGTGTGTTGAGTTTGAACCGAGGGTTGAACATCAAGACATGAGTTGTGTATAACAGCTATACCGCCTCCTTGTCGATGCATTCTATGACAAGCATGAATGTTGTATCCAGCAGGCACAAGATCGTTAATGACCACGTTGTCATTCTCTTTCAGCCAGGTTTCAGTTACAACTAAAATGTCTATCTTGTGGTCAAAAATGTGGTCATGCAATTCTGATGACTTATTTCTCACTGAACGTGTGTTAAGTAGACACAGTTTGATGTTGGAATAATTCACAGGGATATTAACAGTCTTACTTGTGTTACATGTATTTCCAGATGGGTATACATAAGTGAGGTTATCAAAATCAATTCTTGCTTGGTTCACCTTGATTGATTCGTTCCTTCTTGGTTTGACAAAAACACTGATTTTCTTTTGTTTCCGTGAACCAGCTCGTTTGCCCCTCACTTTCTTGACCCTTCTTGATTGCCTGCATTGTTTGACAGGCTGGTAAGTAGTTCCACTCAACTGGTAAAACACTGCCCGACTCTGATCAAAGCTCTGACCGATCTCCAGTAGACACTCTCTGCTGTAGCTGAGCACCATAGCTTGGCTTGTCAGGTTGATTGGACAACAATGGGTCAGCTGACTGCTATTGTTTCTCCATACTGCTTCAGAGAGAGATTTGAACAGCAGAAGTCCAATAATGTTGAAAAACATCATTATTTTTAAGAATCAAAACTAAATAATAAATATATCTTCCGATAGAGAACTTCATGAGGAATAACTCTGCCAAAACTTTAGATAGTGGCAAAAGCATAACCAATTGAAAAGACAGGAAAAGTGGGAGCTGTGTGAGAGCCCTGCCGCCTGCCAAGCGCTTGCTTCTCTAATTGATATGAGAGAATCGAATCCACAGATCTTTGACTTGCTAAACCGAGCCATAGTCACTTCGGAAATATAATAAAATCATGGTTTCAAAGCAGATGTTACACTGACTCAATCTAACTTGCTTGTAGAGAATTCTGATTAGCCATTCAATTAGGCTTCCCATTGTTGTCGACAAACCATAAAGAATAGCTGACCCCAAAAACCACTGGCGACTGCTTTCCGAGATAAATGATGCTCAAACCTTGTTGAACTCCAGCTCAGCACGGGATGTTGGTGACACAAGATGTATCTATAATAAAATTGTAATGACACCAAACACCACACGATTGATTCTCAATCTCGGTTGTATGCTGGTGGCATAAATTAATACCGGCTTCGGGGGATTATGTTGCAGTATAAAAGGTAAATATAGCATAAACTTATTAAGTTGAAGCTCCCCGAGGCTATATTTGTTCCCGTTTACACTACACTTTATCCTACTTCTTGTAAAAATATCGATTTCTCATTTGTCCACGTGACCCTTAATGATAACTTGTATTTCTCCTCTATAGCGGTGTGTACACATTTATCGAAGGGTGATAGAAACTATGCCACAAAGAAACTATAGCTCTAACAACGGAAGATATGTTAATTCACGGACACGGCTGAAACATGTTAAAATACGTCTCCAGTGGCCATCCAAACCAGACAAGTAATTGTCACAAACGTGACCATGTCCCTCGCCGCAGTTAAGAAATGAGATAAAAGGATAAACACACAGCTAATAACAAGATCACCCAAATCGACTGGTGTCTACGTATTCATCAAATGAAGGCGTGAACCAAATTTGAAGACTCTTGGTGCAGCGATTCAAGAGGAATCGCGCTACCGACATTTTAAAAAATTATCAAAGTCTCGTAGTAACCTTGACAATAAGGCGTAAATCGACTGGTGTCTGCGTATTCCCCAAATAAAGACCGTTTCCAAATTTGAAGACTCTAGGTGCAGGGGTTCATGAGATATCGCGCTAACAAGAAACGGGACGGACGGCCGCACGTACGGAGCTGAATACTTTAGTTATTATACAATTAGTCATTTTGCTGCTCATGTTTCTTAAAAAAACATCTTTAAGAAAATCGAGTGAACATAGAGAGAAATAGGGCATTTCTGCTTGTTTTATGACGTCCTACAGTAATGATATGTCAACGATTTAAAGAGGGTAAATTTGGTTTACGACATCACCAATTGACTAACTTTCCACATTTCAACTTCACTTAAATGTCAAACACTGTGTAAAACCTGATCAATCTAACAATGTGAAATTTACATTTGACAATATGAGAATTGAGAATTCTCTCACGCTTTTGAGCGAGTGGAAAGGGGGGGGGAGTGGGTGAGTGGGGAGGGTTGGGGGTGTTGAGTGGGGGAGTGGGGAGTGGGGAGGGGGGGGGGGGGGGGGGGAGGGTTGGGGGTGTTGAGTGGGGTGTGGTGTTCCCGAATATAGTATGTAGCAAAGTCTATGTAACAAGTAACAAGTATATGATTTACTTTTTTATGAACTTAAGCACATCTTTCTCATATATCCCCGCTTCATACACTTCACACATTGGTAGAATAATCTTAATCAATCATAATGATCAAAATAATAAAATGCACAACGTATAGTCTTTCGGATTAAAATGCCACTGCAATTATATGAAAGCAGCACACATCATGGTGTATACAGTTTCACGAAGCTAACATCTTTATTTTTGGATTAATGATTCAGACAAAATGACTTTTTCCGTTTTTTGCTGTATCCCGCAAACGCTACTCTAGTGTCCTCGTTAATTTGCCATTTATTATACAAGTTTATACAATACATTGTATATTGTTCCGTTAGAGGGTCAATCTCATTATACGATCTGATAAGCCGTATCCGTAGGTAATGGTTATCCGTATTGGAAGAAAATACTGTGACCCATAATGTGACAATTTTGTGGAACACTTTATTATGAGAGGTCTCATTCTATTTTGAGAGTTAACACTGCACAATGGTTTTCCATTCTGTCATTGAACCATATTTTAAACTTGTTTTCAATGTTTAGGTATCGCTACATCAGTCACTTGAATTACCTTTGAGATGCCATTGTCACGTGAACACCTTAAGGTAGCCGCTCAATTGGAAATAACCTCCTTGGCTTACCGAGTCACGAGTTTTTGTTCTAGAACTAGAACCTTTTTGTTAGAGCGCCACAGGAAAACAAATTTAATGTTGAAGTACTGATTTGCGGCAGGGGATCATATCACTTCAGTGATGATTGATTGTTTTGTAATGAATATCTCCTTTAAAACAAACATTATGTACAGTGCTATGCAGTGTCGGGTAATTGATTGCACTGGTTTATTATACCCCCGACCAACGGTTGGGGGTATATAGTAATACCAACGATTCCGTCCGTCCGTCCGTCCGTCCTTCCGTCCGTCCGTCTGTCCTTCCGTCCAAAGACATTTTTTGTCCGATCGATTACAGACAAACTATTCATCTCTTCCTTTTCAAATTTGGCACATGTCTTCTTCACCACTAGGAGAGGTGCAGTGCCAAATTAAAACTGAATTGGTGAATTTTTCAATTTTTGGCAATTTTTTTGCATTTTTTAACTTAGTCATATTCTCAGCATTTCTTGTCCAATGAATTACAGATAAACTATTCATCTCATCCTTTTCAAATTTGGCACATGTCTTCTTCATAACTAGGAGAGGTGCAGTGCCAAATTTAAATTGAATTGGTTAATTTTGCAATATTTTTGGAAGCCATTAAGACAGTTTGATAATGTGTCAATAATGTCCTTCATATAAATTTGGCTGATATTCTACTTTTATAGCCTTACAATTGTTTTCGGAAGAGTCAGTGGCTCATGAATTTAAGATATGACATAAAAAAATGTTATGTTTTACTTTATGTTCATGCCGATGTAGAGAACTTATTCCCGTTCTATTTACATCTAATAACATTTCTCATCATCATGATTTCTTGCGTTTTTTTGCAGAATGTTTGACCTGAATACTCCAGCAACGTGACACAATGCCCCCCAAGAACACAAGACAAAAGAGATTACTAGACAAGGAGAGGAAGAGACAGAGTAGAAATCAAACACTTAAAGTCACTGCTATTGAAAACCATAGGAGATTCTTTAATCCTGTAGATTTGCCCTGGCAGACAGAAAAGTGTGAGCAGTTGTCACTGACTCTTCATGCATCCTCACGAGTGTATGCTCCATACCCTCATACGGTCTTGCATCCACCAGCCCAGACCAAAGTTGTGCGCGGTGACGGTAACTGTTTCTTCCGAGCTATAGCGTACTGTTTGACGGGAGATGAAGAGGACCACGGGGAGCTACGAGCAATGGTTGTGTCGCATATCCATTCTCTAGATACTGAGGCCAAACGACGCATAGGGTATGATGCTTCTGGTAATATGGACTAATATAGAACCTGGGCCACAGATGTTGAGATACATGCTTCAGCACATCTCTTGAGAACATGCATTTTAGTGTTTACCAAATATGGAAATACCTGGACATGGCTGTGTTTCTCGCCCCAACAAGTTGATCCCGGTGTTGTGTTCACAGATAAGGCAATGTATCTTCAGCATACAAACTTGAACCACTATGACGTAGTTTTAACAGTGAGCGACATGCAAAACCATGCAGAGCTTGTCAACAGTCCTTCAATGAAATCATCCAGCAGCAATGTGGAACATGTTTCAAGAAAAAGCATGTGGCAAAAACATCACAGACAAACAATGTCTGATAAAGATAAATTGCATCAAAGAATGAAAGATTGTGAAAGAAAAAAAGAAGAAAGATTAACAATTACACCAGAGAAGAAAGAAGACAAACTGAAGAAAGACAGAGAGAGAAAACTTTTGAAAAAACAAAGCATGTCTCCCAATCAACAAAGAGATTTCTTAGCTTCAGATAAGAAGAGAAAAAGACATGAAAGAATTAATGTATCACCGATTAAGAAAAAAGAAAGAAAGATATTAGAAAGTGCACGGAAGGCTGATGAAAGAAATGCTCTTACACCAGAGAAGAAAGAAGATGGACTGAAGAAAGACAGAGAAAGACAGGACAACGCAAGAAAGTTTATGGCACCAGAGAAGAAAGAAGATCGACTGAAGAAAGACAGAGAAAGAAAACTTTTGAAAAAACAAAGCATGTCTCCCAATCAACAAAGAGATTTCTTAGCTTCAGATAAGAAGAGAAAAAATCATGAAAGAATGAATGCATCACCGATTAAGAAAAAAGAAGGAAAGATATTAGATAGTGCACGGAAGGCTGATGAAAGAAATACTCTTACACCAGAGAAGAAAAAAGATGGACTGAAGAAAGACAGACAAAGACAGGACAACGCAAGAAAGTTTATGGCACCAGAGAAGAAAGAAGATCGACTGAAGAAAGACAGAGAAAGAAAACTTTTGAAAAAACAAAGCATGTCTCCCAATCAACAAAGAGATTTCTTAGCTTCAGATAAGAAGAGAAAAAGTCATGAAAGAATGAATGCATCACCGATTAAGAAAAAAGAAGGAAAGATATTAGATAGTGCACGGAAGGCTGATGAAAGAAATACTCTTACACCAGAGAAGAAAGAAGATGGACTGAAGAAAGACAGAGAAAGACAGGACAACGCAAGAAAGTTTATGGCACCAGAGAAGAAAGAAGACAAACTGAAGAAAGACAGAGAAAGACAGGACAACGCAAGAAAGTTTATGGCACCAGAGAAGAAAGAAAATCGACTGAAGAAAGATAGGCTTAGGAAAACAAAGTCAAAGACATCTGTTTTCAAACAAAAGATGGAACAAAATAAATCCTGGTTTCTGTCATCATGGAGTGAATATCCATTTGATGGAGCAAATACTGATCCCATAAGAACCTACAGGAGATTAATATCCGAAGGGCCTGTTTGTGTTTGCCAATGTTGTAGACGGTTTCTCTATCGAAAATCTGTTGTGAAACTTCATCTCCAAAAGCTAAGTTTCTTGAAGAAAGTTACAAAGGAACTTCTAGATGCATGTGTGCCAAGGCCTTGCGAAGAATCAGATCCATGGATATGCAAGACATGTGTTGGTCACATCAAGAATGGAAAGTTACCTCCTCAAGCCTATACCAACAAAATGGAACTTTCTCCCATTCCTGATGCCCTAAATTGTCTTTCAGATATAGAAGCAAGGCTAGTTTCACAACGAATCCCCTTTATGAAACTAGTTCATTTACCAAGAGGGAAGGAAAAGGGTATTAAAGGTGCTGTTGTGAATGTACCAATCAGTGTTGATGATACCTGTACCTCACTTCCAAGATCAATCAGTTCGAGTGGTATTGTGGCTCTTAAATTAAAAAGGAAACTCAGCTATCGTGGACATGAGACCTTCCAATACATTCACCCACAAGCTGTTGAAGAGGCTCTCTCATACTTAAAAGAAAACAACCCCTACTACCAAAATATTGAACATGTAGGTCAGTCATCTGAGGAATTCCAACCATTTCAACCTCTGATGCCAGACCTTAACGCCACACATAATGAAAACACAGAAGAACAAGATCACACAGATCATTTGTCTTCAGAACAAAGGAAGCCACTTCAGACTGTCACATCAGATGTTGAAAATGATAGCAAGGCTACAAGCAGTGAAGACACAAAAAACGAAGATCAGACTGATCACCTACAGTCTGATGAAAACAAGACATTGAAATCTCTGATGCATGATGCCAGTGATTCAAGTTTAAACATGACTGTGCCTGATGATGAGAGCTCCTCTGATGATGAGTCAGAAGTTCCAGACTTTCGCAAAACTTCTTCTGTCGATACCTGTTTACAAGTTCTGCCAAATACTGACAAACACATCTTCAGTATTGCCCCAGGAGAGGGACGTTCACCAGTGTCTGTATTCACTGACAAGCACTGTGAAGTACTGTCTTTTCCTAAACTATTTCCAGAAGGCAGATTTGGTTTTGACTGTGACAGAGAACACAAACTTTCTATTCAAAAGTATTTCAATGCACGACTTCTCAATGAAGATCCTCGATTTGCTACTTGTTCAGAATATCTTTTCTTTGCACAATATGTTAGTCTTCATAAACACGTTAAAGACAGTGTTTCCATTGCTGTAAGAAAAGGTAGACGAAAGAAAATCGCAGGCGGAGAAATAACAGTATCATGTATTAAGAATCCTGACACACTAGCTGGAATATTAAGAGGTGATTTAGGCTATAAATTCCTGAAGAACATACGCGGAACACCCCCTTACTGGGAAAAGTTTCTCTATGACACAATGGGCATGCTGAAACAACTTGGCATAGTCACATGGTTTCTTACCTTGTCCTGTGCAGATCCTTGGTGGAATGATACAATTCAGATTATTTCCAAACAATATGGTACAATCATAACCACAGAAGATATTGACAAGATGAGTTGGGAACAAAGGTCAAAATGGATTAATAGAAATCCAGTCACGGCTGCAAGACACTTTGACTTCAGACTTCAAACTTTTTTCAAGGAGGTTTTGATAAAGCATAAAGTTCTTGGTGAACTTACAGACTATCAAATCAGAATAGAGTGGCAGCTCAGGGGATTTTCCCATGCACATTGTCTTCTTTGGATCAAGGATGCACCAAAGTTAGAACAATCAGAGCAATCTGAAGTCATCAAGTTCATAGACAAGCATGTGTCATGTCAAGTCCCTGCGGAATCACAGCCATTCCTACGAGAGTTGGTGCTTGCTCTCCAGACTCACCATCATACCAAGTCATGCACTAAACGTAACACATCATGTCGGTTCAACTATCCTCAGCCCCCTTGTAGAGAAACCATTGTTGCTGGATGTGAAAAAGAAGAAAAAACACAGTCAAATGGCACTGCAGATGAAAGTGAACAACGAAATGAAATTCCTAGACTCACAATTCCCAGACCTTGGAAAGAAGTGATTGCAGCTGTGAAATCTTCACTACAGAACCCAAATGTCCCTGAATCTATATCTCTGGACGATCTCCTGACAATAAGTGGAGTGACTGCGGAGGAATACGTGTCTGCTCTGAAAACTTCAAAGAACTCTCCTGGTATTATATATACCAGAAATCCAGTAGATGTCATGGTCAATAACTACAACCCTGTAGTACTTCAAGCCTGGCAAGCCAATATGGACTTACAGTATGTGACCAACACCTATGCATGTGTTGCATATGTAGCGTCATATGTTTCAAAGGATGAGACCAACATGAGCCAACTCCTTCATGCTGCAAGTAAAGAAGCACACAATTCTGATATTAGAACAGAAATCAGGAAATTCGGAAATATCTTTCTGAACAACCGTGAGGTTTCATCACAGGAAGCCGCATACCATATTCTGTCATTACCCTTCCACAAGACAAGTAGGACTGTCACATTTATACCCACTGACCTCCCGGACAAAAGAGTTCACTTACTGAAATCAAATAGCCAAATTGAACAGATGCAAGATGATGATGATGATGTTTTTCAACATCTCTGCTGGATTGTTATGCTGCCAGACCTGATAGTTTGGAAGATATGTGTTTGGCTGAATTTGGTGCATCATTCACATATGTGGGCAGACAACAACATGACCAAAAAGAAGACGAAGATATCTCATCAGACAGTTCAGCACATTCTGAGAATGTAATTATCCACTTGAAAGATGGCCTTGGGAAAATGAAAAAGAGAAAAAAGATGTCTATTGTGCGAACACATAGGTACTCAAAGGACAAGCAGTCTGAAGACTACTATCATTCTCTCTTGATGATGTACCTTCCATGGAGAATTGAGGAAACAGACATAAAGAGCACCTTTGATTCATATTCTCAGCACTTTGAACTTCAATGTGACAAAGTAATGAAAAATAAAACAAGATTTGAAAGGAACGCAGACGATTTTGACAAAGCATATGAAGATTTTCATGACAATGGCCCACCTGAGGATGCTTGGGAAAAGCTGGCTACAGAAGAACGACAACAGAAGTTAGACCTTACAGAGGAAGGAGTGGTTTCTGATAGTGAAGACCCTTTGATCAACCCTGATTATCATCCACATGCCAAAGCTATGGATATTGGTGCTGATTTAGGGCTATCAGCAGTCAAGTATGAAGTGGCATCAAATATCCTACCAAATGAAGCTTACAGACAGAAGGTACAGTCCCTTAACAAAGAGCAACCACAGCTTTTTGGCTATGTCCTTGACTGGTGCTCACATGTCCAGAAGGGAGGGAACAAAGGACAACATATGTTGACCCGTTTCACACATTTGTTACAGGAGGTGCAGGAACTGGGAAGAGCCACCTCATTGGAACAATATATCAAATGGCAATTAGGAAGTTGTCCACAGGCAGGCCTGATAAAGTCTCTGTTCTCCTCATTGCACCAACAGGCACAGCAGCTTTCAACATAGGTGGGAGAACCATCCACACAGCTCTAGGCATACCAATCAAGCAGCACAGGAAAAGAGGAACAGTACCATCCCTTTCTGCTGAAAGAAAGCATGCTCTCCAAGAGAAACTTTCTTCACTGAAACTGATCATCATAGATGAGATCTCAATGGTTGGACAGGAAGAGTTTAACATCATTCACCAGCGCCTACAGGACCTCAAAAACTGCAATGATCCAAATACTTACTTTGGTGGCGTAAGTGTTCTCTGCTTTGGTGACCTCTATCAGTTGCCACCAATTGGACAGAAGGCTATCTTCGCAGATCCAGAATCAGCACAGGCAAGACTTGTTGGATCTATCTGGAAACAACTTTTTTTCGTTCCATGAACTGACTATCATTATGAGGCAAAAGGAAGATAAAACATTTGCAGACCTCCTCAATAAGATACGAAATCAATCTTTTGACCAGACTGACCTGAATCTGCTTGAAGCAAGAAACTTCACCAAAGAGGAGTTTGCGTCCCTTCCAAATCACAACACTATTTCTCAAGAGCTCCATGTCTTCCCTACCAGAGAAGAGGTTCGACTTCACAACCAGGAGTGCCTTCACAAATATGGCGTAGATCATGTTACACTGACTGCATGTGACAGTTCCAAAGACAAGAGAACAAACCTCTCATCAGTTTCTCTACCTGCCGACGAAAGAACCACTGGTGGGCTTCAGAAATGTCTAATTCTTGCCATCAATGCCAAGGTAATGATCATCAAGAACATCAACATAGAGGATGGGCTTGTCAATGGAACACGTGGCACAGTCAAAGGATACTGGTATGGTTACTCAGAGGACAGAGAAAGAAACAAAGTACCCGTAGCTATTATGGTAAAGTGTGAATCCAAATTAGTTGGACTGAAAACAAGAAGCAGATATCCAAATCTATCAAGAATTTGGAAGGGATATGTACTAATCTTCAGAGAAGAGGTCACTTTCTCATTGCGCTCCAAAAAGGTTATGCCAACTGGAACTGAAGTTTCAAGGTTACAGTTTCCTATCGACTTAGCCTGGGCATGCACAGTGCACAAGGTTGAGGGCATGACTGTTGAGAAAATTGTTGTCACTTTTCAGAAGAAGTATTGGCCTGGACAAGCATACGTAGCTCTCAGCTAAAAGTCTCCAAGGTCTGTACCTCATCAACTTTGTCCCAACGAAGATTCTGACCTTTAAAGAAGTTCACTCGGAAATGGAAAGACTAAGAGAATGTTGCCTGGATTGCACCCAGGTCCCATGTCGACAAATACAGAGTTCACACACTCTCACTTTGCTCAATGTCAGTTCACTACCAGCTCATTTCAAAGACCTAAAAGATGAACCATCATTCAAAGACAGTGAAATAGTTTGCCTCACAGAACCATGGCTGAAACCCCATCACAATAATACAAGGTTTGCAATTCCAAAGAATGTATTTTTTAGACAAGACCGACCTGTAAGCAAATTATGATGGTCTAACAACAGGTGGTGGTGTAGCGTTTTACCTGTCCGCCTCTCTCTGCGGAAAAGTATTATCATCTTCAGGGGAAGGCAACATTAATTACCTTACAGTACAGGTAATTATTGACAGTAGAACAATCACTGTATGCAGCATGTATCGAGCTCCACGTTTTCCAATTGGAGAACTCATAACAAGCCTTAAGATTGTTTTAGAAGGAACAGATAAACCTGATATCATAGTCGGAGACTTTAACTGTGAACCATCAAAGCTGGAAGCATTTCTCCTATGCCATGGATACACACAGAACGTCAACCAGCAAACTCACTCCCTTGGAAGAACACTGGACCACATCTATACCAATGATGCTGTCACAGTTAAAGAGATCTACCAGAAGTCAACATACTACTCTGATCATGACATTCTCACTATTTCCTTTGCATGAAATCTTATCTATAAAGAAGCCATATTCAAGTGTAATTTGACAAGTAACAAATGGATGTGTGACTGTGTAAACCTGTTCTGTATCAACAGATCTACATAGAGACTCCATCTCTCCTGTTCATTCACTGACATCATATACAGTACTGCACTCTGGTAAGTAATACAAGTACTCAAAACAAAGCAAAGCAATGTGTTTAATATTGTGACTAATACATGAAGTTATTTGCATTCTACAATTGTCGCTAGATTTACATATATGCTGTTACTTTCCTGTTTTCTATAAGAAATGATGAAGCAGGAATATGTCATCTAACAGCCAATAGACTTACCCTCCGAAAAGTGAAAGAGATCGAGAATACAGTACCGGTAATAAGAAATTTCTTCAGATGCCAATCAACAATTGAGTCTTCAGTCAAGAATCTTGTTCACTCAAACAATGCATTCTCATAGAAAAAGATCATATCACTCCTCATAACGAAATCGGTGGTAATTCTAGTAGTGTTAATCTCACCCCTTCTTTTCCAAAACCACCTTTTTTACATGAAGAGACATGTCCTACCCTTTCCACAAACACTTTATTCTTAGAAATGACATTTCATAGCTTATACAGACACCTTTCTCTATAAGTAAAATAAAGATGTCAAACTTTAACAGTCGGGGGTATTAGTGAGCCACGCTCACTTTTTTGCTTGTTTTATAATTATTTTACCCACAGAATCTGGAAGACTAAGACCGACAGCCACCATAAGGATCTCAACTTGTCAGTGGCTCCCCTTCACTTCCGTCACCAGTACAACGGTCCTCTCCATCTGAAGTGTATACAGTTACCAATAGATCTTCGGGTGAGTTCCAATCCATCAGTTTGAAGAAGCGCAAAGTAAGAAATCCAACACCAACACGTCACAACACCGACAAAGCACTGACACCCAAACTGTGTGTAGTGGAGACTTCTTGTTAAACATCAACAAGTTTCTCCGGTTTTGAGTGAAGAGGAGTCGACTACTCTGTACACAGATGAAAGTATGGAGGAACAGTGAAGCCATATCTTGTCACAGACAAAACAACCCTGTTACATATTAGGTTTGAGATGTAACATTCTAAAAATACTCAATGATGTCAATGATCATTGTCAGAAGAAAGAAACAGACGGGAACATGCATTAGCCAGCATTCGTAACACCATGTCCGACAGGGCTTACACTAACAAAGGTTACAATCGTCTTCTTGAAGACTTTCTAAAAACTATTCTTCCTGATGTCATTAATGGATGGAATAAACTGAATGTCCATGAACGATCTGTTTGTGCAAAGATTTACAATTTGTTGTGGTCTAAGCCTAGCTTCTTGTTGGTATGGCAGCAGAGGAAACTCAGTAAAGACTCGAGAGAATCGAACCTATCTGGCTGGGAAACTTGTAGGATCAGCAAAGTCCCATTACTGAAGAGGTACCACAAGAGTGAAAGTGGGACATTGCTGCTTATCAGAACATGCTGTAAAGCCTAATTGTTAGAGTAGTTGAGAGACATAGAGTCCGTCTGCCAAGGAAAACTTACTTGAACGTGAAGTCAAGGTCAACAATGGTACAGTGAGGTTCAGATTTCATCTTATGTTTGTACTGAGCCATGCCATTTACTTTCACACCAGTCATATCTCTACCTTTCTGAAGTTTGTTCATGGTACGAGCAATTACCTTCTGAAAGCAATTTTTCATGACATTGACGAATACCTCTTTTTGGCAGGAGCCAGGGCTTCAAGCATCATTTCCAAGTTTGTCATTGGTCCTTTTGTGGGCGCTGTTGGAAACCAGGGGCCACGCCTTGGATATGAGCGCACACTGCAAAAACTTTTTGACAAGGCATTAAAAGATGTACAGAATTGATGTACCGTTTCATAAGAGGAGACAACATCCCATTGGGCAGACTGATTACTTGTGTGGAGTGGACACAGCGATTACTTGTGTGAAGTGGACACACCGATTACTTGTTTTGAATGGACACTCCCATTACTTGTGAAGAAAAGGACAGACTTATTACTTGTGTGGAGTGGACACACCGATTACTTATGTGGAGTGGACACACCGATTACTTGTATATATTGAATCTGGTTTCAACAGCTTTCTTTAAAACACTAAATTTATTCTTTCTATTTTCAGGTTTTCTCTGAAACACTAACCTTATTCTTTCTATTTTCAGGTTTTCTCTAGATCCAGCTGGCGTTCCTGTAACCTGTCAAAGATACATATAAGATACTTAATAGGAGAGAATGGTATTTAAAAACAGCTACAGATGAATAAGTCATGTCAGTATTCGTGTCTATATCCTGACTGTTCTTTTGACAATATGCATAACTTTCTTATGTCTACCCTGTTATTAGTTATTTTGTATAGGGGGTACCTTTGTTGGAACTACATATCATCCCATACATTGCAAATCAGTTGTGATTTCTGATAATATTCTTGTTGCTGAAGACGAGAAGAAAATTTTGTCACCATTTATGTTTGTATATCTTCGATATAAAACGTGTGGTGGAGTGAGGTTGTGTTTCCACAAAATCTGAAAATGTAATTTGCTTCATTTTTCTGATGGCACGGTACTCATCTGACCAACCAATATTCATTTACCCTTTTTACACCTTAAACATGAGACATATTTTTAAAATATATGTTGACTTTCTAAATTGAAGGGCTTGATGTTGCTGCTATCTATCACGTATTAACTATCACACATTAACGATTTTGCAACTCAACTTATGTCGTAAAGCCGATCGATATGGCGATACACTCCAGTGATGCATCATTTAACAACTCGAGTTTGTCCACCTCGGGCTCTTCTTGAGCCATGTGTCTGCCAATGAGTGTGAAACACGCGCATTTGAAAACGAGACTTGTTATGAAGGGAAACAACAAAAATTTAATGAAGCTCGTGCATCTTAAAATGAAACGAAAAACGCACGTGCAGTCTCACTTGTCATGCCACAGAAAGTAACAGAAATTGAAGGATTGACATCACTGTGATGGATATTAATTGCTGTTCAGTGCCTTGAATAACAAATATTCATTTTATGTTTATATAATATATATTAATTCAAAACGATGACGTAGTTTACGAAGAACAACTCGAAAGAGTTGATTCCGAGCTTATAATTAAATCGACCCTTTGGGTCGTTTGTTGTTTCTCTACATACATTTGATAGGTTTTGTTAAACTTAAAGAGCCACCAAGGATGTTGATGAACATATCGGAAAATTGCAAAAAATCTATCTCTGTGAAACATATACACTTAATTTTTCACATATTTTTCGACCCAAAATAAGCTGAGAAATTGCACTAATTGGTAAAGGTGTTTTCCAGTCTAAATATAGATCAAGTCTATTATGTTCAAGCGCAAGGTATTGTGGTCTCACTCACACACTGTATACAAAGACACGAAAGAATAACAAAGTTTATGAGCAATGAAAAAATTTGAAATATATGATTTTTGTTGGTTATTTATTTACCATTTCATTGAATTATGTATATACTACAGAAATTGGAATTATTGTTTCATCCAACTAGGTATTTTTCTTGAATTTTATAATCAATGAGAGAAAAACATTGTCATAATTTGCTGGTCTTATCTCAATAAAAAGGACATTAAACAGGCAAAAATTTGTATATTCCCAGGACATTTAGAAACATTGTTTATAAAGCAATCGTCACATCCAGTAATGTGTGACAGGGGTAACTTGCAAGAGAAGCACACGCAACATGTTGGTTGCTATGGCGACTTATGCTATAGACGAGCCTTCACACTTCGGAAACGCTTGCTGCTGTGTAGTACGTTTTATGCAATTAAAGGAAGGCTGAAATGAATTATTTTCTATTGAATTCTTAACTGCAATTGGTTCATCAGACTATTTTGTGCAAAAAGAAACCAAAAATAAATCCATTTTTTGTTCCTATATTAAACTAGAGCGGCTTAAAAACACCCAAAAACATCGTCTGCTTTTCACCCGTGACCAACAAACCAAAAATGGGGCGGGGCTTAGAGAGTTGGAAGATACCGGAAGTGACGTACGTGAAGGGACGGGGTGTAAACATTCGCTTACTATTTACAATGGCAAACACTGGGGAATCGGTCAGTTAATCTGTTATATCTACGCTTTGCAATGATGCCACATCGCTGTTCTGCTGTGTAATCTGTTCGAGTAATGTTAGTTATCAAGTTTCACTTTACAAATGCACCAAAATATCGTTATATATATCAAATCAAATATAATTGGTATAACTAGTGAGAGACGGTGGATTCATAGACGTTCGTAGACATAGGATAAATCAATGCTAATGATATATAAGATGACAAAATGAAACCAAGATATGATAATATGAACGAAGTACAGTTTAGACAACGAAATCAGATAGTCGGTGTTGTTGTTATTTTTTGTTAGAGATTGTTTGTTTAAAATAAAAAAACAAACGTGAGATGAGCACGCCGGCGAAGTAGACCCTATTGTGAGCCATCGACAATAAAAGCACTTCACAACATCCTGTTTTTAAACATCGTTAATCAACCGACAACCTAATTTACTAACTGTACATTACAAAAATCAAAATAACTCACCACATATTTTAAAACATCAAAAGAATAATACGTCTACGAATCCACCTACGAAAACATCGCATCCCAATGTTACCTTTTACGATTTAGTTATCACTTATTACACATTAAAACATTCAGAATTTCATAGTTTATAAGATAATGGTTTCAATAAAATGTGTGGTTAATCAAATATAATCAAATAAACATCGTATTAAATTGACAATTCATCAAGAGTGTCAATTAATGTAAGAAACTTACCTTATAACCGTATCCAAAAGGACAATATGAATATCCAAATGCACATTTGACACAAAATGTTAACCTATAATTCCATCAATGACAGTACTTGGAAACAGAAGATGGTCAAATAATAACCCTCTTTCAGCAAAAGTCTTTTCGCAAATGGCAAGATAGAAAACCAAATAGTTATGATGATTTTACACTAAAAATAATTTCATTGGTACATTAGATTTAAACAAGAGTTTTTATTGGATAACTTGATAGAGATATGTTCATTGGCTGAAATTTCTAGACTGAATGTCGCGTTAAGTGTATTGTGTGTCACCAAGACAGGACGTTGGCAATAAACATGACATGCTGGTCACCGACTTGTGTTATATAATTAAGTCGGTCCAGTAAACTTGTTATCTGTACAAACATAATTACACTCCTTCCTTCTCACATACTCAGCTTCTTAATTGCGTAAACTAATGTGCTGTAACAACACTTCTCCCCTTTGATCTGGAAGAAACATCTATATGGTCCGCTAAACTGAGAATTGTGTGTTGATGTGCAGAAGTGACACATAAAAGCTATCAGACTATTAATTAAACCATTTCGTTTTCATTAACGATATGTTCATTAAAATGCTTCTGGTAACATAATTCTTTTATTCGATAATGTTCGTTGTCTATATCAATCTGTGTATATGTTTAGCGTGCACAATAGAGCAATCTTCATGTAAATTTCATTGAGCTTGTTGACCAAAACAGTTCATTTATTTATTCATGAAAGTGAAGTGAAAATGGTTTGCATTCCGTTACATCATATATAGAATATTTTAATTGACAAACTTAAAATACAGTAATCTTTTATATTAAATACAAAATGTTATTTATAAATCTGCAACGTTGTCTCGCTTGTTTGAACAGTCAATCGTTCAGTGTATATGAAGTTATACCTACCATATATATTTATTTATTAATACATACAAAACAAAATTAACATGCCGATTATTCAACATACTTTGATCAATTGATGCTACTTAATCTCTGTTCACCCGATTCCCGCGATAATCTTCTTCCCTTGTTTCAGTGTCACTTGAACTGTCATACCTTCCCTTCTAGTTCCGCGATTAATTGGTACAAACATACTATACAAAAGCGCAGAATGCACTCTAATAAAGCACGCCCCGGTTGTTGTAACCATATAAAATCGCTAGTTGAATAGTTTAGTAATCCGTTTATCGAAAATTTGGGTTGTTTTGATGAAGTTTTCTGTCTTATATGAGCAGTTTAAAAGTGGGGAAAACGCGTTAAATTATGATTAGCGGCCATGTAGAGGCTCCTTCACGTACGTCACAGCCCGATACGCTTCAGTGACCACCCCCGCCCATTTTCATTCTGCTTAATTTGGCACTTTTAAAAAAAAGCCGTATATAAGTTATTTATGGGTCGATTTCAAAAATTTAAAATCTAGCAATTGTCAAATTGAAACCCCTTTTCAACGAATCCGAAAGTGACCATATGTCATTTCATCTAACCTTTAAGATAATTATGGTTATATGACGTCAGATACCCTTAACGCGCGTTACTCGAAGGCGTACTTCTCTTTGAAATCAAATTCCATTACATTCTGGTGACATGAAAATTATTTATCACATGTCATGTTGTAGATAAAAGATTTCTCTAGCGATTGACGTTATAAGTATATTTTCCACAAATAATTTTGTATTTGAAACACTAACATACTTGATGGCTCTTTAAATGATTAACATCTAACCATCCACAGTGTGACTTACAAGTTGTTTTATACTAAACAGATATCAATGTAAACGAGAATTTTGAAATTGCAATACAGTAGCTCTTTATCCCCATCTCAATATCCCTCCTCCTCTTTCTCTTTCTCGCTCTCATCTGTATATCTCCCCTCTCTCATCCTGTCTCCCTCTCATCTGTATATCTCCCCTATCTCTAATCCTTTCTCCCTCTCATCTGTATATCTCCCCTCTCTCTAATCCTTTCTCCCTCTCATCTGTATATCTCCCCTCTCTCTCATCCTGTCTCCCTCTCATCTGTATATCTCCCCTCTCTCTAATCCTTTCTCCCTCTCATCTGTATATCTCCCCTCTCTCTCCTCCTGTCTCCCTCTCATCTGTATATCTCCCCTCTCTCTAATCCTTTCTCCCTCTCATCTGTATATCTCCCCTCTCTCTCCTCCTGTCTCCCTCTCATCTGTATATCTCCCCTCTCTCTCCTCCTGTCTCCCTCTCATCTGTATATCTCCCCTCTCTCTAATCCTTTCTCCCTCTCATCTGTATATCTCCCCTCTCTCTAATCCTTTCTCCCTCTCATCTGTATATCTCCCCTCTCTCTCATCCTGTCTCCCTCTCATCTGTATATCTCCCCTCTCTCTCCTCCTGTCTCCCTCTCATCTGTATATCTCCCCTCTCTCTCATCCTGTCTCCCTCTCATCTGTATATCTCCCCTCTCTCTAATCCTTTCTCCCTCTCATCTGTATATCTCCCCTCTCTCTAATCCTGTCTCCCTCTCATCTGTATATCTCCCCTCTCTCTCATCCTGTCTCCCTCTCATCTGTATATCTCCCCTCTCTCTAATCCTTTCTCCCTCTCATCTGTATATCTCCCCTCTCTCTAATCCTGTCTCCCTCTCATCTGTATATCTCCCCTCTCTCTCATCCTGTCTCCCTCTCATCTGTATATCTCCCCTCTCTCTAATCCTTTCTCCCTCTCATCTGTATATCTCCCCTCTCTCATCCTGTCTCCCTCTCATCTGTATATCTCCCCTCTCTCTCATCCTGTCGATCTCCCTCTCATCTGTATATCTCCCCTCTCTCTCCTCATGTCTCCCTCTCATCTGTACATCTCCCCTCTCTCTAATCCTTTCGCCCTCTCATCTGTATATCTCCCCTCTCTCTCATCCTGTCTCCCTCTCATCTGTATATCTCCCCTCTCTCTCATCCTTTCTCCCTCTCATCTGTATATCTCCCCTCTCTCTCATCCTGTCTCCCTCTCATCTGTATATCTCCCCTCTCTCTAATCCTTTCTCCCTCTCATCTGTATATCTCCCCTCTCTCTAATCCTGTCTCCCTCTCATCTGTATATCTCCCCTCTCTCTCATCCTGTCTCCCTCTCATCTGTATATCTCCCCTCTCTCTAATCCTTTCTCCCTCTCATCTGTATATCTCCCCTCTCTCTAATCCTGTCTCCCTCTCATCTGTATATCTCCCCTCTCTCTCATCCTGTCTCCCTCTCATCTGTATATCTCCCCTCTCTCTAATCCTTTCTCCCTCTCATCTGTATATCTCCCCTCTCTCATCCTGTCTCCCTCTCATCTGTATATCTCCCCTCTCTCTCATCCTGTCGATCTCCCTCTCATCTGTATATCTCCCCTCTCTCTCCTCATGTCTCCCTCTCATCTGTACATCTCCCCTCTCTCTAATCCTTTCGCCCTCTCATCTGTATATCTCCCCTCTCTCTCATCCTGTCTCCCTCTCATCTGTATATCTCCCCTCTGCCTCATCCTTTCTCCCTCCACCCTCTCTTCTCACACTTTAAGAATATTTATTGGTTGTGATTTACATTTTACGGATAACCTATAACATATTTGTTTGATTTGAAGGAATGGAATCTATAGATCTTTGACTTTCTAAACTGAGACAGAGTCGGTTCGGAAAGAGAATAAAATCAACACACAAATAACATACTTTAAGAACATTTGTTGGTTGATACATGTGTATTTACATTTTACAGATATCCTTTAAGATATTCGATTGATATGAGAGTTTTTAGAATCCACACATCTTCGACTTGCTAAACCGAGCCAAAATCACTTCGTAAATATAATAATATCATGGTTTCAAAATAGATGTTACACTGACTCAATATAACTTGTTTGTTTGTGGAGAAACTCATTTAATTCTAATTTGGCCAATCAATTAGGCTTCTGTCGCCGTTTAGCTGGGTATGTACATAGCTCTGGCGATGAGTTCATGGTTGTCGACAAACCAGAGTTAATTGCTGACCTCATGAACCACTGGCGACAACAAGGTGCTTTCCGAGATTTATATGATGCTCAAACTTTGTAGAGATTCCAACTGCAGCTTAGCACGAGATGTGGGTGACACAAGATGTATCTATAATAAAATTATAATGACACAAAACACCACACGATTCATTCTCAATCTCGGTTGTATGTTTAAGGGACACATTACATGCCCTTGATAGCATAAACTAATACCGGCTTCAGGGGAATAAGTTGCAGTATGAAACGTAAATGTAGCATAAACTTATTAACTTAATATGATCCTATAGAACGTTCTGTGAAGGCCTACTTTCCTGTGAAGTTGAAGCTCCCGAGGCCATCTTTAAGGAACACGATTATTGGTAATAAATGTCTCCTTTAATAACGATCGTAGTCCTAATTGAAACTGCATAGAAACCTCGGCAGCCCTAAGCAAAACTCGGAGATACGCGCGGAGACCGTTAGAATCCCTGTCTCGACGCCCGTCATTGTGTTCGGCTAATTTACTGCGATCTCCACAGAAGTAGGAACGCTAGCTGCCCGTTCAGTCACATCGACTAAGGCGACGCTGTGGACATCTGAAGAACCAATCGTTTGCCGACAGCGACAGCGACAGCGACAGCGGTGGAAATCAGCCTTGGTAGTGGTAGTGGAGATACTGATGCGCAATGCAGCAGGTGTGGTGACGACTGTACGCTTCCCCTCAGGTAGGTGCTTTAACTTCTATTCTCCATCAGTCGGTGTGCTTGTCTTGTACATAGAGAGAGTTAAAGTTGAGTGTTGAATGAAGATAATCCAGTAAATGAAACAATTATTGAACTTCTTAACTATTATGGCTTTATTCGAATTTTGATATTTAGAAAATAATACAATAACTTGTTCTAATGCAGATAGTTTTATTCCAAATAAACAAAGATATATTTATGTTTATTCGAATTGCAAAGTCGCCGCTAATGGCTGCGATACTGCCGAAGCGGCGTTAAGCAATAATTCACTCACTCACTCACTCTAATTGCAAAGCAAAAATAAAAAGAACTGTTATCACGATAATGTAAGAGTATAATCCTTCCACTTGTACGAGAAGAAGCAAAAAGAGTGTTTATTCAGTATGTAGGCCAAATGATCCAGAGTATAAAATGAAGAGAACATCAAGCACATGTAAAAGGTGACGGAGCATTGTACAGATAAAATGTAATTGGCAATATTTTTCAAAAGTTTGTCAACTTTTATTGTGAGTAATTAGTTGGTAATTAGTTGGTTGAATATGTATACATGTAAAATTTTAAAGGGGCAGTAGCACGTTTTTTTGCCAAATTTATTGTTTCCTATTTCCTATTTATAATGATAGTTTATGTCATTTAAATTAACTTTAGAGGGTAAAACATCTTATTACACAAACCAATTATCTGTAGTGGTAAAAACTATGTTGCGTATAAAGCAAAAATTGTATGGCGGCCATTTTATTGTGAACACAATTTATTATTTTCTATTAGAAAAACGATGCCCATGGCTTTACCGAAACATGTACACTCATTTTAAACTTTATTTTCTGAAGAGAGAAGGATGTTTTTACTATTGGTGAAATTATTTTTCAAAAACATTTCATCTACTTATTTGAGCGAAAAAATGTGCTACTGCCCCTTTAATGGCTGTCAAACAAAAAACTCCAAACATGGAGAATGTGCTAGATTATATTCTAAACATATGGCAAAGTCATTCGGTATTTGATAAAGCTATTACACATACCTTGATTTCGTTAACCTATGGTGATATGATGTGTATGATATAAATGGTCATAAGATTCAGGTGATAGCAAAACCAAATATCATGTTCATCAGGTTAAATTGATTTGACATTATTGCTAAACTTGCTGGACTTAAAACTCGGTTTGTCCATGTATATAAACACAGCAAAAACGGTTAAGTATCCCCACATTTAACATTTCTAATTTCTTCAGTAGGTGTGGGGCCATATAATGTTATCAACAGACAAAGGGGTTCTTCTGATTATGTACTGGTGTTACATTTCTTACTGAACGAATATCATGGAGGTAGCAATAGACACGTGAATTATGCCATCCTCGTTTTGTTCTATTGACCACTGTCAGAAAGGAGAGTGAGTGTCGGGAACACGGAGACGGCAGGTGACTGAGAGTTGTCTGACAAGCACATCGGTAGAACACTGAGACGGCAGGTGACTGAGAGATGTCTGACAAGCACATCGGTAGAACACTGAGACGGCAGGTGACTGAGAGTTGTCTGACAAGCACATCGGTAGAACACGGAGACGGCAGGTGACTGAGAGTTGTCTGACAAGCACATCGGTAGAACACTGAGACGACAGGTGACTGAGAGTTGTCTGACAAGCACATCGGTAGAACACTGAGACGGCAGGTGACTGAGAGTTGTCTGACAAGCACATCGGTAGAACACGGAGACGGCAGGTGACTGAGAGTTGTCTGACAAGCACATCGGTAGAACACTGAGACGGCAGGTGACTGAGAGTTGTCTGACAAGCACATCGGTAGAACACTGAGACGGCAGGTGACTGAGAGTTGTCTGACAAGCACATCGGTAGAACACTGAGACGGCAGTTGACTGAGAGTTGTCTGACAAGCACATCGGTAGAACACTGAGACGGCAGGTGACTGAGGGTTGTCTGACAAGCACATCGGTAGAACACTGAGACGGCAGGTGACTGAGGGTTGTCTGACAAGCACATCGGTAGAACACTGAGACGGCAGGTGACTGAGAGTTGTCTGACAAGCACATCGGTAGAACACTGAGAAGGCAGGTGACTGAGAGTTGTCTGACAAGCACATCGGTAGAACACGGAGACGGCAGGTGACTGAGAGTTGTCTGACAAGCACATCGGTAGAACACTGAGACGGCAGGTGACTGAGGGTTGTCTGACAAGCACATCGGTAGAACACTGAGACGGCAGGTGACTGAGAGTTGTCTGACAAGCACATCGGTAGAACACTGAGACGGCAGGTGACTGAGAGTTGTCTGACAAGCACATCGGTAGAACACTGAGACGGCAGGTGACTGAGAGTTGTCTGACAAGCACATCGGTAGAACACGGAGACGGCAGGTGACTGAGAGTTGTCTGACAAGCACATCGGTAGAACACTGAGACGGCAGGTGACTGAGAGTTGTCTGACAAGCACATCGGTAGAACACTGAGACGGCAGGTGACTGAGAGTTGTCTGACAAGCACATCGGTAGAACACTGAGACGGCAGGTGACTGAGAGTTGTCTGACAAGCACATCGGTAGAACACTGAGACGGCAGGTGACTGAGAGTTGTCTGACAAGCACTTCGGTAGAACACTGAGACGGCAGGTGACTGAGAGTTGTCTGACAAGCACTTCGGTAGAACACTGAGACGGCAGGTGACTGAGAGTTGTCTGACAAGCACTTCGGTAGAACACTGAGACGGCAGGTGACTGAGAGTTGTCTGACAAGCACATCGGTAGAACACTGAGACGGCAGGTGACTGAGAGTTGTCTGACAAGCACATCGGTAGAACACTGAGACGGCAGGTGACTGAGAGTTGTCTGACAAGCACTTCGGTAGAACACTGAGACGGCAGGTGACTGAGAGTTGTCTGACAAGCACATCGGTAGAACACTGAGACGGCAGGTGACTGAGAGTTGTCTGACAAGCACTTCGGTAGAACACTGAGACGGCAGGTGACTGAGAGTTGTCTGACAAGCACTTCGGTAGAACACCGAGACGGCAGGTGACTGAGAGTTGTCTGACAAGCACTTCGGTAGAACACTGAGACGGCAGGTGACTGAGAGTTGTCTGACAAGCACTTCGGTAGAACACTGAGACGGCAGGTGACTGAGAGTTGTCTGACAAGCACATCGGTAGAACACTGAGACGGCAGGTGACTGAGAGTTGTCTGACAAGCACTTCGGTAGAACACTGAGACGGCAGGTGACTGAGAGTTGTCTGACAAGCACATCGGTATAACACTGGGTGTCACTGCAGTGTCGGGTGTCGGTTAGTGAGGAAAGTTAAACATGTCCAAACAAAGCATCCGTCCCCGTTCTGGTAGACCCTGTGTAAGCACACGTCAAGATGAGCTCCCGTCCTGCTCAGTGTCATCCTTCTGCCTCCATTATAATGGACACGTACAGGTGCCTGCTCCTGATCGATCAGTCTGATGACCATAAACTTGCCACTTGATGGACTCCAACCCATCGTTCAAGATCCAACATCTGGAGAACAATGGTAGTCATACAGCTGCCATGGCCAGCACTGTCCCCTGATGTAAACCCCATTGAGCATATCTGGCAGATTTGTAGAAGAAAGCACTCTGCACTAAACCTGACTGAATTGGAGGCAGCCTTTATTATGAGGTGCGACATAAAATCCCCATGGAACAAATCAGGAAGCTTGTGAGGGAAATGCCGAGAAGAGTGTCTGCAGTCATACTGTCACAATGAGGCAGCATGCGTTATTGTCCCCCGACGCAACGCGGAACTATGTATTCAGCGGCGTCCGTACGTCCGTCCGTACGTACGTACGTCACATTTCTTGTTAACGCGATATCGCATGAAGCGTTTTATCCAAAGTCTTCAAATTTGGTGTCAGCCTTGTGGGAAGACGCAGACACCAGTCGATTTTGGTGACCTTGACCTTATTTTCAAGGTCACCACGACACTTTGACCAATTTTCAAACTTTTGTTTACGCGATATCTCATGAAACTTTGTATTGAGAGTTTTCAAATTTCATGTCGGCCTACATAGGGGAAAGACGCAAACACCAGTCGATTTTGGTGATCGTGACCTTTTTTTCAAGGTCACCGCGACACTTTGACCACTGTTCGAACTCTTGTTAACGCGATATATCATGACTGGATGGACCCAAAGTCTTCAAATTTGGTGCTAGGCTACATTTGGGGAAGACGTAGACACCAGTCGATTTTTGTGACCTTGACCATATTTTCAAGGTCACCACTACACTTTCACCAATTTATTGTCTCTTGTTAACGTGATATCTCATGACCGGTTAGACATAATGTCTTAATATTTGCTGACAGCCTATATTGGCTGTTTACGCAGACACCAGTCGATTTTGATGACCTTTACCTTAATTTCAAGGTCACCACAATGCTTTGACCACTTTTCGAACTCTTGTTAAAGCAATATCTCATGAACCAAAGCACCCAAAGTTGTCAAAGTTGGTCTCAGTCTACATTGGGATATGATGCAGACACAAGTCGATTTTGGTGACCTTGACCTTATTTTCAAGGTGACTATGACACTTGACCAAATGATGTGTCTTACTAAACCCAATGTTAACGGCGGGGGACATTGCCATGTTAGTGGCAAACACTTGTTAAAGGTTTGACTTAGCCTATTCAATATGTATTTCTTTGATGGCACATGTGATATGTGATTTTGTTCAAATTACGGGTATCTTGTTGCCCATGTGCTTGAATCAACATGACTTATTATGGTATTTCATTTACAATTATTTTGGTAGATGTTCGGTGTTTTAGCGCTCAGAATTGCGTTTATGAAATCCATCCCCAAGATAATGTTATATTAAATGCATGAAATGTTGTACTGAACAGCAAAAGAAACGCGAGCCAACTGTAACAATTTCGATATTACTGATAACGCTGTATTGAGCAAATTTGTAATGTCAGAGTATTCACATTTGAAGAACTTCTCCAGGGCATTATCTTATGCCATAGTCATTCTCTAGGAAAACAACCACATTCCTGTTGAAATGATGAAGGCCCCAATGTGCTTTTACATTCATATGGAACTTGTGCAAACACCCCCATGAAGTTGTGTGATGCAAAACCCCTCGCTGATTTTGATTTTACGTTATACGTTATTACGTTACGTTATTACGTCATTTTGAATTTCATTTCATTCAGTCACAATTTCATAGAGCAAGTCTCGGATTACATGCTCATGCAGATCATGTTAACATGACAACATATGACGTTCATTTTCGCGAACTGATACACTTCGACTTTGCATTAATGGTAACCATCTGTACCCTACAGTATCAATAGCTCAACATTGTTCTCTTATGACAAACCATTGACTGATATGCAAACAGAAACTATAATCATTAAAACTCGCGTTTCTTTTGCTGTTCAGTATATTTCATATAATATAGGCTTGGTGTTCAGTACCACAATAAAGATAAAATACGAATGAATTGTTTAACGTTTACTCTCAAGGTCAATAAAACAGTTTGGACAGAGGTCATTTGCATATATGGTATCAACTCCTTGGAATGACTGCCCGTCGAAATCAAGCTATCCCGATCACTGACAATTCTTAAAAGTTACTTAAAGACCTACCTGTTTAATGTCACAAACTGTACGATACCAGTACAAACCAGCATCTCTACTTCCATGTGTTTGTAATTCACGTAGCGCTGTGAGCAGACAATGAGTGCCTGGAGTTTGGCGTTTTATAGATTTACTTTATTATGAATATTATCTAAAGTCTGTAATAACGCTGTATACAAGTGTAGACATTTCTCAATCCTATATGGGAGGATGGTTTTACTACTTGTTTTATATGACGTTCAGAAATATACACAAAGAAAACAGTTAAGCACCCCCTGATATTTTCATATAGCTGAATGTCAGAAACGAGTAAGCTCTGCAATGACCCTAAATTAGTCTGAGATTGTTTTTCCTGATAGAACAACCATCTGGCAAGACAGAAACGCAACAATATGTAGCTGTTATCATTATTTAATAGCGATGACGTCATGTTTACACAGGTACTGTTTCTACCATTAAACAATGTCCACAAAAGTATGGAGCTGCAAGTGAAACAATACACATTCGCATTGGTATTGTCACTTCTAAATGTTCTTGGTAGACCCTAGTGTACATGTTCAATAAGAATGATCAGTATCTGGTAGGACCGCCACCTACCCGGATGACACACTGCACCCTACGTCTCATGCCTCTAGTCGGATCTGTTCTTGTGTCAATAACATCCACTCAGCGTGCAGAGCTGCCTCCAACTCATGTAAATTCTGCACTGGAGGGTTCCGAGCCTGGAGTCGCCGCCCTAGAATATCCCACACATGCTCCAGAGCGTTCAGATCTGAGCTTACTGCTGACCAGGGTAAAGGTGTCACTGCTTTGGCTCGCATGTAATCGACAACGGCACATGATCGGTGAGGCCGGACGTCGTCCATTTACTGTGGTCGTGAAGCAAGTGCATGGTTATCGAAATGAGGAACAACGACCGGCTGTATCACGTCCCGGATGTATTGAGCTCCTGTTAGGTTGCCCCTGATGGTGACCAAATCCAGCTTGCAGTCATGAGGCAGACATCTCTCTCGTCAGACCATTGGATTTTCTGCCAGGTCCTCTGATTCCAGTGTTGTCTGTCCAAACACCATGCCAACGTGCACGTTTATGATGGTGTATCAACAAGGAACATTTAATTACCCTTCTTGCCTTTAGTCTTGCCGATTTGAGGCGATTTCTGACTGTTCTGGTGCTGATGATGTTTCGATTTGGTAACCACAGACGTTTCAGCTGAGGACTTGTCAGGAAGGGTTCTCGGCGTACATGTCGAAGAAGGGGCCGGTCCTCTCGAGGTGTAGTGACAGTAGGTCTTCCCGCATGCTTCCAGACTTAACGACTAACAACAGTGTAATGGTAGCCCAAATTTCGTCCTATCGCCTTAAAGGACATTGCACGTGTATGCCCCGAACGTGTAGGCGCGACTGTGACGCATCACTGGTTGGAACGTATCGCACAAACACTACTCTTCTCATAAATGAACCTTGTTTAACTATTTAAAATATTCTCGAAAAGATATCATCAGAAATATCAGGGGGTGCTGAACCTTTTTCTTTGTGTGTATGTACCCTGGTACCCAAAGTCTACTAAGATGGACATTTGCTACCTGTTCAGACAAAATCTAGTATATCCTCAAATTTGGATTCTTTCGAGAGTAGGTTATTTAAGCATGTTGGACAAAATCAGAATGGATGTTTTAAACAAGAAATGTTAATGAACTAAAGTAATCCATAATAGCTGTTTCATCTATAGTACGAAGGTTAAAAACATTTGATGTTTCAAATTTCATTAAAATCCGATCGTCATTATGCTGCACCAACTGATAATTACAATAGGTTTTAATGAGATTGTTGAGGTGAAATATACAAGGGAACGGACCACTCGGCACGTCAACACCAGGAATTCTTCTATACACAAAATATGTTAAAGAATCTTTTCCAAACACACGACATATTGTAACTCCTTTATCACTAATTAATCCTTTAATTCAAATGATGTTTTCAAACTAATTTAAATCATCAAATAGCACCTTTCGTTATCCACATATGATTTTCAAATATACATTTCATAGAGAGTAACTCTTAATGGTCGCACATTTAGGGAAAGGATTTTAAAACAATGATTTAAAAAATTCTTTGGAGATTAACGATATTCAAATGTTAGAATCAGGAGGGAAGAATCAAATTAGGTTATCCTTGTAAGATTTATGAAGAATTAATAATATACAAAATAATTAACTCGTTTAATAAAAATAGAGCCATGGGCTCTGTAGCTCATCAGAGTTTATTTTGTCTGATGATGAAGACAGAAATATGTTGTCTCAATATAATGCACAATCCCTAACCCTGACAAATCTTAGTCTTGAAATTGAGAGAGAGCACTCAGCAAGGTCAACACACAGGAGATTATGCAATATTCTGACCCCTTGGCTCTGGTTACAAGCCAGCTGTGTTTTTTGTGTTTTACCGCCAAATTATGTAATAGACTCTTGCTTGCACTAAACACTGGCAGCACTGATCTAACTGTATAAGGCTTAAAGAGAACAGGCAATGTGATGAATCTCATGGTACATAGTACAATTTAGAATCACCTTGGCTAAACAATCTCGGTTCTAAGCCTTGTCATCCAAACATCTAAACATTCTGAACAAAATATTCCTTCTAGTTTGTTCTGGATGAAAACAGGATTTTAGGTAATGGCCTACGGGGCTCTTATTTGGGGCCACTGGGTCACCAAATCTACAATTTAGAATCTCCATTGGCTAAAGACTCTTTACACAACATGACAACCTTCTAGGTCTTTTCGTTCTGGAGAAGAAGATGAAAATAATCTTATCTTATCATTTCATCACCAGTCATATGCAGTTCACATATCTCATGTAAAATAAAAGAATTCTTAACTCCTCTTCAATTTAGTCCTTTATGCCTTGTCACAATTTTCAGTTCATAGGCTATTCAATAGTTCTCATTTCACATTGATTACATCAATTTGACAAACATGTCCACAATGTAGATTGTTATCTAAAGTAGACATATATTTCAAATCATTGTGATTGAAGTGTCATAAAATATCAGTTCAAAATTCATTTTCAAAGGTTTTTTTTAGGCTGTGGCCCATATTTGGGGTCACAGGGTCACCAAATTTACAAGTTTGAATCCCCATTGGCTAAAGAGTTTGCATACAATATTACAGCCTTCTAGATCTTTTTGTTCCGGAGAAAAAGATGAAAACAGGATTTTAGGTAATGGCCTGTGAGGCCCTTATTTGGGGCCACAGGGTCACCAAATCTACAATTTAGAATCTTCATTGGCTAAAGACTCTTTACACAACATGACAACCTTCTAGGTCTTTTCGTTCTGGAGAAGAAGATGAAAATAATCTTATCTTATCATTTCATCACCAGTCATATGCAGTTCACATATCTCATGTAAAATAAAAGAATTCTTAACTCCTCTTCAATTTAGTCCTTTATGCCTTGTCACAATTTTCAGTTCATAGGCTATTCAATAGTTCTCATTTCACATTGATTACATCAATTTGACAAACATGTCCACAATGTAGATTGTTATCTAAAGTCGACATACATTTCAAATAAAGTGGTTGAAGTGTCATAAAATATCAGTTCAAAATTCATTTTCAAAGGTTTTTTCTAGGCTGTGGCCCATATTTGGGGTCACAGGGTCACCAAATTTACAAGTTTGAATCCCCATTGGCTAAAGAGTTTGCATACAATATTACAGCCTTCTAGATCTTTTTGTTCCGGAGAAAAAGATGAAAACAGGATTTTAGGTAATGGCCTGTGAGGCCCTTATTTGGGGCCACAGGGTCACCAAATCTACAATTTAGAATCTCCATTGGCTAAAGACTCTTTACACAACATGACAACCTTCTAGGTCTTTTCGTTCTGGAGAAGAAGATGAAAATAATCTTATCTTATCATTTCATCACCAGTCATATGCAGTTCACATATCTCATGTAAAATAAACGAATTCTTAACTCCTCTTCAATTTAGTCCTTTATGCCTTGTCACAATTTTCAGTTCATAGGCTATTCAATAGTTCTCATTTCACATTGATTACATCAATTTGACAAACATGTCCACAATGTAGATTGTTATCTAAAGTCGACATACATTTCAAATAAAGTGGTTGAAGTGTCATAAAATATCAGTTCAAAATTCATTTTCAAAGGTTTTTTCTAGGCTGTGGCCCATATTTGGGGTCACAGGGTCACCAAATTTACAAGTTTGAATTCCCATTGGCTAAAGAGTTTGAATACAATATTACAGCCTGCTAGATCTTTTTGTTCCGGAGAAAGAGATGAAAACAAGATTTTAGGTAATGGCCTGTGAGGCCCTTATTTGGGGTCACAGGGTCACCAAATCTACAATTTAGAATCTCCATTAGCTAAAGACTCTTTACACAACATGACAACCTTCTAGGTCTTTTCGTTCTGGAGAAAAAGATGAAAATAATCTTATCTTATCATTTCATCACCAGTCATATGCAGTTCACATATCTCATGTAAAATAAAAGAATTCTTAACTCCTCTTCAATTTAGTCCTTTATGACTTGTCACAATTTTCATTTCATAGGCTATTCAACAGTTCTCATTTCACATTGATTACATCAATTTGACAAACATGTCCACAATGTAAATTGTTCTTTCAAGTCGACATACATTTCAAATAAAGTGAAAGAAGTGCACATAAAATATCAGTTCAAAATTCAATTTCGACAGGTTTTTTTGGCTGTGGCCCATATTTGGGGTCTCAGGGTCACCAAATTTACAAGTTAGAATCCCCATTTGCTAAAGAGTTTGCATACAATATTACAGCCTTCTAGGTCTTTTTGTTCCGGAGAAAAAGATGAAAACAGGATTTTAGGTAATGGCCTGTGAGGCCCTTATTTGGGGTCACAGGGTCACCAAATCTACAATTTAGAATCCCCATTGGAGTCTGTACATATAATTTCAGCTCTCTGGAGTCATTGGTTCTGGAGAAGAAGATGAAAATAGCTTTATAGCTTATGACCCCTGTGGCCCTTATTTGGGGTCACATGGTCACCAAATCTACAATTTAGAATCCCCATTGGCCAAGGAGTCTGTACATAAAATTTCAGCTCTCTGGAGTCATTGGTTCTGGAGAAGAAGATGAAAATAGCTTTATAGCTTATGACCCCTGTGGCCCTTATTTGGGGTCACATGGTCACCAAATCTACAATTTAGAATCCCCATTGGCCAAGGAGTCTGTACATAAAATTTCAGCTCTCTGGAGTCATTGGTTCTGGAGAAGAAGATGAAAATAGCTTTTAAGGTTATGACCCCTGGGGCCCTTATTTGGGGTCACAGAGTCACCAAATCTACAATTTAGAATCCCCATTGGCCAAGGAGTCTGTACATAACATTTCAGCTCTCTAGAGTTATTGGTTCTGGAGAAGAAGTCGAAAAAGTGAAACGGACAGACGGACGGACGGGCGGACGGACGGACGGACGGATGGACGGACGCCATCCCATGCCATAAGCCCATCGGGCCTTTCAGGCCTGATGAGCTAAAAATGGTATTAAATAGAAGGCCGTTTAGTATCTTCTATGTATAAGGGTTATTTGTTCTTTTGAATTTAGAAAGTGCATCTGTTCATTGAAACAGCTCTACACATGCAGTTGAAGTGTACTTGAACCAAGAGTAGTCGGCGATAAGTACGATACGATCATACAGTGACGGACAGACTTTTTAACTCGTGAGTCGCAAAATAACAGACAGATAGCCTTATATTGGTTACATACATTCGATATAAGTACATTTGTTATGTGGTCAGGTTAACAATCGAAAGTGATAAGTTAATTGTTGTTTCAAAATTAAAAAAGGGTTGATAAACAAATTACATAAATTGGACATTTATGTTTCCTGAGGATAATAACTATACACATTTATTAACGGAATAATGTTTACAGTAGTATTTCTTTAAGAGAATCGATCTCAAATGGTTGCACAATGGGCATTGCAGTAAAAAGTGAAATTCATCTTTATTGGTCAAGATAGCCGTTCATCTCTTGATATTTTACTGATACTATATTTACCAGTTTGAATTAATAATGTACGAGATGATAATGTTAACTTGCTTTATGCATATCTATGTCGACAATTCAAATAAATTGCAATACATTTCAAAACTAAACATTTGTTTGAATTGTTTATATAACAGACTGAGTACAGTACAGTACAGAGTAGGTAGTACAGTACGGAGTAGATAGCGGTAGAGTGGTACCGATAAGTAATACATTTATCCTGGAGTCGTTGTTTTGACAATGGTATAAAACTGTGACATTTACATCAAAGGGAATTTCAAACAACCAAGCATAACATAACCCATTTATTGATTGAGTATATTTGACTTCCCTCAAACTGCTGTTTTCTGATTTTACCACTTTTAACCAAAGTCTAACTATTTGCAACTATCGCTTATTACTGACATAACTAAGAAGAATCTTCTGATTTCACCATACAACAGCAGCTTATTTATATTATTTTTAACACCTAAACTGTTTTAACGAAATTTACGATGAACATTTTCAATACACTGACACTGTCCATCTTTAACACTCAAGAATCATACTTTAGACTGCTACCACCAAATTCCAAAGCTGTTTTAACATAAATTATATTTGATCTTATTTCCTTTAATAAAGCGTTTTATTCTTTAAAGAGCCATCACGGATGTTAGTGTTTCAAATTTTTGGAAAATATACTTATAACGTCAGTCGCCAGAGAAATCTTTTATCTACAACATGGCATATGTTAAATAATTTTCATATCACGACAATGTATTGCAATTTGGTTTCAAAGAGAAGTATCACTTCGACCAGCGCGCGCTACGGGTATCTGACTTATATAAACAGAATCCCCTTTTTTGCGTAATACGTACTACACAAACGAAGCGTGAAGGCTCGTCTCTAGCGCAAGTCGCCATAACAACCCATGTGCTGCACGTGCTGCACGTGCTGCACGTGTCTCTCTTGCAAAGTACTCTTGTCACACATTACTGAATGTGACGATTGCTTTACAAACTATGTTTCTAAATGTCCTGAGAATATACACATTATTTCCTGTATAATGTTTTTTTTATTGAGATAAGACCAGCAAATTATGACACATTTTTACTCTCATTAATTATAAAATTCAAGAAAAATACCTAGTTGGGTAAAACAATTATTCCAATATATGTAGCAAATACATAATTAAATGAAATGGTAAATAAATAACCGTCAAAAAATTATATATTTCGATTTTTTCATTGCTCATATTTTTTGTTATTTTTTCGTGTCTTTGTTTACTGTGTGTGAGCTAGACCATAATGCTTTGCGCTTGAAAATAATAGACTGGATCTATATTTAGACTTGAAAACACCTTTACTAATTAATGCAATTTCTCGGCTTATTTTAAGTTGGAAAAATTAGAGAAAAATTAAATGTATTTATTTCACGGAGATTGATTTTTGGAAAAAAATTGATATTTTCATCAACATCCGTGATGGCTCTTTAAGTTCCTTATTTACCAACAATTTTCATTTGATTTAAATGATAAACTTATTAATTGAACTCTGCAAGACTTTCGAGTTGAACAGTACCATAATAGAAGACCTGCTTTGGTAAAATGTATAACTTTAGAATACAAAGATTGTTTTGTTAATTAATGACAGGCGTGCATTTGTAGTAGTTCAAGTGCGGACTGGAAACAACTCCAATTCTAAGTGAAGTAAACACACTCATCTGTTAGCCTACATAAAGGAGAAGTTTTTTCTGAGATCATCAGGCCTGGAGGGCACTGCATGGGGACCGGTAAACAAGATCCATTGGTAACAGAAAGCTGAAATCATTTTCATTTGTACAGATACCATGTTCAATTGGGATAATATCTTGATATGGCGATTATGTAGTAAGTACCACTAAAAACCGTATTAGTATTTCCGTATTTCCACAAGAAGTTGACGTCTTTTGCACAGACTCAGTGGCAGATGTGATTTATAAATGGTAAATTTGGAGAATATGTGGCACCTAGTGAGCACCATATGGGTCTTATAGTAAACACCTTTTTGCGTCTTATTCTTAAGAACGAAAATCCCCAAAAAGCTGAAATGATTTGTTCAGACTCTGTGAATGCCAATGTCAATTATAAATTGTAGACTTGTTGGTCATGTTGTCCATTATAAGGATCCATTGGGGCCAAATACTAAAACATATGTTGATTTTTTTTAGAAAGAAAAAGCCTGGTAAGCTAAATTGTTGTGTACAAACTCTTTGACAGATAAGAAGCGTAAAGTGTAATTTTGGTCAATAGTAAAAATACAAGTGTCACATTTGTCAGCACTAAAACCCGGTCTGTCTCCTGTCGGGAACTGCAAGCTGGGTTCTTGTTTGCAGTCTTTGGTCAAGTCGAGTAAAAATATACACTGGGAAAAAAGAAAGTATAGGTACAACAACGCAATATAGTCTAATCAACGAGTGATGAACACAAATGAAACATATATAGTTATACCATGTTTCTAAAGGCAAAGGAACTTAATCTGTAACTTTTGGAAGCATTATCTCTTCATAATTCTGAAAGTCACTGCTTTTAAAAAACCGTCGTTATAGAATATAGTGTCATATACTCGTTATGGATGTATGGAATGAACTTTTTTGTCAGACTTTGGCAGATGTGCTTTTATTCTTGTATGTTGTTTTGTATATGTGTGATAATAGGCTACTTGAGTTTACTTTAATTAATAGCAAGCTATTTACAACATATCTAAGTAGTTAAATTACCTATTTTGAAACACGAAAACATTTAACACTCCATATCAAGTATCGAACAATGAGCGTGATAAGCATGCTATGTTGAACATGATAAGCAAACATATACCATAATATCAGAATGAAGACAATCAATGAAACATCCCGGCCACACCCTGGTGCAAATCAGTATTACGATTTAAATGATTCGTCCAGCAGACAAGGTTGCTACCATGAACACTACCATGAACTTGTTGATACTTCCTTCCTTCACTTGAAAACATTACATAATCCATACCCATAGTTGGTTTACATACAATATCAAATAAGGTTTAACAGCAAATGAATTACTGAATTATACATTGTAACTCACCTTCATTTCGCCCCAAACAGACCATGAAACAAAGTATACAGTATATTCTCGTTTGAAACATCAGACACCACTCAACGTTGCCCACAACATTGCGACCAAGCGCTTTTGACTGTGTGCAGAAGTTAGAAACTCATCTTGGCAACATATGACACTCATGATGTCCTTGCGTGAATAACGTCCGTGCAGCTACGGTTTTCGCTTAACGCGGATAGATAGATGGTCATGAACTGTAGGGCTAGTTAAAACAGTGTTAGTAACATAAATAATTTCAAAAACAAAAGTTTCAATTTAAAATTTTCATTTCATATAGATTCAATGTACAGGTAATGCAGTTTCTGAAGTAAAACCGAAACGAAAAAGTTTGTTACTTGCTTAGAATTTCTGATTGACAACCAAGAATGGACACGAAACGATTTGCACGTGTATTTCAGTGCACGTGTACACGTGAAGTCTAAGCAATGTTTGGAGTCGAGTTTACTCATTAATACTCGAGCATTATACCATTACAACTATTTCAAAACGTTCATATCAAGTAACTATTTTGTATTTGCCGTATACAAAGATATGACTTTGTACTTTATCAATCATAACTGTGTGGTGTGTGTGAAATAATGACCTCGACCTCGTAAATATATTTGATACCCATCTCGCGTACCGCTCGCGATCGACGGTTAATATCACAAATATTCACTCATTATTTCAACCAAATATCTTGTGTGTTAGTATCATACTCTCAGAAATCGTGTATTTCTTTTTTTGAGAGATATATCCTCATCACAAACATATCAGAAGCAGAAATAGTTTGTGTTTGACTCTGTTGAACAAAAGGTTACTTTCTTGCCCGGGAGTTTAGATTTGTTAAAACTCGGAAAATTCTGAAAAAGACTGTTTCAATTCGTGTTTTACCGTAAATAGAACCTCGATGATGTTGAGATAATTGATATGGTGATCACGATATGGGATTTTGCAGCGTTAACCACTTTCACTCACCTTCGGATTGATTAATGTAAAGTGTTTCGCGTGTCCAGATATAAACACTTTTAGATACAAAAACTAATAGAGTATCTGATAGACAATGACTTTCCCCGCTTCTGCCATACCCACTTCGTTCATTCCCATTGCGTGAATATATCAATCAGATACACAGCCTGATTCATGTGACACTAATACGGGGCCAGAAATAACACTGAAACGGCGTCAACCACAAATCATCTTAATCAAGATTGATTAATGCGCAGTTTGTGCGTGTCGGATACAACCGGATATAAGCAGTAAATTCCCCGATTGACGGTGTTTCCCCATCCCCAGGTATAAATATTGGTATTTCATTTTAAACACGTACCGTTATGTGGTATGAGTGGATATGAGTGCGCGACTTACTATGTGTTACTTTATACTTAAGTGCAAATATATATGTACCGTATTTCCTCTTATTGACGCCCGGGCCCTTATAAAAGGATAGATGCAATGACATATGGTCCAAATCGGATTCATTGAAATGGGATGTCAATTTGACAACTGCTCGATTTTAAATTTCTGAAATCGGTCCATAAATTACTTATATACGGTCGCCGCTAATGGCTGCAATACTGCCGAAGCGGCGTTAAACAATAATTCACTCACTCACTCACTTATATACGGCTTTTTAAAAAACGCCTAATTTAGCCCCGGCGACCAGAATTAAAGTCTGCGGGGGTGTGGCCCCTGAAGGGATGACTTCTGTGACGTATCTGGAGGAATCTCATTATCGGCGATAGTCATAATTCAACGTAATTTTGCAACATTTTGATTGTTAATTTCACAAAGAAATCTTCAATAAATCAACTTAAATTTCCCATATTTTGAATGTTTAGATATCCAACTAGGTAATTCCGCAGATGACACTTTCACAATTATTACATAAACATGTCTTTTTGGCGATGTAATACACCTCATAAATTCATTTAGCGGCAGTGATAATCATCATTTATTAATTAACGAGACTCGGCGGATTAGCTGTCTAGCCGACCCCGTCTGTCGCTTATCACAGTCACGCCTCAGTGAGCATTTTCAAAATGAATCGCCCAACTAATTGCGGTAGTGTTAACATGGGGGAAATAAAATCGCCTTAATTATCAATTACAAGTGTATATTGTCTCGATTTTATGCTCAATTGATTCCGATATACAATATACGTAGCGGTAATCATCTGTCATTCTTGAGAAAAATGCATTTCTGATAACTGAAGAAAATATCTTAGAATAACACAAACTCCTCGCCATTCGACGTAAACCTAATTAGAATGGTAGTTTAACCCTCTTAGTACCTGGGAATATTACACATCTTCCTTACACGAGGCATAACTCTTGCCAGTCTCCGTATTTGGCTGATTAAAGCCTGCAGTATTTCCGTGCTAGGAAATCAGAGCCCACTGTGCATTTCAGGTGCATAGCTCCACTATCTCATCACTTTCAAGTGTTGCTAATTTAGCTCATTAAGCCTGAAAGGCCCAATTGGCTTACAACATGGAATAACGGTCGGCGGCGTCCGTCCCTTCACAAAACCTTTTTGCATGTTCGACTTCTTCTAAGGTTCCGCTTGATCTAGTCTTGTGTGAAGAGTCCATCAACAGTGCGGGATATGCAGGGTAAATATGCAGGGTAAATATGCACGGTACATTAAGTGGCTCGGTGGCCCTCCAGAACCGAAAGTCCTTCAGTGCTTTATACCCCCATTTCACTGAGCTTCGAGTCGTTGCCGACTGAAAATAGTCAAAAAATACAAGTCGTCAGTGAGTTGGTTGTCAGTGACTCGTAATGAGGCCTGAGTCCGCTTAAGTTGGCTTGAAACGTATATAAGCCTCCAAGAGTATTCAAGAGTCTTTAAGAGTCTGGTGGTCAAATTCAGTCGGAATTGGGTTTTTGAACATGTTTGAAAAACCGACTTTTTCAGTCGGGCGATGCTCGTTGTTATAGACTGGAAATTCCAAGAATTCCATCGAGTCGTATTCCGTACACTAGCCGTTAATAGTGATGAGTGGGTCGGGAATGAGTCCTTGTCAGAGTCGTGGTGGCGGATTAGTGTCGGGAAAGAGTTGGCAGTTAGTCGTGAACGGGTCATGAGTTCCTCCTCACTATGTCGTAAGTAAGTCGTAAGTCACTCGTAGAAATATCAAATTTGACAATTTATCCCCAAACGTTCCCCGACTCATGCCGACAAGTTGGGAACAGTCGGGAATAGTCGTGAAGACTTTTGAAGTCGTACCTCAGTGAAATGGGGGTATTAATTTGACCAATGTGAAACATAAGCACCTGATAACTGCTTCTTGAACGTGTATGCCTAATGTTCCTGTACTGTATAAGATATATATTATATAAAAACTGATTAGCCTGTCAATGACTCTAATTTTTATTTCTTTGTAGCCATGTGGCTTGTGTTCTTCGCGATCCATGTTTAAGTCGACCAACGACCTTTAAATAGTTTCCTAAAATAAGCTTTAAAATTCTGTTCTTCCTAACGTGTCCGATCATTTATTCGGAGCATTGTTTCATATTGAGAGAATAGCAAACTACGTGCTTTGTAATACATGTTTGTAATAGTTAGACCATGAGGGCCTGTTGTCTTATCGTTGAAATGGTTAGTTAGACCACGAGCGCGTAGACAACAAGGCCCGAATGGTCTAACTTGCTTAGACTTTTGCAAAATGGGGAAGGCTACCGGAAAAGGGACCACATGGTTGATCCTGGTTTACGAGATATAGGCTCTGAAAGTTTTTTGGAGCATTAAATTTTAAATTTTCATTTTTTTTAATGCTAGTGAAATAATAGTTCATTAACATCTCTTCTTTACGTTCAAAGTCTCCAATTGCCTTATTTGCTTCTATAAAATCCTGAAAAACATTGATAATAAAAGGTACCAAAAGGTGCCACTTGGTCGGAACAACTGCTTATGCTGCATATCACTTTATTTTGAAGCTTTCGAGCTGTTGGCCTAGCAGATATTTTACGGTCGCATCTTTAGCATGGGTTATTGCTGTTTGCAGCGTAACAGCGTTCTCAGTGACCGCAAACTTGGCAGGTACATACTTCCGGAGTAGTATGTTTATACTATAGTTTGGCAGGAAAGTAAGTGACACCCTATTTTGTACAATAACTACAAAACCAGGCAAACTAGCAAACTCATCTTTTGCCAATCTTAATTTTATGTTAGTACCTAATAGGATTCTAAATTTGAAAATTTTGTGAAACGAAATGAAAAATCTGTCTATATAACCATCATATGAAATCTGATGTAAACACGCGAGTCTTGCAGAGGGTGGTGGCCAGAGTTTGAAACAGCCGCTATTTCAGGATGTGCTACGTCACAGCAACTAAGACAGAGGAGTTTATTTTATATATTTTGAACTTACTGCGACCTATTACAAAACATATCAGAATTAAATTGGAACAAAATAATAATTTCACGAAAGTCATTTCAACTTGGCAATGGACTCCAATGATTAAAGTAGAAGACATGTGCCAAATTTAACAGAATTGGATGATAAGTTTTTCCCGGACAAGATTATGAGACGGACAGAAGGATGAACGGAATCGATGGTACTTCTGTATAGCCTCGGTCGGTGGTACAATACAGTTCACAATTAAAGTTAATATATTTCGTCTTTCAACTATTCTTTTACAATATCTATTTTTTGGTGTTGGGTTTATCAACGTGTTTTATAAGCATATGTCCTTATGCTAATCTGAAGAAAAAGGAACCACATCGACCACTACACATGCACGTACATCTTAATAACATGCAAAACACTTTTGTTCTGCACACACATACGTTAACACATGTTGAAACAAATTCTGATACACACACCGTAACTTCGTGTTTGATAATGTTTTATGGTTAAATGAATACAGACAACAGTTGTAAGCAAAGTTTTCTCATTTCCATAGTCCCAATAATTTTGACCCTACCGCTCTTTAACTTACCATCGCTTTGCCATTTTTTTTATATCATAATTTGATGATTATTATTAATTTTAAAGGGTAGACATCGTTTTTATGATCCTGTGCCTAACTCAATACCGACCAGTTGGTCCCTTTCCGGTAGCCTTCCCAAATAATAATACGTTTGTGAAAATCTATCTAATCAACTAATTTAATATTTTTTCTCGCGAACTATATTGTTTTGGACAAAGCACACATGTGAAGCCCATGCCACACACGAAATTGACATCAAAACAATACCGCAGAGCTTGTGAAAATCGCTTTCTCACAATTTACACGTGCGAGTGGACCTCTGACTTGCGCACGTGGCGCTCCAGTCACTCGGAAACAGGCATTTAAATGTTGAGACGTGGATATTTGCAGCTCAATTCGACGTACTTGGAGGGATTGAAATGTTGGTCTGCTTGTTTGTGAGGTAAGAATTATCATGATTATAACGAACAACTACTATGTAAGAAACGTTTCATTAAATTTTCATTAAATCTATCTCACGCAGCCTTGATAGTCAGCGGGAATATGGACACGTGTATTTCAGTTTCTCCCTTCACTTGCAAATTGATCATTGGCATTGCTTAAAAAATAACATTTACTGAGTATTTAATAGATTTGGTTTTAAACAGTACGCAATTTCACATCACTGTAGAAATATTTTAAACACTTCGATTGAAATGGTGTAATACTAATAGGTTACTGAACATACAGTTACTTGTGTGCTACAGCCAATATATAAATACAATTAACTTTCACAAGGCTTTTTTAATGTGTTTATAGGTTTCGGGAAGTATTGAAGTAGAAGAAGTTTATTCAATTGAAGTATGTAGGCCATAGGCCCATAATACAGCATGTACATATTGCATGTGTTATATAATTGATGCTCTTAATTGCATAGCTTTAACAATGAAAGTTGCTAACAACTTGATGGTAATTGGGTTATATGACGACATTAAAACATAAAACTTATGTCTGCTTGGAAATTGAAAATATCGTTTAGGAATAAATTCATTTCTTAAATCATCATAACATTTGCATATTAAAATAAAGTGATATTCATCTTCTATATAATTACATTTACATACATTGCATATTCGCTCATTTCTGGGTTCCTTATTATGCCTACCGGTTTCAACTCTAAGATGGCTAGAGCAACATCGTAAGCGAGCCATTGCATGTCTAAATTTATCACATGTTAAAACAGTAATGTACAATTCAGTGGAAAAACTGTGTTTATACATAGCATATAAATAAGCCTTGGGACTATCTTGAACAGCAGAGTGCCAATCTTGTTCACAACAAAATTTTAATCTATTGAAAAATTCATTTACGAACATAGAAATATTGTTAATACGCTGATACTCCCAAACATACTGAAACCCGAGTGAACATAAAATATCTCTGACATTAGAAGTCCAGTTGACATTACCATTATTAATAGCTTGTAACTGCATATTATAACATTTTTTTACATATCTGTAATTAGGCATAGCTAAAATTTTACCCCAGTAGGATATCACTCTTTTATATACAAAAATATACATAGGGTATCGGCCACATTCACCTCTAACAATATGGTTGGAAGTTGATGACTTTACACCGAGAAAACGTTTACAAGCTTGCATATGTATAACCTCTATTTCCGAACAGATGCCTTTATTTAACCCCCAGATTTCAGATCCATACAATAATAAGGGACTTACTTGGGAATCAAATATTTTAAAGAAAAGCTTAAACGAAAGAGGCCTTAGTTTATGTAATGAGGCAAAAATACCATATAACACCTTTTTTGCTTGAAGCACCGCATTATGTATATGTTTCCGCCATGAAAGGGACCTCGTAAACAATAGTCCAAGATATTTATAAGAACTTTCACAATCCAATTTGATTCCATTAAAATACCACTTTTCTTGGTGAGACAATACCCCGCCTTTTTTAAAAACGACAACCTTCGTTTTATCTAAATTTACAGACAACATGTATTCCTCACAAAACGATTGTAAAATATCTATGCGATGTTGAAGTCCAAAAATAGTGTCAGAAATGAAAATGACATCATCAGCAAATAATAATAAAAATAGTTCCACTAGTTCCGGATGCATTTGAATACCATGAGAACAATTAGACTCTATTTCCTTTGCAAGATCATTAATGAACATTGAAAACAAAAGGGGACTTAAAACACAACCTTGTCTTAATCCAATAGGACAATCAAACGATTGAGAATACTCATTGCGAGCCCGAACACATGCCTTAACACAGTCATAAATAGACTGTAAAGACTTACTAAACTTGGAAGATACACCTTGACGTGATAAAATATGCCACAATTTCGACCTATCAACGAGATCAAAAGCCTTTTTGAAATCTACGAACAAAGCGTACACCTTGCCTCTCTTCTTAGACAAATAACGCTGAATAACAGACTGGAGAATATACATGTTGTCTACAGTGCTGTAACCCTTCCGAAACCCTGCCTGAGATTCCACAATCTTACTGTTAGCATCCGACCAAAAAGAAAGCCTATTGTTTAATATAGAAGTGTATAATTTGCTGACCACACTAAGTAAAGCAATACCTCTGTAATTGTCCGGTACATTAGGATCACCCTTCTTATACAACGGAATGATAATACCAGTACACCATGCCGCTGGAAAATTGCCTGTGTCAAAAATTATATTAAACAAGAGCTCGAAGTAAGGAATCAAAATATCCTTAGCTGCAACGATAAACTCTGGAATTATACCATCCAACCCAGCAGATTTACCACATTTAAGCTCAGCAATGCCCTTTAAAATTTCCTCCTGCGATATTGGTGAATCTAAGATAACATCAAACAAAACCTGTTCATCATCACTGCACATATTGGATGAATTATCAGCATTGTCATTAGAGTTAAACAAATTATTAAAATGATTAAACCAATTATCTAGAGATATCAATGGTGATCTTTTGGTATCAGATTTGACTGTCTTCAAAGTTCTCCAGAATAACTTAGCATTGTTCACATTGGAGAGTAGTTTATCTCTCATGTCTTCAATGTGCTGTCTCTTTTTGTCACGTATGACATTATTATATTTATTTCGAGCGTTAATAAAGTTCTGGCGTGAAATACTATCCCGTAATCGCCGAAATGTTTTTAACAACCTGTCTCTTTCCATGCCGTAAAACACACAGTCAGAGTCAAACCACGGTTGAGAAATAACTGTATGTCTCACTTTTCTTTTCATGTTCTCGGCTGCATTAAGTATAGCAGAAGTGAACAAGTCTACAGCAGAGTTTAAGTCTGACATGGCAGAATCACAGCATTCCATTAGCATGTCCGTGATATCTGATGACAGCAAGTTCTCTCTGAAATCGGACAACTTGTCACTGTCCCAGATATATTTATAGCTGTCAGCACGTGCATCTTGGCTTTCCGCGTGGCTCAACAGATCACGTGACCGAAATGTACACGCAATTGGCAAGTGTGGGGATTCCCCTCTCGAAACGAGGTCAAATGACATGCACAATGGAAATAATTCACTCGAAACAATAATATAGTCTATAACACTGGATCCCATAGCACTGTTGAACGTAAAATCACCTATTCTTGCATCGCTGCCGATACGACCATTTAGTATATTAAGATTCAATGTAGCACATACGTCGAGTAACTTTCTTCCGTACTGGTTAACAGTTTTGTCGCATGAATATCGAGCTATGTTGTAATTGTCTGATAAACATTCAAAGAAGTTTATATCCAGCCGTTCCGCGATATCGTCATCGACATGATCTTGAGCTGTTCCTGTTCGGGCATTGAAGTCTCCCCCGGCGACGACATCAACCTCTCCAACGTTTTGGATTGTGTCTAAAAGATCCCTCTCAAAAATATCAATCCCACATTTATTGAGGTTAGATTGGTACCAGGAAGAACCATCCGGATTAATGTAAACAGCACAGACAAGTATGTCTTTGTCGTGTAAGAACAATGACTTGTCAATTAATGAAAATATAGCATTACTGCCATAATGCACAGACTTGATATAGGGTGTTAACGATCGCTTGATCAGTAGAGTTACACCACCTGCTAGACGACCAAACTTAGCTGTCTTGATGGCATTGATGTTGTAGGAAACATAATCAGACAATATACTAGATATGTCATAGTCTTTTGTCCATGTCTCTGATAAACCAATAAAATCAAAATTCCCTATATAAGAGATAAAGTTAACATCTGAAGTTTTTGACATGAGACCATTAATGTTCCAGTATTGTCTAGTCAACTGTATCTATGATGAACGACGTTGATAAGGACGCCGGAGCTCGAGAAGAACCACCTGAATGCTTCTGAACGTAAACATATATATCACTGTACCATACCTGTACCTGTACTTCCCCAAGCTGTTCAAACTGTAAACACAATAATGATGTAGTAAAATAACTTTATTTATTTGAGTTATGTTCTCCTTTTAATACATGCCAAGCATGTGACGATATTGTAACGTATACAAAGTAGTTCCGGCCGTGGTTTAACTGAAATTCATGTTTATACCACGGCTCAAACAATATCAACTATGGTCTAAGGTGTGAAACTGTTGAATGATTTGACATTTAACTAACCAAAACGACGTTATCATTACATATCTACATCACCATCACTTATCACAAAACTTCATCTTATTTGGTAGTACGCAACTTAATTACGCAATATGTAATTCCATGTTAGATATATTAAACAGTGCTATAATCATCTGATAGTTATTAGACATGTGTAATTGGTATACCTTGATGCCCCTCCGTAGCAAATAACATTTCTTCTTCTGCATGCAGAACCAACAAATCCCACTTCTAGCAGCGACATGTATTTTGCTCGAAGACACATGCAATTTCTTTCTGTACTCAAGACCAGGCCTTAATATTAGAAAAGTTGCACCTTCATGCGTTATATTACGTACGATAAGCGGAGCGGTTCGTGGCACAAGTCACCGTAAATTATTTGATGAAACAAAATCTAAACCGCTATCGGAGAGACGCTACCAACAGCGTTTTATTGTTTTTTTTTGTTTTTTTTTTAAAAAATAAAATGGTCAATTATCTCACTCCAAATTATCTCAACGATCTGGTGCCGCCCACATTAGGTGAAACGACAAATCGGCATTTTAGAGATAAAAGCAAACTTAAAGCTTTCAATTGTCGGACATCTCAATACAAGAAAACGTTCATACCTAGAACTATTGACTTCTATTGCCCCTGAAAAAATTAACGAAAAGAACATAACTTCTTTCAAGGCCAGTTTCTGTAAAAACAATATCTACTTTAACTTAAATCAAGGCTCTAGAACCTCTCAAATAAACCATAGTCGTCTGAGACTCCAATGTTCAGATCTAAATTCCCACAAATTTCAAAAACATCTCTCTCAAACCCCCGAATGTTCATGCGGTCATTTGTATGAAGATACTGAACATTTCATGCAGAAAATGTACTTACCTAAGAAATAATATGTATTTTTACACCAGTGTATACGACATTAAATCTATCATGTATGAAAGTCCTTCTGTAACAATCCGTGAAAATTCTAAGTTATTAGAATCTGTTCATTGCTACTTTGAACAAACAGGCAGATTTGGTAAACATTGAATTAGATTTGTTTCTAAAATGTGTGATCTAATAATTCATTACTGTTCTGACATTGTAATCACTGTATGAAATGTGCGTGTGTGTATTCATGATGCCATCCGTATATATATATATATATATATATATATATATATATATATATATATATATATATATATATATATATATTGAATGTTCTTGTATCTTGACGAGGACAGGCATTTAGATAAGCCTTTGGCTTGTTTGCATGTCCTCATTCATGTATAATTAACATGAATAAATATGTTTAAAACATTCTAAATATTACACCTCTCGCAGTTACTTTCCGTGATGTCTTTAACTTGAAGTCATTATTAGATGTGTTTATGAACACACTTTGTCATATCGTTTTGATTTATATATGAATTTGTGTAAAGGTCTTTAGTTCTTATATGTACCCGTCTATTTGGTGCTGTAATATTTAATACACGCTTTAATTTTGTTAAGAGTTCAGCAGTTTTGTTAATATCAGATGAGTATATTTCCGTTTCGTCGATTTCTGATATGAGCATGTGGGCACTTTCTGTGTCCATTAACTTGTAGTTATACACAATTTGCGAATATGTGATGACATTCAAATGTATGTATTTATTTCATTAGAGATATGAATGTGAAACATGAAATGTCCTTGATAAGTTCATTAAATAGTTTTGCTCACACTATCAATTGTCTCTATTTTTAATCTTGGCCGTTCCATTGCATAGTAAGAGGTAACAAGCTAGGGATTAGGAGTGCGGTGGACCGTTAACTTGTTTTGATAACCTGTAGGGGTTATGCTGTGTAGGGGTTATGGGAGACTACCGTTGAGGGTGCGAGGTTGTCAATTACAAAGTCGTCATAGAAACGCATGTGCGCCATGATCTCATCGACTATATCTGCTCGCTGCAGGTTACTCTTATCAATCATTGCTAATGGTGACGATAAGGTACGTTAATGTGTTTTCGGATGTTTTGGCATATATGCAAATTATTGGCATTTATCGCCGCTAATGGCTGCAATACTGCCGAAGCGGCGTTAAACAATAACTCACTCACTATTGGCATTTTACCTGTAATAGATTTATACCATTAGTAGTCTCTCTCTCTCTCTCGCTCTCCGGCTAATGTTCAAGATTTGTTCATATCCCTGTATCATAAGAAGTTTTGATGTTTGATGTGCTTATATACTTAACAAGAATCAAGTTCTACGAAACAAGGAAGTTATTGTTATACTTTATTAACGTGTCTTTGATTAAGTATGATTCTGTCTGATTGAAATAAGACTCTTGCAGCTGACTGCAACATCTAGCATCTCTCTATAACATGTATTCTCATATTGTCAGCCATGTGATCACGATATGCTTGACATTTTGGTAATAAAGATTCAGGTAAAATTGATTAATATATCACTTACAAGCGTTCATGTACGTGGTTTATATGGCAGCTGTTCGTGTTCTGGTCTATATATATACTGGTCTACATGTCGCCCCGGAACTCGACACCCGATGATGGAAAGCATTTTAAGAAAAAATAAATGTTGTTCAAATTTAGAATTTTCATATTTCTATGTCTTACTATGTCGATGAAAGTTTTGATTTGGAATATTTGAGTTTAAAAAACCCTTGTCCACTTCATTCCAATTATTGATGGTAATTACGTTATGACGTGTTCAACTCTCCATATCTATTCTCCCCCTGGATATCTTGATATGGTATATGTTTAATTATAAATGTTGAACTTTACGGGGTATAACATAGTTTAACATACATATTTGCCTTTATTATGTTTTAAATAAAAGCTGACTCGTGATTCGGTGTTAATCACAGTTGCTCTCTATCAGTGAAGTTATTCACTAGGCGTGTGGTCGACACACGATGGTAATCTGATTCTCTGGGAGATTCATGGTCTGTTCTATGAACGTACTTCGAAATGTGCCTCTGTCCACCCGGCGGTAAATTGAGTACCTGGTCATTGACAACAACATTGACGGACCCTTAACTATTAATACAAAGACAGAGCGATATCAATGAAAGTGATAAACGATTTTTCAGACTTGTCAGGGAAGATATTAGGAACCTTTAAAACCCTTCAAGAAACTCCATAACATCACAAACATGTGGATCAAAGCGTGGACATACAAGTGAAAAGTGAACAAATTTAAGTACCGATCAAAATGTTTTTTGGGGAAACAGTCGCTATTTAAATTCATTAAAATATTTTTTTATTATTATCTACATACCATACATGGCATTCATGTAAGTACAAGAGAGAGGTCTGATGATGTGTTAAAGGTGCATCCATTGTGTTTCATAAAAGTTTATTTTGCTTTTATACGTTCCAACACACCATATGTGCTGTTTACAGTACAAATAAATTCACAATCGTCAAATATATCATCATTTCTAGTTTCCAATTAAAATCGCATAAAAATCATTATGCATGTGTAGAAACCGAAACTACAAGACCCATTTACATGCACCGTAGTTGTATGACCTATTAAACATTGCAAACCAAAACGTGTAATTTTGTCTGTTTTAAATAAGATTCCAAAATTACGTTTGACTCACTGGCACGCGTCAATCGCGATACATTGTCCGGTTTTCGATCACAGATTACTACATTTACCTATCATCAAAATGGTAGTTCCTGGTAAAAGTCGATACTTCTCGGTAAAGTAACACCATTTATAACGTTTGAAATATGTGACCCCCAACAACACAATGGATGTATCTTTAAATATGCACGGTCAGTATACACATATAGTACACAACTGGTAGTGGTGGATGTTTTTGCACTTTTGTTCAATTAAAGACACTAGAACAACGAAATGGTCAATCTTTCAAACACAACCAACCTGCAGAATAGGCGTTGTTATATCTATTTATGCATTGTGAGAAATAGGAGAGCCGCAATACAGATGTGCTATCATTTGCATCAATTTATGATTATTGTAAAAGGATATCCTCATTCTGGTTTATTACTTTAAGTATTGTATATATCTATCGTTAATCACTGTGCGATTGGCTGTGTATGTGTAATTTTATGCATCGTTTTTATGATTTGTAACATATACACAAGTGAGACGTTAATAAAACTTTGATTGGTTGATTGTTAACGGTATCTTATTGACATAAAATTCCCAATGGATTTAGCAAAGACTTCTAGTGTTGTTCTTCTTTCGCCTACATTTTCTTCTTCTTCTTCTCCCTTCAGATCTTTGTTTCTGGTTAATAGTTGTGTGTTTAAAACATACCATCAAGTGTGGTTATTTGAGATTATAACATGACTGGTTGACAGCTACCGGGCTTAAATGTTAAGACTGATTAATTAGTTTGTCTTGATACCTCGATTTGTTAGTATTAAGGGAGTATTATCATGCTAATATTATCATCAATCAATATTTCCCCCCCGTGATCCTTTAACTTTAACATTAAAGACATACAATACAAATATTATAGATCTTATACTTAGAAATCTATGTCATGTCTTCTAAACCAGAGTATTTAAGATTTAACAAAATGAAGAAAAATTTCATCCATTGATGATAATTTTATGATGTCATAATTTGTTCTTAATACACTCAACACTCAACCGCAAGAGAAACGTCACCATACAATATACAAGATAATTCAACCAACGAGTGGTAAACGCGACTGAAACACCATGTCTTCAAAAGCTAAAGAAAATAAATTTGAAATTTCAAAACAGTATCTGTTCATAGTTATGAAAGACAAACGTTTCAAAATCGTCGAATAGGATATCAACCACACGTGGCTAAAACTCTTATTATTAGATTTTGATAACTCAACATTCAGAAGACGTTTGGAAGCATATAAATGTACTTTTCAAGTTTTTCCCATAGATTGAGTCCCCCCAAAAGTCTGGCAGGAGGACAGTCTACAGGAGAAGTGATGTTATATTTGTATCGAATAATTTGAAGTCCAGATTAGGCGATGCTGGTTGGTTTCAGAGAATGTAAAGTACTAACAAGTAATGATAACATTTTTCTTGCTTGAATGGAAATATTGTCAAACGCTTTCGTCCACTGTAACCTATTGCTAAAGTACAAGCCAAGATAACAATACTCAGAAATTCAATACCACTATCGTCATAAAACCACTTTTCAAAACGAGATAAACCATTCTTAAAATCGACAATTTTAGTTTTATCCATGTTGGCCGACACTTTCCATTCTGGACAATATTTGCTAAGGATATCTAGTTTAGCTTGCAGACTTCTGACACTGTTCCCGAATTAAATTAGATCATCTGCAAATAAATGTAAGACAAATTTATAACATCTGGATGAAGCTTAACACCAAACTGACATTCACTTTCAATTACATGCAACTACTTCATTTATGTAAAACTGAAACAAAAAATGACTCAGCATACACCCCTGCCTGACTCCTAGCGGACACTCAAATACACTAGACAAACTACCATCTTATCGAACACAATATAATATAACTGTGTGTACAGCAACTTCCAAAGTCTATGAACAGAATCGAAGGCCTTCGAAAACAGTTGTCAATCACAGAATATCCTTTATTTGCCACTCAGAAATTTACCTAGTATCTCACCCCAGCACACTAACCTCCGATTTAAACTATACGTAAAGACTTTGTTAAGAATAAAGAATAGGCCTATTGCTGTGATCTTTGATCGGTCCATGTAGTTATGTTAAGACATATTTCATGGCAGTTTTCCTGATGATGAGTAACTGTTGTTAGTAGTCTTGAGAGAAATACGCCATTTAAACATTATTTAATTGTAGGAAAGAGCATAGTGCTACACTAACTTTAAGGTAGTTAAACAGATTCACAGCTCCAGGTCGCTTCACCTAGCTTTGTTACACCAAGCATAATCTGTGTGTCGTGTATATTCTTCACACGACGATCTAGACATCTGAAACACAACCCATTATGTGTCTTATTCAGAAGTTTAATATGATATAGTTGATCTCTGCCACCGAAATGCAATACGTTACAAAATGATACCAATGAAGAAGAATATAGATATACAATTTTAGCTGTCGTGTAGAGTGTATCCGCTGTCAAGAGTCACGGGGGACTAATGTCGGTATTGTGTTTCCTAGGATGTCATATTGAGTTCCGTGAGAGAAGGTATTAACTCGGTTGTGTTGAATTGATTACCCATGTATTTCTAGTCCGGCGTGATTGTTGAAGGTTTGGTCTGTGTTACTGTGTCGCTTATCGTATATAACCATATTTAGTACACCCACAAAGCTTATATTTATTATATATCTATTTATCTATCTATATATATTCATACATACACATGACATGTTGACGACTTACTTAAAGAAAATACTAAGCTAGATTTAGATGAAGAAAAATCAAGAACTTTTTGCCGAACTAGATGACTGGGAAAATTGTACAATGAAACTAAAATAAAAATTGAATTAACGTTATCCAAACCTTTTAACGTTTGCTGTTATAGCAACACTATACTTAATACGTCAGCATTACTATTTTAATACTTCTTGATACTTTTAATATAAGGAGAAACCATGATAACGAGGATATGGTAAGGTTGTGGACCCTGATAGGAAGGACTGTCTATCAGGGTCTACATCCTTACCATATCCGAGGTAGAATGGTTTCCTGACTGATATAAGCCTGTTAAAGATCTGATGAATTTCATTTTTCTCAAGAATGACAGATGATTACCTCTACGTATATTGTATATCGGAATCAATTGAGCAAAAAATCGAGACAATATACACTTGCAATTGATAATTAAGACGATTTTAATTCACCCATTTTAACACTACCGCTATTAGTTCGGCGAATCATTTTGAAAATGCTCACTGAGGCGTGACTGTGATAAGCGACAGACGGGGCCGGCTAGACAGCTACTCCGCCGAGTCTCGTTACTTAATTAATGATGAGTATCACTGCCGCTAAATGAATTAATGAGGTGTATTACATCGCCAAAAAGACATGTTTATGTAATAATTGTGTGATTGTCATCTGCGTAATTACCTAGATTGATATCTAAACATTCGATATATTGGAAATTTAAGTTGGTTTATTGAAGATTTCCATTGTGAAATTAACAATCAAAATGTTGCGAAATTACGTTGAATTATGACTATCAGCGACAATGAGATTCCCCAAAATACCTCACAGAAGTCATCCCTTCACGGGCCACACCCCCGCAAACTTTCATTCTGGTCGCCGGGGCTAAATCAGGCGGTTTTTAAAAAAACCGTATATAAGTAATTTATGAACCAATTTCAGAAATTTAAAATCGAGCAATTGTCCAATTGACATTCCATTTTAATGAATCCGATTTGGGCCATATGTCATTGCATCTATCCTTTAACAGCCGCTCTATATGAGTTGCTTTTGTACCGTGAAATCTCATCTGCTCCGTTGGCGCAGTAGACTAAGGCGTTAGCTCAGTTACTCCAGCTGATAGTAGATACGGGTTCGAGACGCACTTTCTGCAAAACATTTGCTGTACATATTCTGTCGTAAATCTAAGTTAGTTTCTTCAGATCATTACTTTCAAGCCGTCGTCTTAGCAAATATATCAGGGTTTAGAATCAATATAATTCCTTCTAACAGGGTTTACAATTGTCTGTGTAAACCCTCCTGGAGGGACTGACAATGTTTTAAGTCCCTCGTACCGGGTTATAGGTTAAGAAAGGTCTTTTCAAGTATCACGTTATATGGCTAGTAGGTTGATAAGAGTGCATGTCACACCCTGTTTACATGAAATCATCCTTTGAATTGCTAATGTGCATACAATGTATATTTGCAGATATGATATCATAAGTTCTTCTTTGCGTACAACATGTGTACTTTCTTGTGCCCTTCCATTTCTGTTCATGATTCTCAGTGAAATAGTCACAGATTTTCACTACAGTCAATTTTAAGATCAGTTTCATGAGGTCATGGATTAATGACGACATCAACTTATAATAATATCATTTTAGCAGTATTAAAATGTTAATGCATCATATCAAGGTAAACTGTGAATCGATTTAGTTGTGGTTTTAATCTTTAATAGATATTAATGAAAGTGCCATATTCGATATTAAAAAAATAAACATACAATTTGGGTAATTTTTAATTAAGTTTCGCAATTATGTTAAGTAATTTCGTTTTGTGATCTACTTTCGCGTGCAAGGGAAACTACCAGGTAATATATACTGAAGACATTTCGAATGACGTGCATATTATTAGCAAGAGACGCATTGCTAAATTGGGACCTATTCTTGCTAAGTGTTCCAAATAAGTTTGTTCACCGATGTACGAAAGGTTTGAAGCATATGTTTATGCTATAGCCTTGACGAATACATGTTATATAATAGCACCATCTAAAAGTGAACATTGAATTCTAAATTTCGTTTCCTGTTTCAGCGCACCGGCATCATGAATAATACCTCATTGGATTCGAACCTGACCCATGGGTCGGCCTCTATCAAACCCATAAACGACATGGAGCTAGTCAAGTTGGTGCTTGCAGTGATGGGTGTGGTGGGGAACACACTGGCCGCCATAGTGTGGGCAGACGACAGACGGAAGTCCTCTTCTTCCCTCTTCTTGCTGTGTCTGTCTCTTTTCGACCTCGTCTACCTGGGCTCAGTCGTCATCTCTCTGCTGCTCTATTTCGAGAGATTCACAAACCTCAACATCCCCATCCTCAGTGTTAAGATCACCAACAACGTCCTCTCCATCGTCTACAACTCAGCGTTATGCGGTTCCAGTCTGTCCACCATGGCCATCACCGCGGAGAGATACATCGCGGTAGTGAAACCTCTCAAAGTTATTGTCGTCTGCTCGAGAAAGCGCGCCAAGGTGGTTGTGGGTGGGATAATGATCGTATGTTCTGTGTATGCCTCTCTGTATGGTCTCTATGTCTTCATGATCGTTATTCCCGTACTAGAAACAGCTGCCAGCTCCAACAACAGCCAGTGTGATCTAGGATCAAACAACACAGAGGGATGTACGTCGGGAAATCTCGTCCGTTGGATTGTTAAATTCGAATATGACCTTATTGTTATTATCGGTCAAGCTCTCCTCATTTATATCTTACCTTGGATCACAATCCTCGTCCTGAACATTCTACTTCTCAAGGAAATGGCGACTGCAGACTTCGGATCTAAATTCCGGTCGTCTGCCCGGCGGCAGTTGGAGAAACGCTTAGTGCTATCTGTCATGGCGGTGTGTGCCCTCTCCCTCATCAGCCATCCGGTTGGCTTTGTTGGACTCATGTTACCTCTCTTTGTTCAAGGACGTTCCACAAGGTCACTCTCCTATCTCTTCCATACATGGAATATCCTAAAGCTTGTGAACAGCGGAGCCAACTTTCTCCTGTACTCTACCATCAGCACACAGTTTAGACGTACATTGGTGAAAAAGTGCAACTGTAGGTCCGGGGCGACTGAGAGGAAACCCTATTCCTACTGTGCAGCCAGTTCCACTTCAGAGACCATCGTCGTGTGTAACCATTGACATTCCTCAGTGCTTTAACTGTTTGTCATATATTATGTTGTCATATCGTCTTCCTGTTTAACGTATCATAATTTAAACGGGAATATGGCAAGCTATAACGGAACCGGAACAGTAACAAAAAAACATCGGCAAAAACGATAACAATTTTGTTTCTGGTGAAAACGGAACCAAGGATAAGAGGAACTTTTTATTATTTGAGATTTAAAGAAATTAAAATATTTCGTCTCTATGCGAAAGAATATGATTTTAAATGCTCTGAATAAAACGGAACGTTTGTTCCGTTATCGTCAACACCGATTTCGTTTTCACCAGAAGAAAATTCGATTTCACTAGTTGGTACCTTTTACGCCAATGTTTTTAGTAACCGTTTTCCACGGGTCCGTTATACTCATAGCCCATGTAAACATTATTGTGAATATTCACGGGATTAAATGGCAGGACAGAAAGCATGGCATGGTGGTGCTTAACCTTCCTGTAAACCTAACCATAGATACAAGGCAAGCTTTTCAATGGTAAACTCGTTTTGACTCTATGACACATACTTATGAAATAAATGTTATTATCAATGGTCACTCTTGTTTTTAGCAGCCCCTATTAAGTCGTGACTGCTGTCAGTTTTTTGTGCAGTTTCAGCCGCCGCCGGTGCGTTTTGTTTTGGCAACAATTTTGTAAGACCTCATTTACATACCTTATTCCATATACTTATTTTGACATGTTCAAATTCAAGGTCAAGGTCAAGGTCACGAGTTCTCACATCGCTAAAAAGTTCCTTGTAAACAGGATAATTTGAAAAAAATATATGTGTCATCAGGCTCTTCTTTGGTATTTATCAACTGTGGAAAGGTTTTCGCTCAAATCCGTCAAAGGTCAAGGTCACGGCGAGGTAACGACTTCAGCATGCATTTTCGAAACAATTAACACTTTGAGTCATTACATGATCGTTATACCTAATGGAAAATGATTATTGATCGTATGACCTTGAAGGTCAAAGGTCAAGGTCACGAGATATGGTCATGGTCACCAGTTCTTAAATCCCTAAATAACTTGTTTTCAAGAAGGTATTAAGACCTCATACACATATCAGCTTCCTTATACAACTGGGGAATTATTTTGACATGTTCCCATTCAAGATCAAAGGTCAAGGTCATCAGTTCTGCTTTCGCTAAAACAAACCTTGTAAACTCGATAACTTCATTTGGTATATATCAACTAAGGAGAAATACCAAGATTTGAACAGGCTTTTCGCTAAAATCCGCCAAAGGTCAAGGTCACAGTGAGGGCAAAACTTAAACATGCATTTGCGAAAATGTCTTACTTCAACTATTATCACTTTGAATCCTTACATGATTGGTATGCTCAATGAAATGTGATCATTGATTTTGTGACCTTGAAGGTGAAAGGTGAAGGTCATGACATACCGGTTAAGGCCATGTTTACCCTTTGATCAAATTTGGAAATCAGAAATCAGGTTTAAGAATAAACTTGTGGAAAGTGACCCAAGTGATGATTCAACTTGTTAGTAATAACTTCAATAATGAGCAAATGTTTGTATAACAATTTTCCCATTTTATTATTGCTGTCGAGCAGGCGGAACAGGGAAAGGCGAAACCCTCAGTTTCGGGGCTGCTCTGCTTTTGCAATGTCCCGCTTACGCTAATCTAGTATTGAACATGAATTGTAACTGTGGAACAAACAAAAGAACTGAACATAATTTTATGTTGTTCCAAAATAAACAGGTAACCCTCACATAAACTGCATCAAACCCCATGTAAATCGTGAAACAAAATTACACTTGACGAAGATGCAGCCTTGGTTTAAACATAGGATCACTGTACACTGTACAGGGAATAAGCTCAGGGAATACTCCTCAAGAAGAAAAAACATGGGTGTCATTATATGAAGGTGGGACGATTGGAACTCTCTGAAACAACAATAGTGTTGTCCAGGACTAGCTTGCCAAGCTCTCCTAGCTCCAAGTAAAGGCATTAGGTAACGACTTTCTGAATGAAAAGGGAGTTTGATATTCTGGGGCCTGAACACATTATTTTGTCGAGAGTATTTTGTCACTTTCGTCATTTGAGTCATGGCCCTGCATACGGCAAGCTGAAAAGAAACCGACCATCCTCTTACCAACGCTCTAGAATAGTGTATCGAACCAAAACCACCAAGCAGGATAAAATATGATTCGCGAGCTAAACTAAAAAATAAGAGATAGTTGTGCATTTACAGTTTGTAAGTTTGGTCTCCACTCTACAGCACAATAAGGTGATCGCTGAGGCTGAGGTAACCTTTGTGCAATGAATGGTGGATGAACTTAAAGGTGCATCCATTGTTTCATAGTTTTTTTTAATTAGGCTTTAATACGTTCCGACTCACCATATATGCTGTTTACAGTACAAATAAATTAACTCAGCTTGCATATTCGTCCCCAATCGGCAAATATATCATAATTACTAGTTTCCAATTAAACATCATAATACTTGTGCAGAAACCGAAACTGCACGTCCCATTCTCATGCACAGTAGTTATATGACATATTAGACATGACCAACCCAAAATAATCATTTCATTATCAGTGGTTATTTGGTCACCATAAATTTAATTGTCACTTATGGATATATGTGTTAACTAAATGTTACTTCAATTCTCTGATAATATTGAGTTTATATATCTGCAACCCATTTATCGCTCCCTACCCTTGATCTACTAAGGCTAAATCACAAGGACTATGTTACATATCACAAACATTCTGTAAGGAATAAACTCCGAAATGAGATGATATGATGTTGAGTTGAGATGAAACCCGATCCGCAAATATTTGCGCGTTTGAGAAGTTTATTCCACTTAAACCTAAATTCGTTAAGTATTTGCGTGCTAGTTTGTTATGCAACTGAATGATCGATATTGGCGTCCTACATATTGCACATACATTTCAATGTCCGTGTAAGGACAAGTTGTGCGCTTGTATCCTTGAAAATTATCCTACCTCATGTAAGAATTCCGATCCCTGATTGGTCCACATGACCCATAACAAATATCAATAAACACCGTCTTCCCGAGGGTGATAAATGTTTTACATCCCGCAACATGAATAAAGCATGCATCCACGTCAATCATTCCATGTCACGGGACACAAGTTAAAGGTCATAGTTTTTCGATGGATCAGCTGTTTTCTGTCAAAATTTGTCTCTTTTTTAAAATGATATTTTGAGACATGCCGTAAGACAAATACGTTATAACATTCAGTTTGTTAGGGTGACATCGTAATTTATCAGATCCTTGTTAGTGTTTATCCAACTCGCCTACTGCTCGTTGGATAAACATTAACACGGGTCTGATGAATTACGATGTCACCCTCCACTGATGTTATAACTTATGTTGGCGTCCTATTTACAACAATTTTGTTGTGAGTATTGGAGAGATATAAAACATCGCATTTCACTCGTATTCCTGTCACTCATACAGCTTCTATCATGACGGATGCAACTCAAGAAGACAATGGAATTTTGAATGCAAAAAACATTTACTGAAATATACATTTCTTTGTATTTTGAGAATGTTCTTAATATTGACATTAAATTAGATATTGGGTTGAACCATGAATCTCCATCAAAGAATGTAGGCAACAGCTCGTCTTATGATGATTTATTATATAGGAATTGAAAACACAGCTTAATTTGGGAACTAAATCTTTCTGATGATGATCTATGTGCGGCCGGTCAGAAAATAGAATCCCCAAGTCCTCACTGTCAGCTGAAACATCGGAAATCCAGCAATATATCCTTACGTCTACAAATCAAATACATACCTCACCGGTAATGTTTGTCTGTCAAGAATAACAATACTCTTCTTTACCTCTTTAAGAAATATGACACTGTGTCTTACAAGAGCATCTTAACAACACGATTCTAATGAAAAAGTACTTACTTATTGTTACAAGCTAGACTGTAATGATCCCTCTAAAACAAAGAAAAGAGTTTAATTAACTGAAACTGGTTTGAACTGGACAGAATAAAAAAAATGCATTCAAATCGAATGTTATAACCTTTTCACCAATAGTTGTGAATAATTGTTGAATAAAAAGGACAGCATTTCACCATCAGTTACGTGTTTGTTTTGCAACATAACAGATGTTTTGATGTGTGAAAGTCAACTTGGTAACAAAAAATGATGTTTTTGATATCTGAAAGTGTATTGCGTAGTTTAGGTAGAAGGACAATTGTTATGTTTGGTAAAAAATCAGCACCATTACAAAATATCAGTCCTGTTTTTTAAAGTCATTTTTCTTTGAGTAAATCTGTCACAAAATCTAATTTTCTCATGTCGAGAGTGATTAATTTACTGAAATAATCGTAACGCTAACATAGCATCAAATTTCAGTTCTGAATATTGGGGCCATATGTATATAACGTGTCATTAACGTAGCACAATACATTTCATTTAAATAACAGCTTCTTTAAACTGTTCCAAATGCATCATTTCTATTAGGGTTTTTTTAATGGGCATTTAGAAATGGTATAAATAAGAATAGGAGGATTTTCTGGTTAACTTCTTTAATTTGAAAATACAAAAAGACTCTCTGAGTATAAGTAGTTGTAGAAATGAGAGAACGAGCGCAGTTTAGCCCATGTATTTTCAATGGGGCTTGCCGAGCCTCCCGTGAGTTGGGAGGCTCGCTTGATATGTATTAATAGATGATTCAAAATCACAGGAAATCCCCATCTATTTATAGTATCTGATGTCATCTCCCTACAACAAGCCTGAACGTGTTGAGCTATCTCTCTCGTGATTGGTTGAAACTTAATCCGCGAAGTATGGGAAATCCCCATCTATTTATAGTATATGACGTCATATTCCTAAGACAAGTCTGGACATGTTGAACTATTATTCATCTGATTCGTTTTTATCTTTGAGGCTTTTCTAATACTATGACTGGTTATAATACTTTCAGATCAACAACAAGAGTGTACAGATTCTGATTACATTTTTATAACCTCTATAAATATCACAGGGGGTAAGCCCTGTCCATGCTAAACCGGAAGTTGGCAGTCGTCAACAACCATTTTATCGACAGTAGTTTTTCAACTCGGGTAGGTCCCGAAATTGGTTAGTTTTGAACATTTTCAATTGAATGATGTAATCAATATCAACCTGTTTCAACTCTTGAATAGCTATAGTTTACAATCGCTACATCTTTAGAACATGACAATTGACATGCAATAAATAATTTAGAATTTTAACATTTCGGAACTAGTCAATCGTCGTCCGAGAGAAAATCCGCGAAAAGGCGACTTTCAACATGAATAAAGCAAATCTACATGGATCAAGTCCATGTTTTGTGTAATTTTATGTCGAATGTGATAATTTAGGACTTGAATCAAAGTTACAGCTTTCACATATGGATCGAAACCGAGATATTAGCAAAATTAAAAACTGTACACATTGATGGTTGTTGCTCCATCACTGTCCAGGTTGTTGAAAAATTCAAAAACTAGCTGTCCATGGTATATATATAGCTATACTATACTATAGCTATTCAAGAGTTGAAACAAGTTGTTATCGTTAACATCATTCAATTGAAAATGTTCAAAACTAACCAATTTCGGAACCTACCCGAGTTGAAAAACTACTGTCTGTCGAGAAAATGGTTGTTGACGACTGCCAACTTCCGGTTTAGCATGGACAGGGCTCACCCCCTGTGAATATAAGTGCCCTAAGTTCCGAAGATTATCCTATCGTACACTTCACATATAAGTTGTGAAGGGCCATGTATGCTTATGTGAATGTTTGTTTTAGCTATTCAGTGGGATTAACTTGTTTATATACTTAGGAGAAAGGTCTAATCAAATATCACGAGCGTGAAATAATTAACATGTCATTTACTAAATGATTCACACTTTCAAAACAAGAATTATAATTTTAAAAGCTTTTAAAGTACTTATATTTTAATTTGTGACAAATTCATACTTGTGTTTTATCAAAAACATAAATTTGTAGTGACGATAATAACAGCCAAAGTATATTCCATTGAAAGAGTTTTCTCCCTTGGTCGAGGTATCGGAGCCCTGTTTACATGTCTATTTTTAGAACACCTCCACCGTAACCTTCATTCAAACACAAGTGAACAGTTGGAAACAAGATTTATGTTGATTGTAGTTGAAATACACTTTCACTTATCTAATGATATTATAAAATTATAGACTGGTGATGAGGTCAATACCTGTTTTTATGGACCCGAGAAAACGATATTGACCAAGGACGAAGTCCGCGGTCAATATTGTTTTATCGGGTCCATAAAAACAGGTATTGACCGAATTCACCAGTCCATAATTGTTTTATGATGTATTCAATACAGAAACGAAAGAAAAACAATGAAATACAGTCAAAATGCAATTTGGTTTGCAGGCCTTCAGCTTTGGCTATGGTCACATGACGTCATGATTACAATAGCATGACGTCATGCAACAATCGTTTGACGTCACTCAAGTGAATACGGCTTTTGGTCGGACTCGGGTTGGAGTCAATATGCTTTTCTGTCGACGGTCACGTGCGTGATCGCCTTTCGACCAATCAGATCGCTCGAAAAACCAGCTCACATAATAAACTATTATATCGATATTATGTAACTATTTAATAAATTACATGATCTAAAATGTTCAATAAAGGGAAGTAACTCTGCTTCTGAACATTCAAATCTCGTCCCATGTGCTTACATACATATTAATGCAATCTAATTTTAATGAAAAACTCATAGCTCTTAATGAAAAATACACCTTGTTTTTTACTTATTTTGTATGTCAGGACGTTTTAGTGTTCGTATATATGTGACAACAAATAAATATTTAGTTTAAGCTTTTAAACTTTTCTCAATATTCTTAGTGTAGTTGACTATTTATCTCCATCTTATTATAAGTTCATGTAGGATCAGACACTTGTGCTGCTACCAGAGACCAAGCCGACGATTTCCGTGCTGCTGCCCCTAAAATACGGATTGCTAGATTTTATATTGGTGGAATCCATAAATACAATTCCTCAGAATCAATCAAACGCTTTCGTGAGAAACGCAAGGTCACCTTTATAAGATTCTTCAATCGGCCTGAGAGGAGGACTGCATCTGCTCAAGTTAACGTAGCAATTGAGTATACTGAGAAACTGGATAGTGCAGAATTTTGGCCAGAAAATATAATAATCAAACCATGGCTCTCAAGGGAACAGTTCTGGCGCCAAATCAGAGAAAGGGAGATGACCCTAAACCAAGGTCAACAGGAGAGTCTCTACCACGCTATGATGTCACACACAACTCAACCCAGTCAGCAGCGTACCTTACCTAAATAAATGTCTACATGAATACAAAGTTGATATATGCGCAATTGCTGATCGCCAACTTAGAGACTTCAACATGTGCTTCATGGATTCCATAAACCAGAACTACTTCTTTATAGCAAGTAACTTTCAACAGATTCAAGATTCTGCAAAGGGAGGTTCATGTAGTGGAACTGCTTTACTGTGCAATAACGCACTTCAAAATACCATTTTAAAGTTAGATATTGACTGCGACCGGATAAGTGGTATTCAGCTTCTCTGCAACTATCATCAGCCTCTATATATAATCTCTGTGTACCTTCCTCCATCAAATCGATCAGACGAACTCTTTGACTACTATGTTGATTACCTGACAGATATTTGCCTTGGATACCTGATGAATGGGAGTGTCATTGTCATGGGTGATCTAAATGCCTCCCTGAGCGGGCCAAGATTCACAACAACCACAACTAGAAGAAACAGAAAGTTAGAGAAGTTAACCAGTGACCTGAAGTTAGTGCCCATCAACGCCCAATCATATTGTAGTGGACCCACGGCCACTTTTCAAGCTTATGCCGGGGGACCTACTTCAATTGTAGACTATATCCTACTGTCAGGTGACATAGCAACCCTCACGACGTCTGCAGGTGTCCTTGACGATAACCCCCTTAACATTTCTGATCACCACCCGGTCGTGTGCAGTGTCTCGCTGAGCGCAAGTTACAACTCTAACAATGATGAACCAGTGAACTCAAAGTTCTGCTGGGACAAGGCTGTGCAAGACAACACTATATCCAGCTATACATTTGCATGCAGTCTCTCACCTGCTGTGGGAGGTCAAAGTTCCTGAATCTGGATGTACTGAGTCTGATATTGAAGTCTTCTACAGTCAAATTATTGACTAATACTACTCTACAAACACGCAGATTCAGGAAATACATCAAGCCATTTTGGAAAGGATCAGTGAAGGAGTGCCACAAACGGATGTTAAATAGACGCTACGAATGGATCAGCCATGGTCAGCCAAGAGGTGCAGAACATCCAACTTACAGAGCTTACAAAGATGCAAAGGATCAATTTAGGTACAAACTCCGAGAGGCAGCTTCCCAATACGAGACAGAATACTTCAACCACATCGATGAAGCTGGGAATATTGACCAGAAGATGTTTTGGTCACTTATTCGCCGAAGCAACAAGAAGCAATAGATAGTGTCACTTGAAGTAGGAAACCGGAAAATTCGGGAGGACAAAGAGCTTTGTGTAGCTATGTCAGATCACATGCAAGAGGTCTTTGCCAACAGAGTTTAGAGTTTAGAGTTTAGACAGTCAATAGAAAAACGTGTTGCCGAGATTAGAGTCAACCAACAGCAATCTGGGAAATCTACCACCTTCGAACCCACAACGCAGAAAGAGATAGAAGGTCTATGCAAAAACTTAAAAAGCAACAAAGCTTGTGGCCTTGACAACATTTTCTACGAGAATATCAAACATGGTGGGAAATACTTATACAGAATGCTCTCCAGCCTATTTAACCTCATACTAAACACTGGACTCATCACTTTACAATGGAAGAAAGGAGTGATTTATAAGGGAGGAAAGAAACCTCGTACTTCTCCAGACTCTTATCGTGGTGTAACCCTACTACCAGTGATCTACAAGGTCTTTGAAATGGTCATCAGCAAAAGGATACTCCAACTCACAGATAGTAAGATGTTCCCATCCAATCAGCAATGCGGCTTTATGAAGGGTCTATCGTCATCTGACACATCTTGCACTGTACAAGAAACAGTAAACCACTACATTGAGAGATCTGATTCCATATATATGTCGTTTTTCTGGATAGTGCAAAAGCCTGACGTACAAACTGCACATTATAGGATTTCCTGCCGGGATATGGACAATATTAGACAACATATATAGGTCAGTTGAAATCTTTGTATGTGTTAACAACAAACTATCATCATGGTTCCAACTATACAGAGGTGTTCGACAAGGTAGTGTGCTTTCGGCTAAACTCTACCTTCTGTACATTAATGATCTCCTCGAGCAACTGTCGACCAGTAACAAAGGGGCAATTGTCCTTGACCTACAGATCTCGTCTCCAACTCAAGCAGATGATATAGCTATCATGAGCCTGGTCTCAAAGTGTGTGCAAGACATGCTTTCTATATGTGAGAATTATAGTGCTAGGTGGCGATTTACATTCTCGCCTACAAAAGCAAACTGATGAGATTCTCGAAAATGTCCATCAACTTTTTACCTTTATGGCAAAGTTATCCCCACCACTTCAGAAATTAAGCATGTAGGTATCATCCTCGAAGCGTCATCTAATACATGGGAGAGAACTCTTGATGCTGTCTCTAAACTGAGGGCCTCTTCTACTGCCTTGATTAGCTCAGGTTTCCATGCAATAGCTCTGAGCCCCCTAACTAGCTCAAAACTGATCCAGTCTATTTGTATCCCAAAAGCCCTCTTTGGATGTGAACTGTGGTCGAATTTGTCCTCACATGAAGTTATTGTTCTCGAAAGAGCTCAACGCTTTGCTCTGAAACAAGCACAAGGACTTCCACGACGTACCAGAATTGACATAGCTAACTCCCTCCTGGGTTTGCTTCCGTTAGAAGCCAGCATAAATACTAGGAAATTGTTCTTCCTGGGACACCTATGTCACTGCCCAAATCATCTTCTTCCAAAGAAACTTTTTCTGACAAGGCTATCCCTCCACCGATACCACTGTGCAACGTCTAGTGTGAGTTTTGTTCAGGACATATACAGAGTGCTATCGAGGTATGGACTTGTAGATGAGCTTGACAAATTTGTTTCATCGGGTTCATTTATTGGTAAAAAAAATATTGAAAAGGAAAATGAAGGAGACTGTAAGGCTATATGAAGGAGAAGCAAAGGATAACTGAGGACCTGACACCCGTCACTTCCTGGACATCCATCCTGACATCACCCCCCACATGGCCTGGAAGGTTGAAAAGCTGTGTCCTTCACCGAAGTCTGCTGCCAGATTTGTGGTGAACCTGTGCGCTGCTTGGAGACCAGGAGCTGTTTGTGGACAATGTGAGATGTGTGGTGTAATGTGCGGTGACATCCTCACCGGATATTTAACTGTATCAATGTAGAGGACAGCAGAGAAGAACTATGGTGCCAAATAATATGTGTGACGCCCGTAGAGTGTAGTGTTAAGCTACACGCCAAAGCAGACTATGACCTCACCACCAGTAAGCTGTCATGTAAGCCTCCCATTGAGGCTGACTCAGAGACGATACTGAACTATGCAAAAGTGGCCGTCAGAGGACTATACGCCATCACTGGGCCAATACAGAGACATTGATTGTAAAATCGCAAGTGTCGCATTTATCGCATTCATCGTAACCAATAATCATTGTAATCATCGTTTAACGTGAATCCCCAAACTCTATGTACTCTCTTCAAGAGGAATAAAAGTTTATTTATATATAATTAAAATGAACATTAGATAAATCTAACTCACTAATTACATGATATGAGGCATATGCACCATACAGTATTAATAATACATACCAGTATAATACTAGTACAATAGATACATAAGTTACTTGTACAAATATACGGATAGATATAGTTTAATCTATTCCATAAAACAAACATATTTACAACATAAAGTTAAAGTAGCTTACCCCATTTCAGGTATAAGAAGGCCAAGTCCGACATGTTGAAGCTCGTGGACGACGTCGTACACAGAAGGAAGGCTGCAACAGAAGTAACATGCATGGTAGAAAACCCAGATACAACCCACACTAAAATTTCCTACGTGCACGCCCATAATCTAAACTGGGACACCAATATTCTCAACCTAGGACGCCAATATGCACAGTATCAGCACCAATATCTAAAAGCAATCGCAAATACGTAGCTTATATTGGATTGGAATTGCGATATTACATGACATCAAATAGCGTAATGGCACTTAATTTAGGTTTAACCACTGAAGACGTGAAAGTCGGGTGTCGTCTCAGCTATTGTGAGTCCGAGCAGATATAAGTGAGTCCCCAAATAAATAAGGAAATACAACATAAAAACCTTTGAGTCATTGGGACTCGCAGCTCAATTTCCTTTCCTTATGAGTATTTGTCGCAGGACTCGAGGGTAAATTTATCTCTGAGGGCCTGTGGTTGATGTCCGTGATTAACGAACAATATATATTACAAACTGATGTTTGGGGTCCAATTAGTTTGTTACAGACATCTTGTTCGTTTTGGTCATTTGACCCATCTGCCAAATATGTTTTAAAGGTACATCCATTGTGTTGTTGGGGGTCAAATATACCAAACGTTATAAATGGTCTTATTTTATCGAGAAGTACCAACTGTTACCGAAAACTACCATTTTGATGATACTCGACTAAGTATAGACAGAATAGACTACTGCAACAGTCTTCTTTGTGGAATTTCCAAAAAACAAATTCATCGTCTTCAAAAAATACAAAACACTGCCGCCCGCATTGTTTCTAGAACTCCAAGATCTGCCCATATCACACCTGTTTTAAAGTCACTTCACTGGCTACGCATCCAAGAGAGAATTAACTTTAAGATCCTGTGCCTCACCTACCAATCTGTCAACCATACTGCTCCGATATACTTACAGAACTTAGTGTCACCATACCATCAAACTCGTTCCTTACGTTCAAATAGTCAACACCTGCTTCAAGTACCACGATATAAACTGAAGTCTTTCGGCGCCCGCTCCTTTGCATATAATGCTGCTATCCTTTGGAACTCTCTCCCGCTTGAACTTAAGACTGCCCCTTCACTGAACACTTTTAAAACTCATCTTAAAACCAATCTCTTTGCTCGCTACTTTTAAGCAGACTTCTTCCTCCTTTGTGTATATAGTGTATATATATTACCGCATTGAGCATGTGCCTTGCATGTGAATGTGTGCGGGGTAAAAGTACCCTTATTATTATTATTATTATTATTATTATTATTATTATTATTAAGTATATTGACGATATGAAGGTAAACGTATCGATTTCTGATCGAAAACCGGACAATGCACAGCGTGTGGCGCGCGCCAATGAGTCAAACGCAATTTTGGAATCTTATTCAAACCAGACACAATAACACATGTGGGTTGATAATGTTCAATAGGTCATATAACTACTGTGCATGTAAATAGGAAGTGCACTTTCGGTTTCTGCACATGCATAATGATGTTACTCGATTTTAATTGGAAACTGGTAATTATGATATGTTTGTCGATTGGGGATGAATATGCAAGCTGAGTGAATGTGTTTGTATTGTAAACAGCACATACGGTGTGTTGGAACGTATTAAAGCCAAATCAAATTTTATGAAACACAATGGATGCACTTTAAAGACATGGCGACAATTGTACGGATCTGTGAAAGTAAATCGTGTGAAAATGTGAATAAACATGAAGTCATCCTTTCTATTTTGTTAGGATCAAAGGATCGGTCTCAGTTTTTCTCATAAAGATGAAGGACAACATGGCGGTGAAAGTGATACGCGATTGCCATGTTAACTATTCATATATTTTGTCAAATTGATTTTAAATTATCACTTAATAGTTGGACATATTTCATCACTAGAACGTTTCATAACGGATGGTGTAAATGTAATTGATGTGCAGCAAGTGTAAAACCTATTTATATATTTTCATTTCTATCATACAGATAAAATAAAGATATAATGATATAAAAAGGCACTAAAATACAAATTACTGGGGGCTATTCCATGTGATTGATTACTTGTTTTCAAATTTCAAACGACAATATAAATAATTAATGAATATTTCTATAGCGCCTTTCCAAATATCATACAATGACAGTGTCGACTATGGTAAAGATAAAATTAAGTTCTAGATGGCAACTATCTAGTGAACCGATGTCTTCAAACGTTTCTGAAATGTTCCAAAGATGGCCAGTTCTCCCGTCCTTAGAAAATTTTCCAAAGAGTGTGCGTTTTAATAAACTAGCATCCAAAAGAAACGTCACTAACAAATATGCAAGAAAGTAAACGGGCTAGTGTTCAAAAGAAAATTTGTTCTACAGAGTCAAAAACCATATACTGCCACAGGGCAGAGTCCGGAATGTCTTTGATAAGGTTTTGTTTTGTGAAAAAAGTATTGAAAGTCTCATTCATTATGGTATGATACTTTTATTTTAGGTGTATTTCGCTGTTCGCTATTTAAAAGGTCAAAATTGGTTTACATCTAATTTTAAAACGCATGAATAATGGTAATTAAGTTAATAAAATACGTTGATGGCATATATAATGTTATTAATGTACCATATTAGACCTTAATTCGTTGACGCGTGGTTTCTGAAGGGCGCCGTTAAGCAAGTAAACAAAGCCATATTTCATTTTTGCGTGTTACAGTAACGATGAATCAACGAATAAATGTCAAGAAGATACATTAAATCGACAGCATCTTTTACTAAATTAATGTCAGTTTCTTACAAAATTCAACTATAATGTTAACCGTTTTGTCAAAATAAACCTCTTGTAATAGCTATTTTAGCACCTAATCGGCGTTTGAACAGACGTAAAATCAAAAGAATCAGACCATGATGAGTGAAATCTTTACTTCTTTGTAAACGAAACATACACTCAACAAAGTCATTCAAGATCGGTTGTCCAGTGGCAGTAGTTTGTTTTGAAAAGTTGGTGCTATTTCTTTTGGATGCTGGTTTAGAATCCACAACCATTGAGCTACGCTCGTACTAGATAGCTGAAGAAGATTCTGTGTGCCTTGATCTCCGAGAAGGAGTGTGTGTACACACAGACTTATTTTCTTGTACTTTTAGACTGTTCCAATTATGAACTGATACGTAAGTAGAGAAGGAGTGTGTGTACACACAGACTTGTTCTCTTGTACTTTTAGACTGTTCAGTTTATGAACTGATACGTAAGTAGAGAAGCTGTATACATGAGTACTTAGTACATGGGTACTTAGAATCCACAACCATTGAGCTACGCTCGTACCAGATAGCCGAAGAAGATTCTGTGTGCCTTGATTTCAGAGAAAGAATGTGTGTTCACACATACTTGTTCTCTTGTACTTTTAGACTGTCCCATTTATGAACTGATACGTAAGTAGAGAAGGAGTGTGTGTTCACACAGACTTGTTCTCTTGTACTTTTAGACTGTTCAGTTTATGAAATGAGACATAAGTAGAGAAGCCCTATACATGAGTACTCAGTGCTAGTAGAAGGATGGCGGAATAATGGTTGTCACTTTATTGTTGATTTGTAGGAACATCCAGTGTGTTGTTGAGAGTCTTATATGCCAAACTTAATGAATGGAATTATCTTCTCGAGAAGTACTGACTGTTGTTTGTTTTAATGCTGGTTGACTCAGGAAAGTGAAGATATAAATTGAAAACTGGACAACGCAGCGTGGTTGGAGCGCGTTAATTAGTCGTAATTTTGGAAACGCAATTACAAAAAGAAAAAGTTGGGTTGATATTGATTAATAGGTCGTATAACTACTGTGTATGTACATGGGACGTACATGTGGTTTCGGTTTCTGGACATGTTTAAAGAATGTTGCTCGATTTTCGTTGAAAACAAGTAAATATCATATCTGGCGATTAGTGATGAATTTGCAAGTGAAATTAAGTGGACTGAAATCGAGTAATATGCAATCATAATAAAACTAACAAAAACCGACTGGGTGCGACTTTAACAAAATCGCTTGGCGCGCTTTGCACTACATTCCCCAGTGTGTGTTTTGATATCACCACTACCCAAAGTCTGCTGTTATTCCGACAGACAGGTGTTATTCCGACAGACAGGTGTCATATGATCCTGTGGTAATGAACTACGGACAAGGATATGCCGGGAATAAAGTTTTCATAACACTTTTATTTTGAATTGTATGTTGCACTTTGATTAATTGATGGTATTTCTTTACGTACATTCTAAATTATGATATTCAAAGTTCCATTTAATTTGTTTGGAACAATTCAAACTATACTCATTGCAAGTAAGATGTCCTTAAACTATTCAAAATATCTCCAATGTCTCCTTGGTTAAAGTTCATAATATTTAACTTTTCCTATATGGTTTTAGACGACGAAAAAGGGTTATATTAGTTTTGTTTGTTAAAGGTACATTTGTAAATTTAAAAGTTAAAAAAAGTGTAGCTTTATCTTTGATTTTAATCAAAGTAGATAAATAGATGATAACTACAATTTTGATAAAATGCCGATATAAATGGCTGGGGACAATAAAAACGATACCAATAAAATTGCAAGATAAAGTTTTCTAGCTTGTTCTATGACATCATACAGCTACGATGCGTCATACACTTGAAGTCCAAGAATGTACGTTATGCCGACAGCATCTAGTATTAACATAATTGCCTTATTTCATAAAAGTTGATCTTAAATAACTTATATAGAAAACATTTGAAAAAGAATTTATGCACCCCATGTTACTTTGAACAGATATAAGAATATTTAGTTTCATAAAGTCATCAAAGAATTCAAAATCGGCTTTATTTGGCTGAAGCATTTTGTTGTGTATCTGCAATGGTAGACATCCATGTACTCTGTATCGGTCGAGTGGCTTGCGAGATTAAAAGTCATACCCTAAGACTCAAGCATCCTTAACCAGCACTGACTGTCACAACAGCCACCTAGACCTCGACGGAAGCGATGTGGTGGGAACCTATGTTTATTATACTACATTAAGAATAACGACAATCTTTATGGACGACATAGTTCTTTATTCTGCACGGGCAGTGATTGTCGCCTGTTGCTAACCCCCCCCCCCCCCCCCCCCCCCCCCCCCCCCCCCCCCCGCCCATTTTGATGCCCACTGAAAACTTCTTCAGAGAAACCCCTCTTGAAACAATATGTGTGGGCACAGTGCTATCGACCACTTGAAAGGCATACATTGTACGAGTTCCATTGACTTAATGTGACATATGTATTACTTTATCGTTTCTTGTTCAGACATCCTTGTGGAGAAGCCATTTTCAAAAGATGTATCATCTTGTTTAATCTTTATATAGATTTTACAACCTTGAATAAGTAGCAAATCCTTCTGTGAGGAATAAATAATGTTGTTATGATTGAGTGGTCACTGAATAATTCGTTAAGACCCACGCGATCCTTTTAGGAAATCATATAATCTTCCTTTGATTGTAGGTACTGGTAATGCGCTTAGAATGGTGTGTGGGCACACCACGTGACCTTCCTATGTACCAGGGGTCGAAAACGCCTCTAGTTTGGGGAAAGTTGAGAATTAATACATTGGACATTTCCAAATTCTGTATTGTAATAAAGTGCAGATAAATTTGTACCGTTCTAGAGCCGAACGTGAAACTAGTGAAGACAGTTCGGGTCATATATTTTTACAGCTTTCAATCCAACTCTTGTGAATTGATCAGCACAAACACGCGTTAGAATTGCTATAGAAGCTTATTTCCACCATCCTCTCTCTGGTTCTATTGTCATATCATGACACTCCGTGTTTCCTTGCTATGTACCAGGGGTCGAGTACTCCTCCAACGTGAAGAGTGATGTGTCTTCAGATGGCAAAATTACTGTTACGGTGGTGAAAGATATAAACAAAATATGAAAAGAAAAAAGTAATACTTCTTGAGTTATTTGATACGAACGTTCACAATACTATATCCCCTGCTTCTTACGGATATTGATCCTTCAGTTAGGAATAATATTTGAACAGGAGGTGCAATTTCCTCTTTATATACATGTATTATCACTAGAGCAGAACGTTATACTCATAAAGGCAGTTCTGGTCATAATGTTTTGTACAGCTTGCCATCCACCTGTCGTGGATTAAACAGCACGACATCCCCAATCCAGTCCTACCACCTGTTGATCATCAAGCCATCACTATTTCTTATCACAACTTCACTTTATCCTACACTAGATATGCGTCTTCGCATTGCCACGTCGCATCGCATTGCTACGTCGGATCATATTGCCACTTCTCATCGCATTGCCACTTCGCACTTCACTTTTTCTACTACGACGTAGGTTCAGAAGTGCGAACAAACTTACAAGGCAATTGGTAGAAGTAAACCACCATAAACTAATGAGTATCCAAGATTGGAAATCCTTAGAAGTGACACTGAGACTTATGACCTCCTCATGTCGTCTTTGGTGAACCACTAAGTGATGGAACCACTATACAAGAAAGCCTCCAAGTGTAACAACGTGCATGATGCTATCTGTATGAGATCAATAACCTTGGAACACTGTGTCAGCAGTTTAGGAACATGAATTAGAACCTGTGCTAAATGACTACTGTCGGAGGTGATTTATAAATGGTTGAAATATCTGACAATAATAGCTTCATATAGTCATATAAGTCTTCATAAATGGATGTGTCAATTTTATTTCTGATACCCATTCCCTTGTCGCCAATGTAAGTGTAATACACAATGCTTGGAACGTTAAACACCTGAATTACGCATCATATACAAGTATACAGTACACTCTTAATGGCGCTGTAGCTCGATTTTCCTACCCTCAAAAATATAAATAATTGATACCAAAGGCTAAATAATACTCTTGAATCAATAACAGAGAATGTACATGGTTCGGTCAAGCCATACGAGTCCATTTCCCATCGAGCGGCCATTTAAGGTGTTCACCTTAAAATGGCTGCTCGAAGGTAGTTCAAGTTAACTGATTGACGTAGCGATTTTTAGAGTTTTAAATATGGTACAATGATTGTCTGGTCAAAGATCTTGATGTCTGAAATCTCAAATCTACACAAAGTGTACGTCGCACCATTTTTTTGGCAATATGGATAATCGTTTTCTATGGATACGGCTTATCGGATGGTGTGATGGTATGTTTTACCTATTAACGTACCAATATATTGTATAAACTATAAAATGGCCAATTTGAGTAAAACATAACATGCTAAAAAAACTTGATTCAGCGCCTTTAACAGTTATCAGCCTTCTGCAAGAGATATCTCCATTAAACATATCAAATCTTACATAAAACATAAAACATAAACGCTAATATTGTCCTTGTCAAGAAAACCAAAACGTTTCACCAAGGTTAACGTGACAGCATTTCCCTAAAATTATATTTGACTTTGAATATGTGCAAAAATACAACATGTGCTTATTTAAACTCAAATCATCTCAGTCCACTTGCATATCCATCATTAAATCCAAAATAGCTGACAATTACTTGTTTCCAACGACAATCGAACAACGGCCTTTTGTATTTGCACAAGCAGATGTTACACATCCCATTTATACGCATACCATTGACCTACCTAACGCCACCAACCCATATCTGTCATTTGTCCGCTTTAGATACCTTTCTTACGTAAAAGTTGACTAAATGCTGTGCTTCCGCAGGGGTACATTGTCATAAAAACATCACGATTTACAACTTGATAGTAACATTACTGACCAACATTAAAATGACGGAACTTGTGTATATGTTTGACAAAAGTCATTACCAACGAAATACTTTATGTCATTTTAACTGTATGGTACTGATAGGCCGTTGTTAAACTAAATTTGGGCGTGTTGAATAACGATGGTTCCCGGAACGATTACATTTACTCTTTGACTTTGTGTTTTTTTTACACAAGTTTTTGACCTTTCAATTTGCAAGAGACAGTATCTGGTTCAGCACATCTGTTTGGTGGACTTGGACAAGTTTACCAATAACAGCTCTTGGTATAAAGCGCCACTCTTCCACTGATGAAGGTTCTGGCACTGTACGTGACGCCCGCTCACTTTCCAAAACATCCCAAAGATGTTCAGTTTGGTTAAGGTCCGGACTTTTTGTTCGACAAGCTTTACAGTACAAGCCATCTCTAAAGTCCAAGCGGGATTCATCACTGAACATTGAGCATCCCCAATGCCGCAGCTGACAGGGTCAGTGTGCAGTAGCCCACTCCATTCGGTATTGTTTGTGTAGGGCTGTCATCTTCACACCAACAACAGGACGGCGTGACTTTAGACCAGCAGACTCTAGTCGGTTACGCACACTACGATCTCATACTCGCACACCTTCATGGAATATAGTGTTTATTTGTGATGATGATTTAAATCTGCCACAAAAAGCAATTGGTCTCATCTGACGATCTTGAATCGTCTATTGATCAAATTCAAATCTGAGTTTAATTTTTTTGCTCAACTGATTTTCTCAACTGAGAAATCTGTCCCAGGTCACATTTTCACAACATTGGTTTGATGATGAAATCTCACAGACTGAATATGACACTCTTTGATAACTGAATGGTTCAAGGTGTTTGGCAGACTTTCCTCCTCTGATTTGGTCTATTGCTTGCCATTTTGGGCAGCCGGTACTGTCTAGGCATCTTTCATTTTTGTGACACAGGACTGACGTTGTTGGCAGTTAGGGCCTCATATATCTAAGGTAGTCATGCTTTGCACGGTATTTCGGGGATGTATGTGTATTATTACCATGTTTTTTGTGTTTGTGGGCAGTAGACATGTCATGGACCTTAAAAGATAGTCTCGTTTTACAATATCAATACTTCAAATTTGACCGTTCACTTATTCCAGTCCATGGAATACTCCAACAAAAATTGAGCTCATAATGTCCAATGATGTGAAACGTTATGAATTGTGCTAAGTCTTTAACGTTTGCTCCTAAGTATCCATCGCTGTAACTTGAAAGTCAAATGTCTGTTTATTGCTATTGTGCATGGGTTGACGGCCAAAAAAGATTAAAGTGAACTGACTTCTTCTTCTTTCTTTTTAAATGAAAATGGTTGTTGAGTGTGATTTAAAACTCCCTTTCTATGACATACCGGTTTGTATTATTGCAAGAAGAAAGCCAGCAATGTTGTTGTAATTATACATTGTATTTGAACCTGCGAGCATCGGCTTGATCCTCTACCTCTATTAAACTCAGTGTAGCATTCCATTCAAACCATACTGCTTGTAGACCAAGTCTCTAAAGTAGGGGGAGTCGCCAAGCCCCTGGCGAGGTTGTTCTCGTTGTAGGGGTTGCATTAAGCAGTTAAACATCAGTACGACTGCACAGAGTACTTGATTCCCATGAATGAAGAATGGTCAGATATGAAATCACGAACTTACGTTGTATCTTTGTATATTGAACCCAGTGTGGACCTAGTAGTACCACTATCTTCGATTTAATCATCAGAATTGTGCAGTCAAACTAAAAATCAAACTTTTGACCAGCATGGCATTATGACATTCATGAGACGATCATTTGTTGACTTATAATTTGTTTTACCTCAATCTTTTCCTTCTGTGTCTGGCACTATAAGGAGAACAGCCCAATAAACACATGCTAGTTGTGGGGTATGATTAATGACTGCATGACACATAAAGAGCTATTACTAAATCGATTCAGAGGAGTTTTTCATGTCAATTATTTGAATAAACATGGACATTTATGACATGGCAAACGGTTCTTCAAAAAATATATATATTCTCAAATAGTATCAAAAGAAAGAGGGTACTGATATTGGGGCTATGTTGAATATCAATGTTACCCAATAATTATATATATAAGGAGCAAAGACAATCATAGAGTTTTGTAATATATATTAACATTAGTGACGTCTCAGAAAAGTCGCTATTCTTACCATAGCTAAGCTTATTCACTAAACATTAAATCAGCGGAATAGTGCAGTTAAACCTAAAATCAAACTTTTGACCTGCATGTATGCCTTCTTTATGTTATCATGACATTCATTTGACGATCGTGTGTTGAGTTATAATTTGTTTTGACCTCAATCTTTTCGTTCTGTGTCCTTGGCATTATAAGTAGAGCAGCCCAATCAATACATGATAGTTATGGGGCATGATTAATGACAAAATGGCACTTTAAAGAGCTATTACTTAATCGGTTTCGGGGAGCATTTCATGTCTGCACAATTATAACCCTTGGACATTCATCACATGGCAAACGGTTCGTCCGAAGATGAATCTATTCTCAAAGGGTATAAAAAGAAAGAGGGTAGTGATATTGGGGCTATTTTGGCTATCAATGATAACCAAGAATTATACATAAGGAGTAAAGACAATCATAAAGTTGTGTAAATATAATAACATTAGTGAGCTCTCTCTTAAATGAGCTAGTGGGTGATCTATCAGGAAAATTGGCTATTTGTGTCTCTTTATTAACTGTCCGTCATTAAAATATTAAAATCTGTTCGGGGTGTATAGGTTTAATTAAATGATGATTTGAACAATTTTGACAATTTTCACGTTTTAGTGTTTTTAGCTAATTCTTGATGTATACTAAATCATTTGAGTAGAAAATTTGTTTAAATGTTCAGATCACTTTAAGTATTTTAAGTTTAGACTACAATGTACTGTTCTGTATATTGTACTATGTATCGTACCTCATCCATTGAACTCTGCAGTAAAGTGTTAGAGCTAGGATTGGTCTTGATTTATACATGTGTTCATATGTCGACATGATCTTAAAAAACATACAGGAACCTAAACATACACGAAAAGATGTCAGCTTTAGAACGCTATTTTCAGCCAAACTCGAATATAGTGTTTACTGTTCGATCATGATCTGTGTCTGATTTGTTTAATTTGAAAAAGAAGATGCAATTATGTTGTCTGTTAAATTTCAGGAAAAGAAAAACAGACAAATCGGAACTAAGTTAAAAAATTAGTCTTTGCAATATTAAATAGTATCAAATGCGACAATCAGTGTTTCTCTGCTCATGTCGGTAATAAATATCCACGACTTGCTCGTCCAATGCTATGAATTTATTATGTTTGCTGAGGTTTCTGTCAGACCGCTGTGTTAGCTTTATGTAATGAGTTGTACTGTAGCTGATACTTCCAGCCGCAACGTGACCAGCTTATCAGCTTTCTCTTTATAAATGACACTTAATCTGTTAGACTGTCCTTGAGAAATATCCACAGGAGTTTACATAAACAGTATATATATTTATATATGTATTTATGAAGTGAATGTAAAAAATATCGTTTTTTAAAGTGCACTTTCTGTATTGTCAATGCAATTATCTTCATTTAAACTCAACAGCTCGACACTGAGAGATAAGGTGTAAGATCAAGGTATTAACTTGTCACTGTGTTTTGTGCATACGAAGATTTTCAATAATGTATGGATCAGCCTCATGTTTACATTTCATCACATGAACAAAACATAAATATAGTATTGCAAGGCGAAATGTGAATATAACATACACAGGGGAGACCAACAATCCTGTATCAGATCAACATCGTATGACCATTCAAACTCTTTCTTATCTTCATCAATAAGGAATGATAAGTGAAAGCGAGAGGGAGAGAGAGAGGGAGAGGTATATCTTGAACTACTCCATCAAAACTTCTGACATGAGCTGGGAACCAGAAACTGAGCACGTGACGTGGCAACTAGATGTTACTTTAGAGGATATTCATGACACAGAAAAATCAATTGGGCGTGTACTTAAAACATTTGTCTTTTATCAAAATTCATCAATATCCCTGAATAATTAAATTATTATACGAAATGTTATACAGTTAGTAAGACAAGAATTGGAAACACAGATTAATTTGGGATCTAATCTTTCTGATGATGATCTATGTGTGACTGGTAAGAAAATAGAATACAAGTCGACTGTCAGCTGTAACATCGGAAATCCAGCAAGATGTCTTTACGTCTACACATCAAATACATGCCTCTCAGGTAATGATACGTTTGTCTTTCAAGAATAATGCTACTCTCCTTTACCTCTTTAAAAAAATAGACACTGTGTCTAACAAGAACATCTTAACAACACCATTCTAATAGAAAAGTAGTTAAATCTTCGTTACTATTGTTATAAGCTAGACTGTAATGACCCCTATAAAACAAAGAAAAGAGTTTAATTAACTGGAACTTGTTTGAACTGGAGAGAATAAAAAAATGCATTAAAAAACGAATTTATATCCTTTTCAACAATAATTTTGAATAAAAAGGACAGCATTTCACCAATCAGTTACTTTTTTTTATTTTGCAACATATATCAGATGTTTTGATGTGTGAGAGTCAACTTGGTAACAACAATGATGTTTTTGATATCTGAAACCTAAATTGTTTTAAGTAGTTTAGGTAGAAGGACAATTGATATGTTGTTAAAAATCAGCACCATTAGAAAAAAATCAGTCCTATTTTCTTAAAAATGTGAGTAATTTTACTTTGAGTAATTCTCTGAGTATATACTATAGCATAACATTTACATGATTAAGCTGATTGTGGGTTTTCTTTCATTCCAGGTATAAGAAGGCCAGTTCCGACATGTTGAAGCTCGTGGACGACGTAGTGCAGAGAAGGAAGGCTGCACCAGCAGCAACATGACACAGACACACAACCCAGACACAACCCACACTAGAAATTCTACATGCACCTCGTCATCAGACAACCAATCCGCCAGCAATTTGTTTTGGACTGAAATGGTGCCCGGATCACATTCAAAATTAAGTGAAATACTGTATTTGACATGTGCTTATAACATAAAATAATCATAAAATAAAAATAAAATATAAATAAAACCCTTCTTTTTCATTACATTAAGAAACAAATGCTGTAATCTTGTGACCTGTCCTGTGCTGTAACGATTTGGGGCGCAAATATCCAAACGAGAATGCCCATAATCTAAACTGCAACACCAATTTTCTCAAGTAGAACGCCAATATGCACAGTATCAACACCAATATCTAAAAGCAATCGCCAATACATAGCTTATATTGGATTGGAATTGCGATATTACATCACTTCAAATAGCGTAATGGCACTTAATTTAGGTTTAACCACTGAAGACGTGAAAGTCGGGTGTCGTCTCAGCTATTGTGAGTCCGAGCAGATATAAGTGAGTCCCCAAATAAATAAGGAAATACAACATAAAAACCTTTGAGTCATTGGGACTTGCAGCTCAATTTCCTTCCCAACTTTTATGAGTATTTGCCGCAATTATCACTGAGGGCCTGTGGTTGAAGTCCGTGATTAACCAATAATATATATTACAAACTGATGTTTGGGGTCCATTTAGTTTGTTACAGTCATCTTGTTCGTATTGGTCATTTGACTCATCTGCCAAATATGTTTTAAAGACATGGCGACAATTGTACGGATCTGTGAAAGTAAATCGTGTGAAAATGTGAATAAACATGAAGTCAACCTTTCTGTTTTGTTAGGATCAAAGGATCCGTCTCAGATTTTCTTATAAAGATGAAGGACAACCTGGCGATGAAAGTGATACACGATTGCCATGTTAACTATTCGCGTGTTTTGTAAAATTGATTTTGAATTATCACTTTGACATATTCCATCACTTGAACGTTTTATAACGAATGGTGAAAATGTAATTGATGTGCAGCTAGTGTAAAATCTATTTATTTTCATTTCTATAATACAGATAAAATAAAGATATATTGATATAAACATACACTAAAATACAAATTACTGGAGTGCTATTCCATGTTATTGATAACTTATTTTCAAATTTCAAACGACAATATGAATAATTAATTAATATTTCTATAGATCCTGTCCATATATCACACAATGAAGGCGTCTACAATGGTAAAGATACAATTAAGTTACAGATGGTTACTATGTAGTTGACCGATGTCTTCAAAGGTTTCTGAAATGTTCCAAAGATGACCCAGTTCTCCCGTCCTTAGACAAGTTTCCAGAGTATGCGTTTTGATAAAGTAGCATCCAAGAGAAACAAATATGCAAGATAGTAAACTAGCTAGAGTTCAAAAGAACAGATTTCCTACAGAGTCAAAAACAATTTACTGCCAATGGGCAGAGTCCGGAATGTCTTTGACAAGCTTAGTTTTTGTGAAAAAAGTATTGAAAGTGTCATTCATTTTGGCATGATACTTTTTTTGTGTGTACATTTCGCTGTTCGCTATTCAAAAGTTCTTTTTCTGGTTAACGTCCAATTTTAAAATGAATGAATAATGAAAATTAAGTTAATAAAATATGTTGATGGCATTTATAATGTTATGAATGTACCATATTAGACCTTAATTCGTTGACGCATGGTTACTGATGGACGTCGCAAAGCAAGTAAACAAGCCATATTTCAGTCTCCTATCTAGCCTTGGTAAGGATATCCCAAAACGACAAAAGACATGTTATTCAGAAACATAACAAGGAAATGTTTTTAAAAATGGACGATTTAGCTTAATTGTCATTTAGACACAACATGTAACTGTGTTTAGTCGAATTTATCAATGGTGGATTAATCTTAAATCTTAAATTTATGTTGGCTTCATTTCTAAGTCTACTGGTTTATAACCCAGGAACGATAAATATAGTTGCATGATGTCTCCAGAAGTCAATGAAACAAATTCTTTTATTTGTTTAATTATAACTTTATTATTATTTATTTTGGAATATTTTAGAATCTCCTTACCGCGATAGGAGAGGACGTGTTACATGTTGCATGACATCATACTGTAGCGATGGATCAACGAATTAATGCCAAGGTAAACTAAATCGACAGCATCTTTTCTTAAATTAATGTCGGTTTCTTATAACTTTCGAACCTTAATATTAACCATTTTGTCAAAATAAACCTCTTGTATTAGCTATTTTAGCACCTAATCGGCGTTTGAAGAGGCTTAAAATCAAAAGTATGAGTGAAATTTGTAATAGTTCCTTGTAAACGGTGGCAGTAATTTGTTTTGAAAATTTGGTGTCATTTCTTCTGAATGCTGTTTTAGAATCCACAACCATTGAGCTACGGTCGTACCAGATAGCTAAAGAAGATTCTGTGTGCCTTGATCTCAGAGAAGGAATGTGTGTTCACACATACTTGTTTTCTTGTACTTTTAGACTGCTCCATTTATGAACTGATACGTAAGTAGAGAAGGAGTGTGTGTACACACAGACTTGTTTTCTTGTACTTTTAGACTGTTCAATTTATGAAGTGATACGTAAGTAGAGAAGCTGTATACATGAGAACTCAGTGCTAGTAGAAGGATGGCGGAATAATGGTTGTCACTTTAGTGTTGATTCGTAGGAACATCCAATGTGTTGTTGAGAGTCTTATATGCCAAACTTTATGAATGGAATTATTTTCTCGAGAAATACTGACTGTTGTTTGTTTTAATGCTGGTTGACTCAGTAAAGTGAAGATATAAATGTGAAAGTAGTGCTTTTTGATTGAAAACTGGACAATGCAGCGTGGTTGGAGCGCGTTAATAAGTCGTAATTTTTTAAACGCAATTACAAAAAGAAAAAGTTGGGTTGATATTGATTAATAGGTTGTATAACTACTGTGTATGTACATGGGACGTACATGTGGTTTCGGTTTCTGGACATGTTTAAAGAATGTTGCTCGATTTTTTGTTGAAAAAAGTAAAGTAAATATTTGGCGATTAGTGATGAATTTGCAAGTGAAATTAAATGGACTGAAATCGAGTGATATGCTATCATAATAAAACTTACAAAAACAGGCTGGGTGCGACTTTAACAAAATCGCTTGGCGCGCTTTGCACTACATTCCCCAGTTTGTGTTTTGATATCACCACTACCCAAAGTCTGCTGTTATTCCGACAGACAGGTGTTATTCCGACAGACAGGTGTTATTCTCATATAATCCTGTGGTAATGAACTACGGACAAGGATATGCCGGGAATAAAGTTTTCATAACACTTTTATTTTAAATTGTATCTTGCACTTTGATTAATTGATGGTATTTCTTTACGTACATTCTAAATTATGATATTCAAAGTTCCATTGAATTTGTTTGGAACAATTCAAACTATACTCATTGCAAGTAAGATGTCCTTAAACTATTCAAAATATCTCCAATGTCTCCTTGGTTAAAGTTCATAATATTTAACTTTTCCTATACGGTTTTAGACGACGAAAAAGGGTTATATTAGGTTTTTTTGTTAAAGGTACATTTGTAAATTTAAAAGTTAAAGAAAATGTAGCTTTATCTTTGATTTTAATCAAAGTAGATAAATAGATGATAACTACAATTTTGATAAAATGCCGATATAAATGTCTTGGGACAATAAAAACGATACCAATGAAATTGCAAGATAAAGTTTTCTAGCTTGTTCTATGACATCATACAGCAACGATGCGTCATACACTTGAAGTCCAAGAATGTACGTTATGCCGACAGCATCTAGTATTAACATAATTGCCTTATTTCATAAAAGTTGATCTTAAATAACTTATATAGAAAACATTTGAAAAAGAATTTATGCACCCCATGTTACTTTGAACAGATATAAGAATATTTAGTTTCATAAAGTCATCAAAGAATTCAAAATCGGCTTTATTTGGCTGAAGCATGTTGTTGTGTATCTGCAATGGTAGACATCCATGTACTCTGTATGGGTCGAGTTGCTTGCGAGATTAAAAGTCATACCCTAAGACTCAAGCATCCTTAACCAGCACTGACTGTCACAACAGCCACCTAGACCTCGACGGAAGCCATGTGGTGGTAACCTATGTTTATTATACTACATTAAGAATAACGACAATGTTTATGGATGACACAATTCTTTATTCTGCAGTACGAAATTCACACAAGCAGTGATTGTCGCCAGGTGCTCCCCCCCCCCCCCCCCCCCTTTTGAAATATAGAGTTCATAAATATAATAAGGAAGGTGCCCACTGAAAACTTCTTCAGAGAAACCCCTCTTGAAACAATATGTGTGGGCACTATCGACCACTTGAAAGGCTATACATTGTACGAGTTCCATTGACTTAATGTGACATATGCATAACTTTATCGTTTCTTGTTCAGACATCCTTGTGGAGAAGCCATTTTCAAAAGATGTATCATCTTGTTTAATCTTTATATAGATTTTACAACCTTGAATAAGTAGCAAATCCGTCTGTGAGGAATAAATAATGTTGTTATGATTGAGTGGTCACTGAATAATTCGTTAAGACCCACGCGATCCTTTTAGGAAATCATATAATCTTCCTTTGATTGTAGGTACTGGTAATGCGCTTAAAATGGTGTGTGGGCACTCCACGTGACCTTCATATGTACCAGGGATCGAGAACGCCTCCAGTTTGGGGAAAGTTGAGAATTAATATATTGGACATTTCCAAATTCTGTATTGTAATAAAGTGCAGATAAATTTGTACCGTTCTAGAGCCGAACGTGAAACTAGTGAAGACAGTTCGGGTCATATACTTTTACAGCTTGCCATCCAACTCTTGTGAATTAATCAGCACCAACACGCCTCTTCCCCAATTGCTATAGAAGCTTATTTCCACCATCCTCTCTCTGGTTCTATTGTCATATCATGACACTCCGTGTTGCCTTGCTATGTATCAGGGGTCGAGTACTCCTCCAACGTGAAAAGTGATATGCCTTCAGATGGCAAAATTACTGTTACGGTGGTGAAAGATATAAACAAAATATAAAAAGAAAAAATTAATACTTCTTGAGTTATTTGATACGAACGTTCACAATACTATATCCCCTGCTTCTTACGGATATTGATCCATCAGTTAGGAATAATATTTGAACAGGATGTGAAATTTCCTCTTTATATGCACGTGATACTAGCATAGGCAGTTCTGGTCATGCTGTTTTGTACAGTTTGTCATCCACCTGTCGTGGATTAAACAGCACAACTACAATGACTACGAGATTTTCCCAATCCAGGCCTACCTACTACTGATCATCAATCCATCACTATTTCTTATCACAACTTCACTTTATCCTACACTAGATATGCGTCTTCGCATTGCCACGTCGCATCGCATTGCTACGTCGGATCATATTGCCACTTCTCAACGCATTGCCACTTCGCACTTCACTTTTTCTACTACGACGTAGGTTCAGAAGTGCGAACAAACTTACAAGGCAATTGGTAGAAGTAAACCACCATAAACTAATGATGTTCCAAGATGGGAAATCCTTAGAAGTGACACTTAGACTTATGACCTCCTCATGTCTTGTTTGGTGAAACACTAAGTGATGGAACCACTATATAAGAAAGCCTCCAAGTGAAACAACGTGCATGATGGTATCTGTATGAGATCAATAACTTTGGAACACTGAGTCAGCAGTTTAGGAACATGAATTAGAACCTGTGCTAGATGACTACTGTCGGAGGTGATTTATGACTGGTTGAAATATCTGACAATAATAGCTTCATGTTGACATGTAAGTCTTCATAAATGGATGTGTCAATTTTATTCCTGATACCCATTCCTTTGTCGCCAATGTATGTGTAATACACACTGGATATGCTTGGGAAGTTAAACACTTAAATCACTAATCATATACCGGTAGCTGGATTTTCCTACTCTCAAAAATATAGATAAATGATACCAACGGCTAAATAATACTGAATCAATAACAAAGAATGTAAATGGTTCGGTCAAGCTATACGAGTCCATTTCCCATCGAGCGGTCATTTAAGGTGTTCGCCTTAAAATGGCTGCTCGAAGGTAGTTGAAGGGATCTGATTGATGTAGCGATACCTAAACAGAAGAGTTTTTAAATGGTACAATGATTGACTGGTCAACCACCTTGCTGTCTGAAATCTCAAATCTACACAAATTGTACGTCGCACCATTTTTTTGCAATATGGATAATCGTTTTCTATGGATACGGTTTATCGGATGGTGTGATGGTATGTTTTACCTATTAACGTACCAATATATTGTATAAACTATAAAATGGCTAATTTGAGTAAAACATGACATGCAAAAAACACATTTGGCGCCTTTAACAGTTATAAGTCTTTTTCTGCCAGAGACATATCCATTAAACATATACAATCTTACAGATCTTACATTTAACCAAAGTTAACGTGACAGCATTTCCCTAAAATTATATTTGACTTTGAATATGTGCAAAAATACAACATGTGCTTATTTAAACTCAAATCATCTCAGTCCACTTGCATGTCCATCATTAAATCCAAAATAGCTTACAATTACTTGTTTCCAACGACAATCGAACAACGGCCTTTTGTATTTGCAGAAGCAGATATTGCACATCCCATTTACACGCATACCATTGACCTACCTAACGCCACCAACCCTTATCTGTCACGAGTCTGCTTTAGATACCTTTCTTACGTAACAATTGACTAAATGCCGTACTCCCGCAGGGGTACATTGTCATAAAAACACCAAGATTTTACACCTTGATATTAACAGTACTGAACTACATTAAAATGACAGAAGTTGTATATATGTTTGACACTACCAACGAACTACTTTATGTCATTTTAACTTATGGTACTGAAAGGCCGTTGTTAAACTAAATATGTGCATGTTGAATAACGATGGTTCACTGAATAATTACTTTTTACTCTTTGACTTTTTGTTCACTTTTACACAAGTTTTTGAGCTTTCAATTTGCAAAAGACAGTTTCTGGTTCAACACATCTGGTAGACTTGGATGAGCAGTAGCCCACTCCATTCGGTATTGTTTGTGTAGGGCTGTCATCTTCACACCAACTACAGGACGGCGTGACTTAAGACCAGCAGACTCCAGTCAGTTACAGTACGATCACAGACTCGCACACCTTTACGGAATTTAGTGTTTATTTGCGATGATGATTTAAATCTGCCACGAAGAGCAATTGGTCTCATCTGACGATCTTGAATTGTCTATTAGTCAAATTCAAATCTGAGTTTAATTTTTTTGCTCAACTGATTTTCTCAACTGAGAAATCTGTCCCGGGTCACATTTTCACTGGTTTGATGATAAAATCTCGCAGACCGAAGATGACACTCTTTGATAACTGCATGGTTCAATCTGTTTGGCAGACTTTCCTCTATTGCTTGCCATTTTGGGCAGCCGGTACTGTCTAGGCATCTTTCGTTTTTGTAACACAGGACTGACGTTGTTGGCAGTTAGGGTCTCATATATCTAAGGTAGTCACGCTTTGCACGGTATTTCGGGGATGTACGTGTATTATTACAATTTCTTTGTGTGTTTGCAGGCAGTAGACATGTTACTTTTCATGTAATGGACCTTAAAGAATGATCTGGTTTTACAATATCAATATTTCAAATTTGACAATTCACAAGTATCCGTAACTGTAACTTGAAAGTCAAATATCTGTTTATTGCTATTGGGCATGGGTTGACGGCCAAAAAAGATTAAAGTGAAGTGACTTCTTCTTCTTTCTTTGGTAATGGTTTGTATTATTGCAAGATTTAAGCCAACAATAGTGTGGTAATTATACATTGTATTGGAACCTGCGAGCATCAGCTTGAGCCAGCAATGGGTGGTACCTCTATTAAACTCAGTGTAGCATTCCATTCAAACCATACTGCTTGTAGACCAAGTCTCTACAGGGGGGGGGGGGGGGGGGGGGGGGGGGAGATTGCCAAGCCCCTGGCGAGGTTGTTTTCGTTGTGGGGGTTGCATTAAGCAGTAAAACATCAGTACGACTGCACTGAGTACTTGATTCCCATGAATGAAGAATGGTCAGATATGAAATCACGAAATTACGTTGTCTCTTTGTATATTGAACCCAGTGTGGACATAGTAGTACCACTATCTTCGATTTAATCAGCGGAATAGTGCAGTCAAACTAAAAATCAAACTTTTGACCTGCATGACATCATGACATTCATGAGACGATCATTTGTTGACTTATAATTTGTTTTACCTCAATCGTTTCCTTCTGTGTCCTTGGCACTATAATGTGAACAGCCACAATAATCACATGATAGTTGTGGGGCATGATTAATGACTGCATGGCACTTTAAAGAGCTATTACTAAATCGGTTTCGGGGAGATTTTCATGTCAATTATCTGCACAAACATAAGTTTTGGACATTTATGACATGGCAAACGGTACTTCAAACAATATATATATTCTCAAATAGTATCAAAAGAAAAAGGGTACTGATATTGGGGCTATGTTGGCTATCAATGTTAACCAAGGATTATATATATAAGAAGCAAAGACAATCATAAAGTTTTGTAATATATATTAACATTGGTGACGTCTCAGGAAATTCACTATTCTTACCACAGCTAAGCATATTCACTCAACATTAAATCAGCGGAATAGTGCAGTCAAACCTTAAATCAAACTTTTGACTTGCATGTATGCCTTCTTTATGTCATCATGACATTCACGTGATGATCATGTGTTGACTTATAATTTGTTTTTACCTCAATCTGTTCATTTTGTGTCCTTGGCACTATAAGGTGAACAGCCCAATAATCACATGATAGTTGTGGGGTATGCTTAATGACTGCATGGCACTTTAAAGAGCAATTACTGAATCGGTTTCGGGGAGTATTTTATGCGTGCACAATTATAAGTGTTGGACATTTATAACATGGCAAACGGTTCGTCAGAAGATAAATCTATTCTCAAAGAGTATAAAAAGAAAGAGGGTAGTGATGTTGCGGCTATTTTGGCTATCAATGTTAACCAAGAATTATACATAAGGAGTAAAGACAATCATAAAGTTGTGTAATATATAATAACATTAATGAGCTCTCTCTTAAATGAGCTAGTGGGTGATCTATCAGGAAAATTGGCTAGTTTTGTTTTGTCTCTTTATTTATTAACTGTCCGTCATTAAAATACTAAAATCTGTTCGGCGTGTATAGGTTTAAATAAATGACGATTTGACAATTTTCATGTTTTAGTATTTTTAGCTAATTCTTGATGTATACTAAATCATTTGAGTAGAACATTTGCTTAAATGTTCAGATCACTTGAAGTATTTTGAAACTTTAAAAAAAGTTAAGACTACAATGTACTGTTCTGACATTCATGTTCATAATGTACTCCGTATCATACCTCATCAATTGAACTCTACAGTAAAGTGTTAGAGCTAGGGTTGGTCTTGATTTATACATGTGTTCATATAGTTGACGGGATCTTAATAGACATGCAGGAATCTAAACATACACGAAAATATGTCAGCTTTAGAACGCTATTGTCAGCCAAACTCTAATATAGTGTTTACTGTTGAAACATGATATAAGTCTCATTTGTCTAATTCGAAAAAGAAATTGCACATGTGTTGTCTGTTCAATTTCAGGAAAAGAAAAAGAGACAAATTGGAAAATGTTGGCAATATTAAATAGTATCAAATGCGACAATCAGTGTTTCTCTGCTCATGTGGGTAATACATGTCCACGACTTGCTCGTCCAATGCTATGAAACTATCTCCCCGCCTTCTTGCTGAACTGCACTTATTATGTTAGCTGAGGTTTCTGTCAGACCGCTGTGTTAGCTTTGTGTAATTAGGTGTACTGTAGCTGATACTTCCAGCCGCAACGTGACCAGCTTATCAGCTTTCTCTTTATAAATGACAGTAAATCTGTTAGACTGTCCTTGAGAAATACCCACAGTGTAAAAATATTTATATATATATATATATATATATGTATTTATGAAGAGAGAGAGAGAGGGTGAGAGATATGTTACTTTAGAGAGAGAGAGAGAGAGAGAGAGAGAGAGAGAGAGAGAGAGAGAGAGAGAGAGAGAGAGAGAGAGAGAGAGAGAGAGAGAGAGAGAGAGAGAGAGAGAGAGAGAGAGAGACAGACAGACAGACAGACAGACAGACAGACAGACAGACAGGCAGAGAGATACAGAGAGGGAGAGAGAGAGGGGGAGGCAGGCTTAGAGAGAGAACTACATGCCACCAACAAACTACTCCATCAAAACTACTGACATGAGCTTGGAACCAGGAACAGAGCACGTGACGAGGCAACTAGAAGATATTCATCACACCGAAAAACCAACTACGGGTGTACTTCAAACATTAGTCTTTTATCAACATTCATCAATATCTCTGAATAAATATTTAAAATATTATACGAAATGAAAGTTAGATAGATACACAACTAGTTCCAAAATATAGCAGCAAACACCAACTGGTCGAATGTTAATTAGCGGTTGCTTGTTATAAGTATAAATAAAAAAAAATCAAGTTTACTGTCAGAATGTAAAAAGTTATCGAACTCGAGCTTATCGAACATGTTGTTGAGCTTAAAATTCATACGCATATAATGCAGTTCTAATTGTTGCAAATTTGTATATTTGGAGCAATGAAAACACCCTGGGTGAGGATGATAACTGTAGAATATCGAAATAGTCAACCATCAGTGAGGATGATAACTGTAGAATATCGAAATAGTCAACCTTCAGTGAGGATGATAACTGTAGAATATCGAAATAGTCAACCTTCAGTGAGGATGATAACTGTAGAATATCGAAATAGTCAACCTTCAGTGAGGATGATAACTGTAGAATATCGAAATAGTCAACCTTCAGTGAGGATGATAACTGTAGAATATCGAAATAGTCAACCTTCAGTGAGGATGATAACTGTAGAATATCGAAATAGTCAACCTTCAGTGAGGATGATAAGTGTAGAATATCGAAATAGTCAACCTTCAGTGAGGATGATAACTGTAGAATATCGAAATAGTCAACCTTCAGTGAGGATGATAACTGTAGAATATCGAAATAGTCAACCTTCAGTGAGGATGATAAGTGTAGAATATCGAAATAGTCAACCATCAGTGAGGATGATAACTGTAGAATATCGAAATAGTCAACCTTCAGTGAGGATGATAACTGTAGAATATCGAAATAGTCAACCTTCAGTGAGGATGATAAGTGTAGAATATCGAAATAGTCAACCTTCAGTGAGGATGAGTACTGTAAAATATCGAAATAGTCAACCTTCAGTGAGGATGATAACTGTAGAATATCGAAATAGTCAACCTTCAGTGAGGATGATAAGTGTAGAATATCGAAATAGTCAACCATCAGTGAGGATGATAACTGTAGAATATCGAAATAGTCAACCTTCAGTGAGGATGATAAGTGTAGAATATCGAAATAGTCAACCATCAGTGAGGATGATAACTGTAGAATATCGAAATAGTCAACCTTCAGTGAGGATGATAACTGTAGAATATCGAAATAGTCAACCTTCAGTGAGGATGATAAGTGTAGAATATCGAAATAGTCAACCTTCAGTGAGGATGAGTACTGTAAAATATCGAAATAGTCAACCTTCAGTGAGGATGATAACTGTAGAATATCGAAATAGTCAACCTTCAGTGAGGATGAGTACTGTAAAATATCGAAATAGTCAACCTTCAGTGAGGATGATAACTGTAGAATATCGAAATAGTCAACCTTCAGTGAGGATGATAACTGTAGAATATCGAAATAGTCAACCTTCAGTGAGGATGATAACTGTAGAATATCGAAATAGTCAACCTTCAGTGAGGATGATACGTGTAGAATATCGAAATAGTCAACCTTCAGTGAGGATGAGTACTGTAAAATATCGAAATAGTCAACCTTCAGTGAGGATGATAACTGTAGAATATCGAAATAGTCAACCTTCAGTGAGGATGATAACTGTAGAATATCGAAATAGTCAACCTTCAGTGAGGATGAGTACTGTAGAATATCGAAATAGTCAACCTTCAGTGAGGATGATAACTGTAGAATATCGAAATAGTCAACCTTCAGTGAGGATGAGTACTGTAGAATATCGAAATAGTCAACCATCAGTGAGGATGATAACTGTAGAATATCGAAATAGTCAACCTTCAGTGAGGATGATAACTGTAGAATATCGAAATAGTCAACCTTCAGTGAGGATGAGTACTGTAGAATATCGAAATAGTCAACCTTCAGTGAGGATGATAACTGTAGAATATCGAAATAGTCAACCTTCAGTGAGGATGAGTACTGTAGAATATCGAAATAGTCAACCATCAGTGAGGATGATAACTGTAGAATATCGAAATAGTCAACCTTCAGTGAGGATGATAACTGTAGAATATCGAAATAGTCAACCTTCAGTGAGGATGATAACTGTAGAATATCGAAATAGTCAACCTTCAGTGAGGATGATAACTGTAGAATATCGAAATAGTCAACCTTCAGTGAGGATGAGTACTGTAGAATATCGAAATAGTCAACCTTCAGTGAGGATGATAACTGTAGAATATCGAAATAGTCAACCTTCAGTGAGGATGAGTACTGTAGAATATCGAAATAGTCAACCATCAGTGAGGATGAGTACTGTAGAATATCGAAATAGTCAACCTTCAGTGAGGATGAGTACTGTAGAATATCGAAATAGTCAACCTTCAGTGAGGATGATAACTGTAGAATATCGAAATAGTCAACCTTCAGTGAGGATGAGTACTGTAGAATATCGAAATAGTCAACCATCAGTGAGGATGAGTACTGTAGAATATCGAAATAGTCAACCTTCAGTGAGGATGATTACTGTAGAATATCGAAATAGTCAACCTTCAGTGAGGATGAGTACTGTAGAATATCGAAATAGTCAACCTTCAGTGAGGATGAGTACTGTAGAATATCGAAATAGTCAACCATCAGTGAGGATGAGTACTGTAGAATATCGAAATAGTCAACCTTCAGTGAGGATGAGTACTGTAGAATATCGAAATAGTCAACCTTCAGTGAGGATGAGTACTGTAGAATATCGAAATAGTCAACCTTCAGTGAGGATGAGTACTGTAGAATATCGAAATAGTCAACCTTCAGTGAGGATGATAACTGTAGAATATCGAAATAGTCAACCTTCAGTGAGGATGAGTACTGTAGAATATCGAAATAGTCAACCTTCAGTGAGGATGAGTACTGTAGAATATCGAAATAGTCAACCTTCAGTGAGGATGATAACTGTAGAATATCGAAATAGTCAACCTTCAGTGAGGATGAGTACTGTAAAATATCGAAATAGTCAACCTTCAGTGAGGATGATAACTGTAGAATATCGAAATAGTCAACCTTCAGTGAGGATGATAACTGTAGAATATCGAAATAGTCAACCTTCAGTGAGGATGAGTACTGTAGAATATCGAAATAGTCAACCTTCAGTGAGGATGAGTACTGTAGAATATCGAAATAGTCAACCATCAGTGAGGATGATAACTGTAGAATATCGAAATAGTCAACCATCAGTGAGGATGATAACTGTAGAATATCGAAATAGTCAACCATCAGTGAGGATGATAACTGTAGAATATCGAAATAGTCAACCTTCAGTGAGGATGATAACTGTAGAATATCGAAATAGTCAACCTTCAGTGAGGATGATAACTGTAGAATATCGAAACAGTCAACCCTGGGTGAGGATGAGTACTGTAGAATATCGAAATAGTCAACCTTCAGTGAGGATGATAACTGTAGAATATCGAAATAGTCAACCTTCAGTGAGGATGAGTACTGTAGAATATCGAAATAGTCAACCTTCAGTGAGGATGATAACTGTAGAATATCGAAATAGTCAACCTTCAGTGAGGATGATAACTGTAGAATATCGAAATAGTCAACCATCAGTGAGGATGATAACTGTAGAATATCGAAATAGTCAACCATCAGTGAGGATGATAACTGTAGAATATCGAAATAGTCAACCATCAGTGAGGATGATAAGTGTAGAATATCGAAATAGTCAACCTTCAGTGAGGATGAGTACTGTAGAATATCGAAATAGTCAACCTTCAGTGAGGATGAGTACTGTAGAATATCGAAATAGTCAACCTTCAGTGAGGATGATAACTGTAGAATATCGAAATAGTCAACCTTCAGTGAGGATGAGTACTGTAGAATATCGAAATAGTCAACCTTCAGTGAGGATGATAACTGTAGAATATCGAAATAGTCAACCTTCAGTGAGGATGATAACTGTAGAATATCGAAATAGTCAACCTTCAGTGAGGATGAGTACTGTAGAATATCGAAATAGTCAACCTTCAGTGAGGATGATAACTGTAGAATATCGAAATAGTCAACCATCAGTGAGGATGAGTACTGTAGAATATCGAAATAGTCAACCTTCAGTGAGGATGAGTACTGTAGAATATCGAAATAGTCAACCTTCAGTGAGGATGAGTACTGTAGAATATCGAAACAGTCAACCCTGGGTGAGGCTGAGTACTGTAGAATATCGAAACAGTCAACCCTGGGTGAGGCTGAGTACTGTAGAATATCGAAACAGTCACATTCCAGTAAGGATGATAACACTCCGTCAATACGTGTTCTACGTTTTGTAAAGTAATGAGAAAAATAATGATGACCCTTCATCAATTCTTTACAAGTATCACACATGCGTGGATGGTATAACCAATTATATTTACAAAGCTTCTTAAAGGCATTGGGGATTACCTGAAAGTTTGCAGTTACATCAATGACATGTGGAATCTATAACTGGAATAATTTGTCACAAGCAAGTATTATTCAAGATGTGAATGAGAGAACATAGGTTGTTTTGTAGATATAATGAGACGTGTTAATACACGCAAACCTGAAATAGGATAGTGTATCTTCGCCAAGTGTTCGATGAAGTATTTGATATATAATCTGTGAGGTATTTGATATATAATGGTATGAAGTTTTTGATATATAATCTGTGAAATATTTGATATATAATGGTATGAAGTTTTTTTTATATATAATCTGTGAAGTATTTGATATATAATGGTATGAAGTATTTGATATATAATAGTAAGAAGTGATTGGTATATAATCGTATGAAGTATTTGATATATAATCTTAATATTACTCGACTAAAGCCGTTGTAACAAAGTAGAAATAACCTCACTCGCACAGGCGGTTTATTTTAAGAAACATCAACAGATGATAATTAGATAATCGATAATACATTTTGATTGAAAACATATAGTATGTTTTTGTTTAAACATCATTATTTATACTCACCGTTGATAGTTAACAATATGCCCAATTATCCTAATCTGTCTAATCCCGACAATCTTTACACAGATTAAAGACAGAGTTATCGCTCAAGTGAACTGCACTCACCACTCACCGCCAGGTGGCCTACCTTATATAGCCATTGCTTCTTCTGATGGACAGACACGAAGCCGAACGCGACCGAGGGGAGGCCGGGAGGGAACTTACGATTGTTAACTATCAACGGTGAGTATAAATAATGATGTTTAAACAAAAACATACTATTATTTAATATACTCTCCGTGATAGTTAACAATATGCCCGATTGCCACAGAGGTGGAGGGGAGCGAGAGGCCACTAAGAGGGATAGCTCTGTCTTAACAAGAGTCAAGTTGGTGAGCCAATACAGCGTAACCAGCCTGAACCCCGATGGGGTTCATCTGTCAACCGGAGGGTTAAGCTTGACCCAACTCGTAACCGGAGGGACTCTCACCCGCGTGGTCACCAACTAAAGAAAAGACAACAAACGCATCACTAAAATCATCGAGACTATGTTTATTACATACTCTAGACTGGCCCAAGGAGCAGCCGAATTAACGAAGGGGGGGTAGGCCTCTTCGGTACGAGGCCGACGGAACTCGTTGCTGGGCGTACACCTGTGCGCCCAACCGATGAATCCCCTCCATGTCCTCGTTGGATACGTCTCGAAGATAGTGATTGGCGAACACCAGGCCCGACTTCCAGAAACAGCCGGCCATGATGTCCGCCACTGCCATGTTACTGTGAAGAGCCATCGTAGCCGAGATGGCTCTGATCTCGTGTGGATTGGACTTCGCTGGCGGGTCGAGGCCCGCGGCCTTGTAGGCGTCCAACACTGCCGAGCGGAGATAGACGCTGAGTTGTCGCTTGTCTATCTCCCGAACACTAGTCTGGGAGTGCGGAAGAAAAAGTTTCCTTCTCCCTTGACGTAGTGTCTTGGTCTTTTCGGTGTAGATCCGCAGGGCTCTCACCGGACAAAGGAGCCGATCCTCGTCCGTCGGATCTATGCTACCGGAAAGAGACGGTAACGAAAAGGTTCTACCCCTGCGGCTTGGTTCTTGCAGATGAACTCAGGGGCTAACCCCAGTGTGGCCGACCCACCGTCTCTCACCTCAAAACGCAAGAGGTCCGCCTGGAGAGCGTGAAGCTCTGAAATCCTGGCTGCGGACCCCATCGCAACCAAAAAGGCTGTTTTGATGGTGAGACGGAGAAGAGTCGTCTCTGTCAATGGCTCATAGTGGTCCGACTTGAGATGGTTGAGCACCACTGTCAGGTCCCACTCCGGAGGCCTGAGCTTCCTCCGCCCGTCCTCATTCCGGTAGGTCTTAATGAGTTCTTTAAGGACCGAGATGTCAACCTGGGGCTCACGCTTCCTAAGGACTGACATGACCGCCGCCAGGTTGGTGTTAATTGAGGAAGCTTTGAGCTTCCTCACCTCTCGTAGGTACACCAGGTACTCAGCTACCTGCGGGACCGTTACCGCCTGGATAGCATACCCCTCCTTCGCGCAGAAGGCGGCGAAAGCACCCCACTGGGCGTCATAGAGATTCCTCGTGGAGGATCTCTGCGAAGATGCGACCACTTCGGCGACGGACTTGGAAAACCCCGCCCCTGTCAACCCCCTTTGGAGACAAACCAGGCGTGAAGGTGGAGCGCCTGGGGGTTCTCGTGAACCCGCCCGCTTGGTTTGCTCGTCAATAGGTCCCATCTCAGAGGGAGGGGGACAGGGTCTTGGCGGCACATCCTCCTCAGGGGAACGTACCAGGCCCTGGCTGGCCACAACGGAGCTATGAGTAGAAGTTGAAGTACTTGTGTCTCCTGTACCTTCGCCACCACGTGACTCAGGATGGCGTGAGGGGGATAGGCGTAGGCGACCATCCCCTCCCATCCTAACGCGAGCGCATCGAGAGCCCACGCGGCCGGGTCCGGTACGGGGGACACGTACGTCGGCAACTGGTGGTTGAGCCGAGTCGCAAAGAGGTCTATGTGAGGTTTGCCGAACCTCAAACACAGACTCTCGAACACCCTCGGGTGCAACATCCACTCCGTCGAAGGAGGTTTGTCCGGCCGAGACAAGGCGTCCGCCAGGACGTTCTTGGCTCCTGGGATGTGCACCGCCCTGAGAGAGAGTCCGAGACTGTCCACTAGGTGAAACAGCTCCGCCACCAGTTGAAGTAGAGAGTCTGCCTTGGTTGACCCCTGCTGTAGTGACGAAAGCTCTGTAGGTCACGGTATCCAGGCGAGCTCCCAGAAAGACCAGCGACGTCGTTGGCTCCAGGTCTGACTTGTCTAGGTTGACTAGCCATCCCAGCCGCCTGAACAACGTTATCACAAAGTCTCGTTGCGCCTCCAGAACAGATGGGGATCTGTTGTGAGTGAACCCGTCGTCCAGATACATCGCGAACTGCACGTCCACTCGATGAAGGTATTGGACGATGGGCTGGGTCACGCGAGTGAAAAGCCATGGAGCCGACGATATCCCGAACGGTAGAACGTTCCACTGAAAGTGGCGACCCGCCAGGACAAAACGGAGGTATCTGCGATCGCCATGGTAGATGGGAATGTGCAGATACGCGTCCTGCAGATCGAGGGATATCATCGAATCCAAGGGCTCCAGCAACCGCATCACTGATGGTACGGTCAAGAGACGAAAATATGGCGGCCGCTCTAGGAAGGAGAGGTTGAACTCCTTCAAGTCGTGGATCAGCCGCCACTTTTTCGGGTCTCGCTTCGGTCGCACGAAGACCGGAGAATAGTATCCTGGAGTGAGGTTTTGGGGCAGGAGTTCCTCCACCGCCCGTTTGGAGATGAGTGTCTCCACCTGTTCCAGCGTCAGTGCGAGCCGATCTCGTTCTAGCGGCCTCTCTGTTGGAAAACAGGTTAGCGGGGGGCGGTGTGCCACGGGAATACGAAACCCCCGCTCCAAAACCTTGCAGACGAAAGGATCGAGCCCCAATTGCGCCCAGTTGGCCACAAACCGAGAGAGCCGACCTCCCACTGGCCCGTCCCACGCCGGGACAACCTGTGGAGGCAGCTCGGGGGCCACCCACGAGTCACTGCTTCCTCGGGGTACCTCCATATGCGCGGCCCCTGCCACGCTGACTTCCCTTCTTGGGGGTGTGCTTGGGAGAGGGGCCGGCATTGAAGTCACGACTTCTGTCCTGCCGACCCCCAAACCGAAAGGAAACTCCGCCAGTCTTGGAGTTACCCACGGGAGTGTTCGCGCCTCCCTTCCTCTTCTTGGGCGTATGCGTCTGAGAAGAGGCTCTACCCCCGCCAGCGGCCAGTCTGTTGGTCAATTCCTGCTGCTGACACTCCTGCCGCTGCCGGAGGACCCCGGCAATCTGCCCATCAAAGAGTGACGAAGATGACGCGGGAGCGGCCCGCAAGCGGTTCCGGAGCTCCGCCGGAAGGTTTGTCCGGGCAAGGAAACCATCTCTCCTGAGATTTGTGACCCCCGCCGAAATGCGGGAGGCGCACAACATCATCTGAGCGATGTTCCCCGCCACGGCGCCGAAACCGCGGTAAAGAGCCTTCGCCCCTCCCTCCATCCCCGCCTCCTTCGCAAAAGATGCCATACCCTGACAGGCATGCGCCACGTGATTGGCCAACCCCAGGATGCTCCTAGCCTCTTTGTCAAGATGGCTCAAGTGAGCATCCGACACCTGGTGAGGTACGGAGGGGACGGCCACACGGCGAATATCGTCGTCCAGGGCAGGGGGACAGAGGGGGAAAGAAGACTGTGCTACTGGGAGGGAAGCGCGCTGCTTCTCACCCAGAACCAGGGGGGGCAGGAGACGGCCTGGCGCCGCCGCGGCGACATTGGCGTCGTAATCCCTGCCCGCCGCCTGAAGGAGTCTGTGTGGCGGCAGTGCCACGAGGCGTTGGGTAGGCGCCTCTTCCTCGGTGCAGAATGTCTCCATTCTGGCCAGCTTGGTCGAGGAGGGCTCATCCTCAACCTCAACCAACTCCACTTGACACCAGTCGGCGATAGCCGCCAGGCGTTCCTTGAGGTCAGGGGCATCCACTTGAGGCGTCTCCACAATGGTCATCTCGGGAGAGGATCTCCCTGAAGTGGACATCCCACCCTCCTGGGAAGCCACCTCCGGGGGCGACTTGTCTGGATCTGAGGAGGTGCCGGCAGGTGAAACAACCACCACCCTCCTCCTCTTGGGCGTGGACGGCGGGGAGGTCGAGGGCGAAGTAACCCCTTCCTCAACCCTAGTCTGCGCCGGCAGTCGTTTGTCCAGCATGGAGGAAACCATGTCCTTGACTGAGGACAGAATATCCTCAGTCAATCTCCTTGTATCAAAGGGAGGAGGAGAAAGAGGCCTCAACCTCCTCTTCTTGGACTTGTGTTTCTTCTTCCTCCTAGGCGAAAGTTGCCGGTCTGGAAAGGACTCGGCGTCAGGGGAGGATCTCCTGATGGGAGATCTCTCACCCCCACTACCCTGTGAAGAGACGTAAGTGTCCTTGGCGGCCGCCTCTCGACCCGATCCCGCCCCTGCCTCTGGCAAATCGAATTCCGCCGTGTCCTCCGAGATCACCAGGTCTGAAGCCGGCGACCTGGGATCGGAAATGGCGGTGCCGGCGCTAGCGGTAGCGGTGGCGGTAGCGGACGGAGAGGGCCGCCTGGACGCCCTCAGCTTAGACTGACTCTCGCTCTTCTTAACGGAGTTGCGATACTCGCGATGCTCCGCCACAGAGAGGTCAGCACATTCCTCACACCTGTCCGCGTCCGGACAAAGGTTGCGGCACAGGCGGCAAAGGGCGTGGGGGTCAAATCGCGCTGACTTCCTATAGCCACACGCCCCACAGAACGCCGAGTATGGCGAGTATTTTATCGGGAGTGTTCGCGCCTCCCTTCCTCTTCTTGGGCGTATGCGTCTGAGAAGAGGCTCTACCCCCGCCAGCGGCCAGTCTGTTGGTCAATTCCTGCTGCTGACACTCCTGCCGCTGCCGGAGGACCCCAGCAATCTGCCCATCAAAGAGTGACGAAGATGACGCGGGAGCGGCCCGCAAGCGGTTCCGGAGCTCCGCCGGAAGGTTTGTCCGGGCAAGGAAACCATCTCTCCTGAGATTTGTGACCCCCGCCGAAATGCGGGAGGCGCACAACATCATCTGAGCGATGTTCCCCGCCACGGCGCCGAAACCGCGGTAAAGAGCCTTCGCCCCTCCCTCCATCCCCGCCTCCTTCGCAAAAGATGCCATACCCTGACAGGCATGCGCCACGTGATTGGCCAACCCCAGGATGCTCCTAGCCTCTTTGTCAAGATGGCTCAAGTGAGCATCCGACACCTGGTGAGGTACGGAGGGGACGGCCACACGGCGAATATCGTCGTCCAGGGCAGGGGGACAGAGGGGGAAAGAAGACTGTGCTACTGGGAGGGAAGCGCACTGCTTCTCACCCAGAACCAGGGGGGGCAGGAGACGGCCTGGCGCCGCCGCGGCGACATTGGCGTCGTAATCCCTGCCCGCCGCCTGAAGGAGTCTGTGTGGCGGCAGTGCCACGAGGCGTTGGGTAGGCGCCTCTTCCTCGGTGCAGAATGTCTCCATTCTGGCCAGCTTGGTCGAGGAGGGCTCATCCTCAACCTCAACTAACTCCACTTGACACCAGTCGGCGATAGCCGCCAGGCGTTCCTTGAGGTCAGGGGCATCCACTTGAGGCGTCTCCACAATGGTCATCTCGGGAGAGGATCTCCCTGAAGTGGACATCCCACCCTCCTGGGAAGCCACCTCCGGGGGCGACTTGTCTGGATCTGAGGAGGTGCCGGCAGGTGAAACAACCACCACCCTCCTCCTCTTGGGCGTGGACGGCGGGGAGGTCGAGGGCGAAGTAACCCCTTCCTCAACCCTAGTCTGCGCCGGCAGTCGTTTGTCCAGCATGGAGGAAACCATGTCCTTGACTGAGGACAGAATATCCTCAGTCAATCTCCTTGTATCAAAGGGAGGAGGAGAAAGAGGCCTCAACCTCCTCTTCTTGGACTTGTGTTTCTTCTTCCTCCTAGGCGAAAGTTGCCGGTCTGGAAAGGACTCGGCGTCAGGGGAGGATCTCCTGATGGGAGATCTCTCACCCCCACTACCCTGTGAAGAGACGTAAGTGTCCTTGGCGGCCGCCTCTCGACCCGATCCCGCCCCTGCCTCTGGCAAATCGAATTCCGCCGTTCCAGGCGTTCCTTGAGGTCAGGGGCATCCACTTGAGGCGTCTCCACAATGGTCATCTCGGGAGAGGATCTCCCTGAAGTGGACATCCCACCCTCCTGGGAAGCCACCTCCGGGGGCGACTTGTCTGGATCTGAGGAGGTGCCGGCAGGTGAAACAACCACCACCCTCCTCCTCTTGGGCGTGGACGGCGGGGAGGTCGAGGGCGAAGTAACCCCTTCCTCAACCCTAGTCTGCGCCGGCAGTCGTTTGTCCAGCATGGAGGAAACCATGTCCTTGACTGAGGACAGAATATCCTCAGTCAATCTCCTTGTATCAAAGGGAGGAGGAGAAAGAGGCCTCAACCTCCTCTTCTTGGACTTGTGTTTCTTCTTCCTCCTAGGCGAAAGTTGCCGGTCTGGAAAGGACTCGGCGTCAGGGGAGGATCTCCTGATGGGAGATCTCTCACCCCCACTACCCTGTGAAGAGACGTAAGTGTCCTTGGCGGCCGCCTCTCGACCCGATCCCGCCCCTGCCTCTGGCAAATCGAATTCCGCCGTGTCCTCCGAGATCACCAGGTCTGAAGCCGGCGACCTGGGATCGGACATGGCGGTGCCGGCGCTAGCGGTAGCGGTGGCGGTAGCGGACGGAGAGGGCCGCCTGGACGCCCTCAGCTTAGACTGACTCTCGCTCTTCTTAACGGAGTTGCGATACTCGCGATGCTCCGCCACAGAGAGGTCAGCACATTCCTCACACCTGTCCGCGTCCGGACAAAGGTTGCGGCACAGGCGGCAAAGGGCGTGGGGGTCAAATCGCGCTGACTTCCTATAGCCACACGCCCCACAGAACGCCGAGTATGGCGAAGTCATACTCAGCAAGCAAAAGAGAGATACGCGCGAGCGGCCGGCGCTATCCCCGCGCAAGCGGCAAGCGCTAAACAAACGCAGGCGGCAGCGCAATCCAACCCAGGCGACAAGCGCTGTCCAACCCAGGCGACAACCTACCAAGAGGAGGCGGCAGGCGCTATCCACGCGCAAGCGGCAAGAGCTAACCAAGCGCAGGCGGCAAGCGCCAACCGCTACAGCAGAAAACAGAAGGGCAAGCGGTATGATCCCCGCGCCAAGCGCAAGGGACAGGCAGCACGCGCAAGCGGCCCCGAGATCACCGACCTGCACGGACTGCACGTGCAGAACGAGCACCCCGAAATCAACAACAGTTGACACGTCAACTGCAGTCAACAACCACTAAACCTGTCTAAAGGAGAGAGACTACTTCGCGAAAGGCAGTCTAAACACCCTCAGACAGAAAAAATACAACTGAGAAGGAGAACAAAGTCGAGACAATAATCTTATTACTATCGAATTAGAGAGCTATCAAAACACAACATGCTTCGATGGCCGACAGAAAAGCAATGGCTATATAAGGTAGGCCACCTGGCGGTGAGTGGTGAGTGCAGTTCACTTGAGCGATAACTCTGTCTTTAATCTGTGTAAAGATTGTCGGGATTAGACAGATTAGGATAATTGGGCATATTGTTAACTATCACGGAGAGTATATTAAATAATAGTACATTAAGTTCAGTTAAGATTATAATGGAGAGTCTAATTGCTCTAATTTCACCGCTTTCGTCAAAAAAGGTTTTCAATCAAATTCAATTGTGTTAATATTTTATCAAATTAGGAACTATTTTCCATGTAACCCCTATAAAAATAATCAGCCGTGGAAGCGTTTCTATTGGCTGTGTTATTAACCAGGGGCTTTGATAACATACATTCAAATAAAGACATTATTGATTTAAAGTACACACAGGTCACAGTGTGGTATACAATATCAAAGAGAAAATGCTGAATGTTAACGCATTATAAATTAACTTATTTATGAAACCCGATAAAGGTCAACAATAAGGAAAATGAACAGATGATGTAAAGGGATATGTTTTAGGAAAGATTTGAAGTATTTAGATGTGGTAAATGTGACGTGGTCCTGGAAACCAAATAACTCTGTAATACGATGAGACCTGAGTTTTTATTGGATTACCACAATCTTGTACTTGGCGTTTGGGAACTGCTAATTGCTTGGTCTCACCTACACTTAGTATATGTAATGCTCCAAGATAAGTATTCTGACTATTCCATTTTGGTAATTTTCCAAACAAATAATTAAATCAGTTTGAACATTTTCGTAGTAACTCACCTGTAGCTTGTGTCATTCTTGTAGCGACTTCATCAAGATATACTCATGGTGAAGATAGTTGACAGCCCTAAACAGAAAATGGATTGTAGCAAATTAAATGCATGGACAATTAATACGTGCAATGTATGTATTGTAGTTAGAATGAGACTCCATAATATTTTATGTATATTTGGGTTCAGTAGAATTATCTTTTCATTATTTATTAGAATCAAAATGAGAACACTCAAACACTGTAACAGTATACCAATACCAAGATCTCAAGACACAAGGAATAACTCGTTTGAATAATTTCATGTTCCTCTTTCTTTGGTATTT